>VRYO01002734.1:39455006-39488339 GCA_009812075.1 Sialia sialis | reverse complement strand
TTGCTCCTTATCCTCTACCCTGCACACCACCATTCATTACCTACTTTTGTTGTCCAGTCTTCTCCTTGTTGGAGCGCTGAATAGTGCAGGATCAAAAAAGTGATATAGGTGCTATCAAGTGGAGGCTTGGTACTGGAACAGGATCAGGGCCACGTCTTTGACAGCAGCTGAGCCAGTCCCACAGCTCAGTACGTGCATCTGCACCCTCTGTATTCTGAGCTGGGAAGAAACCTTGTTGTGGCATGGGTGCAAGAGTGATGAATGCATAGGAGTGGGGACCTAAATTGTAACCAAGTCTAGGAAGGAATGTGTATGTCAGAGTTTGGGGAGGAACTGATTTTAGAGGGTTTGTGGGTGATCACTTTAGGTGTTCAGTGAGGAAAGGTGTACATTTGAGCACGTGCCCTCTGTTAATGTTTGACCTGTGAGATTTGTGTGTCTGTGTACATTTAATTTCTGAGATGCCTGTGCTGTATTGAAGAGTAAGTAAGGAATTACTTTATTTGGACAGATGAAGTAACCTTTCCAAATAAAAGAACATATAAGTGGTCTAAGATGGATAGCCTAGGTCTGAAAAAATTACTGATTAAATTTAGTATTTCATTTGCATTGACTTTATTTTTCCAGAAGTAGATTTATACCTTGCATCTAAACTGTCTTGTGTGTCTATGTGCAAAGGCAGTCTGCAAATGCATGCTTGTGTTTCAATTAATGAAAAGCAGCACATGTGATTCATAGCTGATGGATAGGAGTGATTCCATCCCTGGAAGTGAGTTTTATATATGTGTGTGTGTGTATATGTATATACATATATATATATATATATATATATATATAATCGATTATAAATAGAAAACGTAAGAATGAAAGCTGTTACTTCATCTTCCTTATTTGAAACAGTAAATTTCTTGCCAGCCACCCACACTGAAAATATTATTCTGCATTAAATAGGTGCTTTGAATGTTTTCAAAAGCAGTTTGAGCAAAAAAATACGTAGTTCTAAATGTGTGTAACTGTGAGAAGATGTCTCTTGAAAATTGCATGCTTGGAAATGTAGTGGTGTCTTCTCAAGGATTTCTCAAGTGCTTACAAGCTGCTGTTTACTGAAACACAGGTGTTTTGGAAGAATCTATTTTAAGGCTAGTATTCCAGATTTAAAGTAAATTCTAAATCAAGGCATATACAAGGTTATTGCATAACTTTGAAAATAAATACTAAAATTTGAAGTATATTTTAAGTCCTAGTAATAAAAACAAGGTGTCAAGATCAATCACACTTTTGTGTTACAATTATAGAAGAAAACTGTTCCTCATAAGTGAAGTGATAAACCAGCTCTTAGTCATTTTTATTCAAAAGTGATTCCTAGCTGTTTTCTTCAGGTACTTCAGTAATGAGTACTCAAAAATTTGGTGTGAAAAGCAGGAAAACATTTCTCCTCTCCTTGACAAATGAGCATCAGATCTGCTATATTTAAAATTTCAGTGTGTTTGCAATGCTTTTTGAACTTACGAACTAAGTCCTTTTAAGTTGTGTTTTGAAGTGAGTTGTTAACTTATTCTATGATATCAGCTCATGTAGTTTCATTTAATAAAGCTATTTTAATATCCTGTCTGCATCTCAATGCAGTTCCAATTTACATAGAAATACAGTTTGCCCCGAAAGTAAAGTACTACTGCTATTTTTTTTTTATTTTGTGGAAGTGATAAATCTGTGTATTTGTTACACTATGCACATCTAGCAATTGTAGTGGTTTTTTTTTCAGCAAGTAAGAAAAAAGGGTGTTAGTTAAATTAGTGTAAAATCTACTTGAGCTAGAAAGTGTTTAAAAGGATCAGACCTAAATGTCAGATCTATATTTTTCTTTGGATGTAATTTTAAAAGCTACCTTAAAGGGGAAAAAACCCAACAAAACACCAGAAAGATATAAAAGAGGATTAAAATGCTTAATCTACTATTTTTTTTCCTGATTTGTCAAGTTGAATTGCGGGTGAGATAATGAACAGTCCTCTTCTCATGGACACCCCATGTCTTGATTTATTTTGCTCTTTTTTAGTGAGTGAGTTAGTCTTGGTCACTAACTAGTGACCTAGTTAGTCTTGGGCTTGCTGTTTCAAACATATGAAAAACTCGGCAAATGTCTACCTCAGTGAGGTGCCAAAAATTCACACCATCTTTCTCAATCTGTGAAGGAATCTTTGAGGACAGAGCAAGAAATAATATTTTCTTGTCATGACAAAATACCATAAGGAGCCATAAGATAACACTGAGAAGTTATTTTCCTATAAATCAAAAGCAGCTGAGATAAAGTAGAGGGAAAAAACAGTTTTTAAAAGCTCTTCCAACGAGATAACTTGATATGTAATGTTTCCATAAGACCAGTTAGAATTCTGGGGCTATCCCCTAAGCAGGGCATCTTTACTTATGAGAAATGGGTAGCGTGAGTTCCACTGGAGATATTTCCAGCTGTGTAATCCATGGTAGCCATCCTGGGCTATTTGGAGTTTTTAGGGACGATGGTGTAGTAGTGCGTGAGCATTTCAGTCTTTTGTTTATTCCCCAGCTGTGTGCCATGATATAAAGGTACAGGGATGGCAAGGTGTCTGGGGAAAAATTATTTTTATAACTTTGTCTCAGTCCGGCTGATATGGAGAGTTCTGCTCCCTAAAGCCATTCAGGCTGTTATTCCATGTGTCAGCACAGAGCTTTTTGTCGGTTATGTTTTTTGTCATACTCTGTTTAGTGATCCTAACTTAGTGTTTTCCACTACTGTTGTTACAGCATCATCATGAAAACTTTGAGGTGTCATGTCACAATCTTGGGAGTAAAAGGGAGGCAAGTTGCTTGAAGGAGAGCAGTTGCAAGAAGTGAGGCAGTTATTCTTTTTTGGTATTAAGTAGATGCAGAAGAGGGTTTTTATTAAAATTTCAAATAGGAGACTGTAACAATGTTGTGAGAAATTGGCTGGGGGCAGAGGAAGAAGTTCCATACTGGTTTGCTGGTGGAGATGGAGGCAGATGATCCAGATACGTGGGAGAAAACAAACCTAAAGTTGTATCATGTTAACCTATCCTTCCTGATATTAGTGAAGTATTTCAAAATATGCCATGTAGACTTTCTTCTTGGCCAGCTGAGTAATAAACATATGTGCCAGGTAACAGCAAGGTGATAAAAATCCAAAACAACTTGAAAATTAATCTCAAAATATATTTGAAGTTATTTTATGAGTCTTTTATATGGTGTGTTTTATGGAGAGGTAGATTCTTCTGCCTGCTGAGACACAATTCTTAAATAGCAAATTAAGGGTAGAATTTTGATGATCTTCAAGGTTGTCAGCACTTTTAATGAACAATCCTGAAAGGCTTTTCCTAATGACTTCTGTAGGAATGTTGTTGTGGGCGGATAAATGGCTGAGGAAGAGAGGGGAGGGTTTATTGACTCATTGATGCATCTGTTTTCCTCCTTGTGAATTGCTGTCAGTGTCTGGAACACCAACCCTCTGTTCCTTTCTCATGGAATTTAATACAGGATTGAGACTAGAATTTGTAGTATATTAGTGAGGTTTATAAAACATTTCAAGGCTTTTAAAGTCTCCAGAGGAGGAGTAGATGTTGCATAGAAGCAGCTGAACAATTAAACTCAAGCAACTTTTTTTTTTTAAGGAACAGTGGATTCATATTTATTTGAATGTGGCAGAAAAAATAGATTTTTAAACTAGAGAATACCAGAAAATTTAGCTGTGTTACCATAGGTCCTTCTGATTATAAAAAAGTAGTTTTTAGTGTGGGCCAAATGTGGTATGGGATATGAATGTATAGAGTTTGTTTAATATTTGGGACAGTTTTTTTAAAAGGAAAAAAGATCATTAATTTTCATTTAGGTGGTGCCTTGTGTTAAGTAAACATGTTGCTATTGCTTTTCTGTGGAAAGTTCCAGGCAGCAGACTTGTAATGGTTTCTGCTGATCCTATTACATTCCTTTTTAGGGCACCATGTGTATTGAAATTATGAAAAACCAGTGTATGACAGTCAAGGTGTTTTAGTATTTCAATGCAAGGTAGACAGGCAAATAACATAAAGGTATGTTATAAACAAATTCTAATATACTGATAGCTGTTATATTTGTGAGAGTTTATGAATTTGCTTCTCTTGTTCAGCTGAGTGTTGCTTCCCACTGAAGAGTGCTGTTGGAAAAGTAACCTCTGAATGATATTTGGGCTCTCCTGTACTACTTATGTAGTGTGACTGGTAGTCCTGAACCTGACCAGAAAAGTCTGAGTTTGGGGTGCTCTGTAGAATAAAATCTTCATGTGTGCTAGTTAATATGAACTCACAAACTACCCTGTTGGATTTGTTCTCTCCATGTGCTTGCTGTCTTGCAGCATGAATGTCTTGAATGTTGCCTTAGTCCCCCCCAAAGCTTTTTATAAAGTTTATATGTTAATAATGAAGATAGATCAGCAGGGAAAAATACCTTGCAGTATGAAATGGGTTCAATCTGGCCATCAAATGCAGAGCATCTGAAAGAGAATATCACAGTGCTGATGTGATACTTGACATACAGCCTGTATGTCAGGTTGTGGGAAGTACAGTAATTTCACGATTATAAGCCGCATCTTTTTCATTGAAGAATCCAGCCTACCCCAGTAGTGCGGCTTATATTCAGGTGCGGCTTATCTACGGACAAATCCCAGTGAAATGCCAACCTGGAAGTGAGAGCCGGCTGGGACCAGAACCTGGGGCTGCCTTTAAAGGCTTCGCTGGTCTATGAAAACTGTTGCAACTTGAGCACCTGACACCAAACACCGCGCTGGTGTGATTCTGTTACTAACTCGTTACTTTGTTGCACATGGATCCTCACTTAAAAAAAAAAAATAAAAATTGCGGCTTATATTCGGGTGTGGCGTATAATTGTGAAATCACTGTAATACTTGCAGTTGGGGAATGGAAATGTGCTAGGAGTCTGGAATATTTTTACAGTACTCAAACTAGTGATGCAGTAAAGCATTAGAAAAAGGATGTGGGAAATGCTGAGTTATAAAGAGGTGCTGCCAGATACTGATAACCTGAAGTTCAGGTGTCAGAACCTCTAACTTTCTGATTTCTTGGCTAGTGGAGTCCTTGTGTGTGAGCTGGCTGGTGAAACAGTAGACCAAACAGATTTTGTCATTCTGTCATCACATGGCTTCAGCCAGTGGTTCCAGAGACCACAGTTGCCAGAATCTGTAAGAAAACAGTCATAAGATGTGTTAAAGTAAAAGATTAATAAATTCCTTTTTTATGTTAGAGTATTTTTTTCCTTGTTTGTCTCTGAATTTTAGCTGGAAATAAGAGATTCTTAGAAGATTACTCTGTTACCAGATCATGCATGGATATGCTTTTTTATGCTGTGTGAACAGTAAAAAATGTATATTGAAATAGAACTTGTTGGTGGATAGACAACTAAAAAATTTCAGACCAACAGAAAAAGTCAATTTAATTGTCATAATGCAAGGGCAAATATTAGACACCTGCTTTTAAAAAACATAGTTCAACTCAGGATCTGAATGTATTGCTGGTTGTGTACAAGCCTGTGCCAAATAAAGTGTAACTGTGCTGTACGAACTTAATATGACTGACAGTGAATTAATACTTAAAACAATATACGTAATTTTCTGATCAGAAGTAGTTACAGTGAGCATACATATTTGCACAAAGGTGTTACTCTTCAAAAAGGATGGAGAAAGCAAATCCCTGAAATTTTTTTTGAAGTCTGGTGTGCCTCTGTGTTGTGTATTAATAATCTTAAAATAAAAATGATGCTACTTTTATTGTGTTTAGGTATTTACTAGGAAGATGAAGCTCTGTAATTGCAAGTGTCATTCCATCATGCAGCAAAGCAATCTAGCAATACCTGTTGAAAAGTGTGGTGTTTTTTTTTTTAACCATATCCTTCTAGCTGAATGTTTCTGCTCTTTCCTTCCACAACCAATTTGTCTGATTCTCTAGCAGACTTGTTCAGAAGAGTGAGCTGGTGGACAACTGATTGCTTCTGGTTGATGAAGAATGGGATAAAGCTATGCTTGCTCCCTGAACCAAGTTGTTGTGAGGTGAATTTGATTCCATGTAAGGAACGGAGGAGGGAAGAAAGAAGGAATTTTGCCCTTTTGGCAGCAATCAATAGTTTTGGTTTTCTATAATAAGGGAACCTGAACATTCTGAAACTATTCCATAATTGGATCATCATCACTAAACTCTATGTAATGTGATGCTTTCAGAGTCCAGAGTGAAGTGCCAGAATCAGGGAATTTTTAAAAATAATTTAAAAAAAAATAATAAAATGGACAGATGGATTAGTCTCTCTGGTGAGACTAGTTCTGGGTCAATTTTCCAGGAACTCCTTTCCATGATCAGATTGGGGAAGGATGCGATAGAGAGATTTAGTTCATGTCACTAATGGCATTCGACAGTGTATAGAAATTTGTTGTGGTAAAAGGCAACTGTTACTTTTGTGTGTTTTCATCTTGGCAGGAGAGCCCAACCATTTGTTAGACACAGCAGGAGAGTGGTTTATTTTGAAACTCCCTCCAGTTTTGTTTTCATGGTGGGAGGCATTCTCAGCCAGAGTTTTCTTTGGGAAGATTGCAAAATGTTTAGGTAAAATTTTATTCCTTGTCTATTTTTCTAGGGCAAGAAGAGGCCATTGTGATCCAATATGATACCCTACAGTCAAGTGCATGTTATCTGCAGAATTCCCTAGTAATTATCACATGGAACCTATACACTTTTTTTATTTTTTTTAGGTGTAGCATATCTCCCTCAGAAGAGATAGCTTTGTTTTGAACTGTAATCTCTGGATTTCATTACTTAATTAACCTCCCAAGGTTTTATAGCTTAATTACACTCAAAATTTACTGCCTTGTCCCACTAAATGTGCTTATCCTATGCTTTATTTAAGGAAATGTAGGACACATGGCATGTACTTTTCTAAATTGTTATGTCCCAGGGCTGCATTTGCCTATTCAAGAGTATGTATCAGGAGTATTCATTATATGGAGTAATTTTATGAGTTTAAGACAGAAAAGACAAAGCCAAAGGGAAGGAAAGTAACTTCTTGTTCACCTACATATTCTCTTCTAGGCCTCATTTATGCTTGTCTGCAAATGTGGAAAACAAGCTCTTTTCTTGCTGCCTAACAGGAGTAAGGAGGAATGAGCACACTAAAGAAAACTGTTTTATTAGTGTTGTTGCATGGAGATATTTTACTGTGGAGTAGAATACGGCAGTGACCAGTACAAAATTAAGTTTCTGTAACTAGGGAGAGACATCATTATTAACATTTTTCAGGTCTTTCAGCTCTCTATGGTGTCAAGGAGTCAAACCAAAGATGTATATTCCACCCATGGCAAGATTGAAACTGATGATGAAATCTGTCTTCTTTGTTGTAGCTTTACATGTTATTGTGTCTTTAGATAAGAATAGCTTTTCTCTGCCAAAACTAGATGAAGTGTGTATTAAGATTTGTATTAAGTACAGCAGTTTGCAGCATAAGTAACCAAACTCAGCATGGTGGCTCAAAACACAAAGAAAGATGGCATGACCTGGTTTTCATTACAGAAAGGCAATAAAAATCTCTGACTTAATATGGATGTCATGCATGCCTTATTATAGAAATGTCAATGGGTGAGAACATAACATCTTAAAAAAAAGGCAAAATGTGAAGAAAGAAGATGCCAAAGAAAAATATGTGGGTTTGTGGGTTGAAGGTAGACAGTAAAAACCTTGTTGCCAAACTGTCTATCAGCAGCTACTTGGGTTCTGGAAATCACCAAAGGAAAGAATGACTGCTGCTTTCACACAGTACTAGATAAATTCATGGCAAAAACAGCTTCAAAAGGGAAGCTCTGCAGACATTGCAGTCATCCTGGGGAAAGCATTGTCACGATAAGACCTGGTCGTGACAACATGCACAATAGTCGTGATATGGCAACCTGTGCAGCAATTGCTGTCAACCGAGAATTGGGGTTTTTCTATCCATTTGTCACTATGCTGTGTTTAAGAGCATGTAGGAAGCTGGCACCATCAAAGGTCACTGTATGAAATGTGACTGCTTGTCTTTGAAGAAGGATGAACAGTGCAATAGGTTGTAGCTTTCCCAACCACTTAAGCAGGGTTTTCTTGCTGGCTTACAGATATGTGTGTATTTGTCATCAGTCTGGAGGGTTAGAAAGCCCACAAGGTTAGCAAGAATTTGTAAAGTCTTGAATGTCACAAAAGCATTGGGAAAGTCATGCACTGTGTCTAAAAAATAATTAAAAAATTAAAAAATGGCAACATTAAAATTGCAAAGCAGACCTTGAGCATTGGGTAACCTGTAAACAAACAAGCAAAGAGCAGTCTTGCTGTGAAGCAGAAGACTTAAGCC
This sequence comes from Sialia sialis, assembly GCA_009812075.1. Classification (NCBI taxonomy): domain Eukaryota; kingdom Metazoa; phylum Chordata; class Aves; order Passeriformes; family Turdidae; genus Sialia; species Sialia sialis. The sequence continues at coordinate 39,479,939 of VRYO01002734.1, read as the reverse complement.
CTTTGTGACACTTGGTTAATTCTCTTTAGAGGCTTTCTCATGAAACAACAGCTGGTGCTGTTTTGAGAAGTGTTACTGGAGCTTTAACAATATGAAGATCTTTCATACAGGGCAGAATACAAAAGGCATTCTTGAGACAATTCCAAAATATACAGCAGAGATTACAACACTGTGGTTAAGTGTTTGCACAGTTAAAAAAAAATGTGGGTGAGGACTTTCCTGTTGCATTTATTTGTATTTTAAGTAGTAGAAATTCAGAAGATGAAAGCATTTAAATTTTATTTTGATTTTTTTATTAAGGAACACAAAATGTGGAGACTGTGGAGGATGTTTGTGTCCATAGATCTCTATCCTGTGTTTGGTGATGAAGATTCTATCTTTTTTGGGCTGAGTTCTAAGCATCACTTGTACTCTAAAAATGTCCATTTGAGATGAAGAGATTCAGAACTGGTTTTCTGGGTACAGCACAGCTCAAAATGCTTGACCTGGGAAACTGCAGTCCTGTGGACTTCTGATCCTTGCACACCTGCATAATTGCATTCATTTGTAGAGTTGAATACTTTTGGGCTTTTGTTTTTATGCTTGTGTTTCAATAATATGTTAAATAAGTCCTGAATCTTTATAAAACTAGGGGTTTTTGCATGCAGAATATGTATGAATCTTGAAGCATTGTATGAATAAAATCATACATCATGAATTACATCTGTCCTTCTCTATGACAGTAAAATGAACATTTAAGTTTGGCATACTTTATGATGTCTTAATAAAAACTATAGCTTAAAAGTTCTTTAAGACTACTTTTTTCTCTTTTTTTTTTTTTTTTAATCATTGAGCAGAAAGAAAATATGATCCTTTGTCTTTTTCTCCCTTCTTAAATCATACGTTATTGTGCTCCAATGAGTGTGTTATAAATTATAATGCACATAAGTGTTCCAGGGAGTACAGTACCAGAAGATCCTTACTAATGCTGGCCTACAGCAAACCTTAAGTGTCCCCAAGAAGGGACACTTCTGCAGAGTTAACTCTTTTTAGGCAGCAGAGTTTGTTTAGGTGTGACCTCCCTTTTCTCTCAATATGGCAACAATTTGGAAGTAGCATCTCAACAGAAGGTATTTAATACTCTACACTTATTACTGATAAATTGGAAAGTATAAGCTCTTCTAAGCTATCAGTAAGACTTTCACTGGGAAGCAGAAATGTATTTCCTAGCATTGTATTAAAGGCAATAGCTTATAGAAATCCCTTCCCAATATTCTATTCTGTAATAATTTTTCCCTAACTAGCGTTACTCGGTCACAATAAAATGGACTTTTGCTAATCTTCTGACTCTTATTCTACTTGTCCCAGAGCATTTTGCCATCAGAAGTAGGAAAATTGTAGCCTAAATTTTTAGGCTAAGGTTTAAGTTCTCACTTTGTGTTAGTGTGTTTGCCAATTTGTGATGTGTGGTTAGATCCCAGTCCTCACACACTGGAAGAGTAAAAGCATTTTGTCTCAGAACAGCCCTGAGAATATTATATTGATCTACATGTCAGCTGAAGAACTGTCATATGGTAACTGCTGATCACAAACTTCTTAAAGCCTAAGAATTGGGAGCAAATGGAACTGTTCTGTTTAAACAGATTTTGATGGTCTTTGCGCCTGGAAGTCTTCTGCATTCTCTATCAGTTGCCTCTTCTCTATTCCATTTTTTACAACACCTATTTAATCTGAGAAGTATTACATTATTTTCCTGCTAGTCACTGGTCCCTTCAGAACAAGTGGACATAGTAGAACAGTACTAACAGAGCTGTGGGACAGTAAGTAAGCTAAGGGTAATTCATATGAGATATGATGTCAAAGATGGTAATAAAATAAAAAAAATATTTATATATGTGTACAGAGAAACTCATTGAAAGCCTGGACATCATTCACAGAACTACTTCAATGGAAAAAAAAATTATGTTGCAACTGTTGGCGATGCTTCTTTAGTTGAAATTCTTATTCCTCCTTTTCCATGTATCTGTTTAATGCGTCTTTTTGCAAAGTTCTGTTCCTTTTGTGCTTGCTTAGTTGATCTGTGGCTAGTATTTTTAGGGTGATGGTGACAGGGTTATCACAGTTTAAAACCAAATAACTGTGAAGGCTAAATTAACTTGGATACCAAAGCCCTCTAATCACCCATGTGATTTTGCAACTTCCCTGTTTGGCAGAAAATGAGATAGACTCCAGAAGAATAGTCATGAGTGCTAGTGTTTTGGTTCCAACTGTGCTGCGTGCAATCCTGGTGCCAGATTGTGAGGTTCCCTGGGTTCTTTCCCCATTTCCTCTGGATGCTGTCAGATACAGGAGTAGGCAATAGAGAATTTTATTCTCATTTTGCATGTTCTGTTTTACTCATGTCCAAATAATTGGTTGTTGTCACCACTGGTGCACACAATCTGCCTCTCTCAAAGTTCTGGAAAGGTGTATTCTAGAATAACCATAAATAAACTAGAAAAATGTGATCTCTAAATCAGGAGGAGAAAGGTAATTTCCTGTGTTATGGATATAATTAAATACTTTATTCTTGTGCTGCCTGGCCTGGGTGGGGGGAGCTGTAGAGGCATCAAAGCCTGAGTACTGGAAGCTGGAGAAGATAAATTAGATTAATATGTGGAGAATTGTGTGTTACGGGTTGATGTTTGGCTTTTTGATTCTGCTGAAATTGTTCAATATCCTTTGCTTCTTTTTCCTGTGGATTTATGTGCTTTCTTGTCCTTCACTTGCAGTGCTATCTGAGGCTGCAACAAAAGCTAGATCGAAGGAGAGGTGATTACACTTCCTTTTGGCCACACAATTTACATGATGACTGGCTAATTGAGGGTTGGAGTTTAGCCTGTATGTACTTTATATAGACACATACTGGAAACAGCTAAATGAGAGGGAAAAAATTTGACTGAGTGGCAAGTGGGTTTTGTCCTCATTATTTGTCTGGTGATGGTTTCTACTGGTCGTGTAACACCTGCTTCAGAGTTGATAAACCTCCTCTGAAAGAAGGAGGCTATTTCAGGTACTGGGTGGGTGGGGACAGAATTTCTTACGTCTTCTAGCCAGGCAAATAAATCATGTGAGTTAAAGTTCCGTTTACTGGCATTTTAAAGATAATTCAGTAAATTCCAACTTATAGATAGGAATGCTTACTGTAAAATGCTATTACTAGTCTCTTTGTATACATGTTTTTACTGTCTCAGAATAGGACTAGTCTATATTTGGTTGTTCTGACATTAACCTTTTTTTAAATGTGATTTTCATTCAGTGGCAAGGAGGTATCTATCAGGAAAAAAAAAATCACTGAAAGTGCACCAAATCTCTTTATCCCACCTCCCTTCCCATCCCAAAATGGGTTAGTTTACCATAAAACTTCTGTTCTTCAAGGTGTTTTTCATAAAATCCAAACAGATTAGGCCTGAACTTTGTTTGAATTCCAACATTAGCCTATATGATTCTCTCTTCTTGCAGTCCTTGGCTTTCTTCATGGAATCATAGAATGACCTGGGTTGGAAGGGACCTTAAAGATCATTGACTTCCAACCCCCCTGCCATGGACAGGGACACCTTTCACTAGACCAGGTTGCTCAAAGTTCCATCCAGCCTGACCATGAACACTCCCAGGGTTGGGGCATCCACAGTCCCTCTGAGCAGCCTGTTCCAGTGCCTCACCAGTCTCACAGTAAAGAATGTCTTCCTATATTTAATCTAATTCTACTCATCATTCCTCTATATGCTCTTGTAAATAGTGTCTCTCCTTTCATCAGAAAGCATTCTGGAATTGTATCAAGTTTGATCACTTCAATAGGGAATGTAAATTATAGTAATTGAGAAGCCAGTAGAAGAGGCATTAAGTGTTTCTTAAATCCTGCTGCATGAATTGTCCAGACTATAATGTAAAAGTGTAGTACTGCTTTTACTATTTAGAGCAGTATTCATTGGTTTGGATTTAAATGCTTATGCACAAAATTGATGTTGGAAATACTTAACCTGAAGAGATGGGTGCTCTTTGTGCTGTTGTTTCCTTATTTTGGTTTATTGTGCTTAGTAAATTGCTCAAGTTTGAATATGCAACAATTTGTTAAGTATCTATCACGTAATACATTCATTTTTCTCTATTTTGAGGATAGCTTTATATTAATACATCTGAAAACTTAACATTTAAATTACACGACAAGTTTTGATTGTAATTGAAATCTGTCATATTTTGTTTATATCTCAAGAGTGACAGATTGTATGAGTTTGATTGTTGGTTTGGTTTGTTTTTTTAGACATTATTTGATAATCAGATGAATGCTTCTAAAAAGGAAGACTCAGAAAGCGTTAATAAAAATGACACTTCAAAGAAGATGTCTGTTGAGAGAGTTTATCAGAAAAAGACTCAGCTTGAGCACATCCTCCTCCGTCCAGATACCTACATTGGGTCAGTTGAACCCTTAACTCAGGTAAGTGTCACTAAATTCGCAGTCTTAATGGTTTTTGTTGTTTTAATGAGGAAATGTCTACTCTGGTTATTAAATAGATGCATCTCTGTTTTTCTCAGTATTTTGAATTAGTTTAAAACTGTGGTCTTGTTCATATGTGCATGTGTAGGAAGGGATGAGACTTGCTTTAAGGCATTGAGTGCTTGGTTCATCTGAAAAGATAGGATCAAAAAACATTGAAATCCAGTCAAAACACAAACACCTGTGTCTGTAAACAGCTGTGTGTGTAAAGGTCTGTGCTCACAAACATGCCTCTGTGCACACACATATGTATTCATATCTGTAAGTAGCATTTGTTATAGGTCCAAAAATGCTTTGGTCTGTTTGTTTAGGTAGAGAGCAGAGAATTTAAGCCTCTTGCTGGCACTTTCTTCAGTTGTTTTTGTGAAGTTGCAATTTGCTTTGAACTTCATTGTCTGTACTGTTGGGAGTTCCCCGCCAAGCAGAAAATAATGGATTTTCATTATGGAATTCTTTGTGGGTACAGCTATAACTTTTGCAGACTTCTGCTTTTGTCTTGTATGCCTGCAATAAACAGACTGCAAGAGGAAAGTTCCTGAAGGAAATAGATCTTAGAGAATCATAGATTGGTTTACCAAGACAGTAAATACTTTTATTTTGTTTTTTTTCCATGTAGTTAATGTGGGTCTATGATGAAGATGTAGGAATGAATTGCAGAGAAGTTACCTTTGTTCCAGGCTTGTACAAGATTTTTGATGAAATTCTTGGTAAGTATTTTTAACAATAATAATACTGCCTTAGCATTATGGAGTACAAGCTTTTCTGAGTGCTTTCAAAGTACATCAACTTGAGTCCTGCTAAACTATAGGGCATAAAAATATAATGCATTCTGGAATTATAGAGCAGTCTAAAAGGGAAGAGTTTTCAGCTGAACTTGCATGAAAATGTAAATATTTGTTACTGAACGTCCAAACTAGATCATTCTTTATGATCAATATTGTTATAAGATTTTTATCCTGTGAAGCGTTATTAGGGCTACAATTTAAAGTGACATTTGAAAAAAGATTATTCCTCTGAAAGAGTGCAACTTCTAAGTTGTCTGCGTGTTCATTTAGATCATCCTTTTATTAATCATTTAAACTTCTCCTTCTGTACAGAGGGATAGTAGTGGTAGTTTTTATGTATCATTTCTAGACTTCAGACAGTTTTAAAATAAATAAGTATCTTACTGCCATTAAAAAGGACTAAGACTGGGCACAAAAAATATTTTTAGAAAATTTTGTCAAAAATTCTCTGAGTTATTGTGACTTAATGATTAATGATATTCTGTTGGTGACAGGCACACACTAATCAGCAGCAGAGATGTGGAATATCTGAATACTGTGCTGTCTGCTGAACTGATATTTTGGTGTAACTGACATGAAATCTTGGACTTCTCAGCTTTTATGAAGTTCTGTTTAAAGGATTGGTAGAATTACCTCATAAATTAAGTAATGTTCTACTGAGCTCAGTTTTGACCTTCATTAGGTTCTCAACCATTTCTCTAAAATTGCTTTACACCATTGCTGTCTTTGAGGCAATATGTCTTTGAGACATACTTTGTCTGTATCTTTACTGGGTGGAAAAGAATGCTTAATTAAAAAAAAAATATTATATTTAACTTATTACTTAATTTGATAAGAATGGAAATGAAAGCCTTTAATTGCTTCTGTTTTGAGTGCTGCCTCACAGACATAAGTTTTTTGGCTTTTCATGTTAGGGAGACCACTTCCATATTGTCCCATTCAGAAGGAAGATCAGTATTCTGTCATTATGGGAGTACTTTGTGGCTTGTTGCTGCTTTATGAAGCACTGATAAGTGCTCCAGAGGGTGTGGTTTGAGAGCTAGGGGACAGTGTAGTAACATTATGAAAATGGGACATTTTAGCTATGCGTGCTACATGATTTTAGCACAAGCACCTTGAAATATCTGATCTTATACTGCAGTCCTTGTCAGCTGTTAAGATATTGTACTTTGGTGTTTTGGGGTTTTACCTTCATCTGTTTCATGGATGATGAGACAGATGCTGAAAATGGCTGTGACGTGTTTTCATGTTTAGTGGTCACATTTCTGCTTTCTGCAATTCTTATACATGGCAGTGCAATTTAATTAAATTATGATCAAACGTTGATTTCCAGTTATCCTTGTTTTGATCCTAAACTTTGTAGACTATCAGTTACGAGTCTTGCAGTCTCTTTAGAGGGGACTTTTGCAGTCAAAATACTCCTTAATGGATGTGTCTTTTTGGTAGGTTTTAACATGTACACTGGTCTGGTGATGCATGTAAGTTTCAAGGGTTTTTCATGTACATGCTATAATAAACAGCCAAACAAAAACAACAAGAGAAGAAAGAAGTACACAGTATATTAAGAACAGTTATGAGCTCACAAAATACACTTCTGTATTTATTTCTGAGATAGTCTGGCTGCTAGAAATAGAATACGAAGGTTGAAAAATATCTTCTTGTAGATACTTGGTATTATTTTTAGACTCCAGTGCTAAGATGCAAAATATATATACAAAGAGCTGCCAGGACTAAGTAAGTGGTGGTGGAATATGTATAAAATCAGTTTTACAGACCAAGATATTAATAATTGCCTATGAAGTGTTAATTTGTGCTACTTTGTTTCATAGTAAATGCTGCTGACAATAAGCAGAGGGACAAGAATATGACTTGCATTAAAATATCCATTGATCCGTGAGTAAAAGCATGTTTTCATTTGCTTTCCCTGCCAGTGCTTTTGCAGTTTAGATTTGTACAAATGATGTTACTAATGAAATTTGATTTCTTGGAAACAGAATATTTTTGGAATTATTTCTATTAGCTTCATATTTTAAGATGAAGAGGTGAATTAAAAGTGGTTAACAGTAAGTGCTACCATTCTGAATTTATAATAATTGCTTTCCTAAACCATTTGTTAAGGTTTGAATGAAACTTAAAACCACAAGTTCATAAAATTTATGATAAATTGAAAGCTTGGCGGTGCATAGCTATAGCCAGCCAGGTTCTTTACAAATCTTAAATACCAGCTTTGAGGTTTTGTAACACAATTTTGCCCCTCTTGAACGTCTGTGTTCACTCCTTTAGCATTAGGATAAGACTGTTTGAATTAGTCATCTATATCACTCTGAAACTTCATTTTACAAATCATTACCATGTTTTTTGAAACTGAATACGTGAAGAGATAATTTCTGGTGAGAAGTACTGTATTTAAATAGATGCTGATTGGATTCCTTTAGCTGTACCTTTTCAGTGACATTCAACTGAATAGTAAATTATTTAGAGATAGTTTTCAGACCTCACCTTTAGGATAAATGTGCTGAGAAGTGTGGAGTGGAAGGGAAATGGTAAGTGTGTAAATTTTCCTGACCTGTCCTGATTTTGAAATTTCTAATAGGCAAAAACGAAAATTCTGTGTAAGAGATAGAAATAGTAATGATGCCAGGTATTGATGGATTTTGGCACTGATACATAAAATAAGTCACAATGTTTATCATAACTCAGAAATAACAGTTTTAAACAAATAATAACTTTTCTGGATGGTCTTCAATGAAACCTTAGAAGCTACATCTCCAGCTTGAGTGTGATTCTGATGCTAAGTGCCCAGATCATGCTGTAGTTCATGTTGACAGTGTAAGGTCTTCAACTAGGTTTTTAGGGGTTATTTTTGTTGTATGAAATACTGTTAGGTATGGACAACTAAGCTCCTTCTACCAAGATATCTAATGAGCAAAAATAAGTGGAGTTTCTTGTAATTAAAATTGTTAGAGCTCTAAGTAAATATGGTCTTTGGCTGTTTTGTTATGTAGTTATTTTATTTGCTGTGTTTAAACAGGTATGCAGAAGTCTGTTTTCAAGAATGCATTCATTTGCTTAACATCTTCACTATTTTCTAGGGAATCAAACATTATCAGCATATGGAATAATGGAAAAGGGATACCAGTTGTGGAACACAAAGTAGAAAAAGTATATGTACCTGCTTTAATCTTTGGGCAGCTACTAACATCCAGCAACTATGATGATGATGAGAAAAAAGTTACAGGCAAGGCTATTAAATCTGCTTTATTTTATTTAGCTAAGCCATTGTGTGCCTCTTCAGTATGCTTCCCCTTCTTAATCTTTCTCTTTATTTTCTGTTTCATAACTGGTGATTACTCAGTCCCATTGCTCTATAGCTCTATATTAGTGTAAAAAGACTTAAAGGAAATATCATACTTTTCCTTTTTAAATGCCAGTATTTACAGAGAACTTCACATTTCCATCTCCAATGTCAGTACTCATAATGGAGTAGCAAACAACATACTTTTATATTTTAATTGAAATGTGTATGAATATTTAAACACTTCTGCTCCTGAAATGCAGGGGAAAATAAATTTGATAAGTTAGGAAATGGTTTATTATCCTAAATTTAAATTAACCCTAGTTTACTATATATTGTTTTCTTCCAGGTGGACGCAATGGCTATGGTGCAAAACTTTGTAACATATTTAGTACAAAGTTTACAGTTGAAACTGCTTGCAAGGAGTACAAACACAGCTTTAAGCAGGTATAGAAGTGTTCAAAACTCCTTTCCTTTTTTTTTTTCTGTAGTTACAAGTTTAAAATCTGACACATATATTTCAGGAGTATTTAACAAAATGGATAATTTCTCATTCAAAGTGATATGTAGAGTTTGCATGCTAAGTTAGTTCACATGGTAAAAAATTGGTATTTCTATGTGTTAGGCTTTTTGGATAAATTAATACTTTCTTTGGAGTATTAGGTGACTAAAAAACTGAAAATTTCTGTTAAAATATATTCATGTACATGTGAAAAGGAATATATTCAATTGAAACATTTTGAAATTGCTGTTGTATAATTTGTCAAAAAATCTTTCTACTTAGCTGTGCAAATATCAAAACAATTATCTGTGTAATTTTGTATGGTGTTAAAAAAAAGGATTTTTCAGTATTTATGCCATGAATTAAACGTGGACTTAAGTGCAAACCCCACCACTTGAACCCATTGCTCATTGTTAGATCTGAATGTAATCAGGTCTACTGTATGTAGCTTTGAGATGGCCACCTTTCAGTTTAAAGTACTTTGGCAGAGTATTAGATACCAAAGTTCCTTGGCCTAACTGTTTTTCCCAGCCAGAAGCTTTCTTCTCTTACTTTCTGGACAATGAATTAATTTCTGGTCATGCTGTCATATCACTACATAAATAATGCTCTTAATCTATTATGCCTGTCTATTAAAAAAAGGAATATTTTATGGTGACTGCCAAAGGGCAAATTAATATTGGTTTGAGTGTATTTTTTGAAAATGACTAAATGCTTTACAACCTAAAGTGCTATATTTCCCAGTATTTTCAAAATCTGTGAAAATTTATTGGAACTGAACCTTTATGTATGCTGTGAGCAGACATTCTGCTTGATCATGCAGATATGCCCACGTTCTTAAACACAATACAAGACCCCTGAGTCAAGTCTGAACACCTTGGAGTTTGTTTTTTTGGCACATTGCACAGCTGCAGCATCTCCAAGATGCTGTCTTGGAGTCTACTGAGTCTCTGCACAGGGATTAAAAAGCCTCTGTCTGCAGAGGTGTGTAGAGATTGAAGGCGTTAAATGGATGGGTAGCAAGGACTCTTAATCCCAGCTCACTTGTATCTAATTTATTAAGTTCTGTGGGAGACTCCATTTTCATTAGAATCATGTCCATCAATGTAATAACACCTGCTTGTTTACAGAAACCACAAATATGCTGCCACCCATGCTCATGCTTACCTTTGTAAATCAATTCACTTTGTTTAGTGCTTTACCAGAGGAAACTTCTGAAGGAAGTTGTCAGCTTTTTGTTGTGTAACTGTTGCAATCCCAGCATAGCTGGAAGAGGGAATAAAGGAGGTGGATAATGCATTGTAAACTAACATCTAAAATGTTTTGTTTTCAAAGACTTGGATGAACAACATGATGAAGACCTCTGAACCCAAGATTAAACATTTTGAAGGTGATGACTACACATGCATTACATTCCAGCCAGATCTGTCCAAATTTAAAATGGAAAAGCTTGATAAGGATATTGTGGCCCTCATGACAAGACGAGCATATGATTTGGCTGGGTCATGCAAAGGAGTCAAAGTCATGTTGAATGGGAAGAAACTGCCTGTAAGAACATCACTTGATATATCTTGAGTGCACTGAGTATTTGGTGCAGAGAGTAGTGACTGTTCCCTGTTGCTTGTAGGTAAATGGATTCCGCAGCTACGTAGATCTTTACGTCAAGGACAAGCTGGATGAAACCGGTGTCGCGCTCAAAGTCATCCACGAAGTCGTGAATGAACGATGGGATGTGTGCCTCACTCTGAGTGAGAAAGGCTTCCAGCAGATCAGCTTTGTAAATAGTATAGCTACCACAAAGGTGAGTGGTTAGATCAAATGGTACAAAACAGAAATGATAAAATGCGTGCTGAGGCTGTGCCCAGTCAGGTGTTTGATAAAAAAGTGAATCTGGGTTGCTATAAATAAATAGGTGAGGTAATCCTGTGCAAGAGAGGAGCTGGCAGAGCAATTGGATGCAATCAGAATACATTCATAGCAGTGTTTCTACATAAACACTAGTTTTGAAAATGCTATCATCATTATTGGTGATACTGATGTCTTATGTGAGCATACATGGTGTTGAAGAAAATTGAACTAATTTATTTCTTCCTTTTTAACACACTGTAGTAAGGTAATTCTAGAAGTAATGTAAAAAACTGTACAAATGCCCATAAAGCTACCAGTAGCAAGTTTTGGAGGGTAAAAATGGTGTTTGGTGTCCTTGAGAAATGGCTGTCCGTTTATTGCTTTAAGATGTAAAAAATTGGCCTGAAGTGTTGAGATTAATTTTCTTTTATTTGTATATCTTCGTAAGGATATCTAGGTTTTCTTTGCAACTATACAGTAGTGATCTAATAACAAAGAAAGCTCTTAAGTTGTGCTAAAGCAGCAATGTGCTCAGCATACTAAATAAAGTAAAGCTTGGTGCTTCCCAACTTGTGGGAGGACATGAAGGGAATCACCTGAAATCAGCCAGCATAACTCTTATTTAAGGCCTTTTGGCGTGAACCAGGTTTCACCATGGTGAAAATAAAGTCTTTGTCACTTCTTTTCTTCACTAATTGCACTGGATGAGTGACCTAACAACTAGGCAGTTAAGTTGTTAGATCTTACTAAATAGTCTAGTTATTAGAGGTAGCAGATCTAACAAGTTAGATTTAACAAGACTAGAGCAAGCAGTCCTAGTAATTGGTGAGACTGTTTCTAGACAATCTTAACTGTCAGCTTCCAAAAGATGGGAAATAATTGGTAATCAGACAGTTTGAAGCCTCTCCTTGCTCAGATCTCTGTTGAAAGAGTCAGAAGAAAATCCTAGTGATAGCACAAATGATTCATAAGCAGTGTTGGTTACACTAGTCTAGTAGGTGCCCGGGAATGTCAGTGTTAATCTGGGTGTTAGGTGATGTGTACCCAGTATTTGATGGGGACATAATTTTTATTATGTAACTTCTTCTCAGTCACTCTGAACAAATATTCTGTGGTAAGAGGACAAGTTTATTTTGTTGTAGAGTATTTACTTTCTAAGTGTGCATTGCAATTAAAAAGTTTGTCAAAATTAGATATGACAAATCTGGTAGTTAATCTGAAGAGTTACTTTTAGTTCAGGCCTCTTTGTGCAACATAAAGAAGAAAAATAACTTGGCCTTAAAGATGTGTACAATACTTTTATGAAGAAACTGACAATGTAGAGAAACTTCATGATGCCAGGCTAAAGGAAATTGTTTGAAAAAACCTGAATACTTCCTGCCTCTTAAGTAAAATAAATTGCATACACTTAACTCCAAAGATTTTGAATTTTACTCTTCTGGATCACTTTTCACCATCATGCAGTTACACATACATTGTTATTATATATTCTTCTGGAATATGCTTAGAAAAAAGGTTCCGTGTATTCTTCAAAAGCAGGTGCTGTGATTTCTAGTTTTCCCCACTCTCTCAATCCATGCCATACATGTATTACTGGATCTGGGATATTCAGGCAGTGAATCCCCTCACCAGCAATTGTTGAGCAGCTACCCACTGAGGGACATGATAAGTAGTAATTAACTGCAGCATCTGCCTGCCCCCGTATCTGCTAACAGGTGGGGAGTTCATTCTAGCTGTTAATTATCATTGTTCGCTGACAGCTTTTTGCTTTTGCATTTGTTTAAATTTCACCAGCTGTAACTTTGCCCCACATTTTTTAAACTTGCTATAAATTCCAAGTAATTTTTTCTTGGGTTGCTGGCATGGTGTTTTGAGGGGTTTGGGAGGTCAGGCAGTATGCTGAGGGGCAACTCCATTGTTTAGTTCTTATAAATTTGTAATCTTTTTCAGTTCCCCTGTTAATCAAAATTTTGCCATAGTAGACCAGCACAAAATTCAGCTTCAGGCTCTGAATGCAGAATTTGAAAGAATGTTTGTTGCTATTAACAGTTGTACAGATAACCTTCAGTGGGACTTGAAAACTGATTAAACATGGTCTTCTTAGGTTCTGAATTTCAAATAGTAGCTGTGGTAGAAATTGTGATAGGAACCTCAGCTATTAACATAGGAATCTAACGATAATTTTAATATGGTGGCACTGATATCTGTAATACTATCAGTCATTTCAGCAGAAAGGTTCAGCCCGTACTTTTGTAGTGTCAGAACGTAGACTTGCATGGAGAGAGAATCTCAACCTGTTAAAATTTGCTGAGTTTGGCAAGAAATTCAGGATTATTCTAGATTTCAGATCTATTTTCATAAAATAAATATAATTTTGAAAATGTGAAAAAATAAGATTGAAATTGTAAAACTAATTAAATGAAAACTTCAAATTATGAGTTAGCTTCTGAATTTTTCTACAGTATAAATGATTTGTCTGTCTACAGAGTTTAAATGAAGCTTACCTCCAAATCGATGGAAACTGTTGGCTATGAGAAGACTAGAATGTATATAGGAGGCAGTCAAAGCTTCATTTTTAGGATTTTTGTTAGCACTTAATTAGATACTTTTGCAAGACAGGGATTCCATCATTCTGGAAAAGGAGGTTATGCAGTTCTAGCTCTCTTTCCACACAATTCGAAAGTTGTAATAATCTTTGGCAGCCCTCTAGATTCCGAGGGTATTTTTGCCTTTGTGTCTTGTATGGCATTGTTGTGACACCTGGGGCCGTTCCAGGCTGTTCTGGTCCCACAGTGGGTGCATTTGCCACCTGCTGGTGAGATGGTTGAGAAGGTCCCAGCTCTGAGCATCCCTCACTCACAGCTGCACGCTAAAGAATGGATTAAGGAATGAGGAACTCTGTAATAACTAGTATCTTCCAAGAATAGGAGATGCTATAATAACTAGCATCTCCTAAGATCAGGAATTACTGCTAAATTGCTGTTTTTCTTCGATATGTCAGATGCTACTTCTAGCAAAATTTAAAAATTGCTTAAGTTTTAAATGCAAAACTATACTGAGATGTTCCCATAAGCATAAGTTTTCAGTAATGTGATGATTAAAAGAAATGCATTTTGAGATTGCCATTCAAGTGTAGATTTTGAAATGTATAATTTGATATTTTCCTGTAATGTCATTTCTTTACAGTTTGGAAATGTATTTATTTTTATTTAAAGTAGCAGGATATTGGTAGATCAGCTTTCAATTGAACTCTCCCTCTGCTGAAACTCTGTCATCCATGTGTGGATAAAAACAGTAGTGTTTTAATTTTGGCAGCTTTTGGGGTTTGGATGTGGGTTTTTTGGTTGGTTGGGTTTTTTGTAGAAGAAATGCCATGAGAATAGACTTGTATGATGCTTCTAATGGTTTGTGTTGTTGTTTTAGTAGATGACTCTAGGAACTGAAAGAAACCATAGATGGTTTCTTTGAAATGCAAGCACTGCTTTGGTTATGACTAATAATATGTAGTAGCTTAACCATTTTGGTTTTATCTACTCTCTTTTTTTTTTGCTTTAAATTAAAATCTCTGCTTTTTTCATGGAGCTGAGGACACAGCTGTTATCCCATCAATTCAACTTCTTTACATCTTCAATTTTTCACATGCATATTCTGCCTTAAAGTGTGGAATCCTAACTTTTGGTGTTTGATTGCTAGTTGTTCTCCTCTTTTTGGCCGCTGTTTATTCTTAATTTTATTTTCTCTTACTTGTTTCTTATCTATCTTATACTTCCTCATACCTGTCAAGAGCTGTTTTTTCTCCTCAGTTCTGTTTTAAATACAACTTTAAAGAGCGAGGGTTTTTCTGTTTGTTACTTCATTATGAACTTCTCCATAGACATATGTTCTTTATTTTGTCTGCCCTAATGTAGATTGGTCTGAACAGGAGCCAATATTTAGTCTGTGTTTTTTTAAGGTGCTAACTGATCTAAAGCAAAGGTGATACATGTAAAATATAGAATGTTGAGTTGGGTATGTTTCAATTTTATGGGAGATGTATCATTCCACTTTTCATTACAAGATTTTAGTCAAAGTGTTATGAACTTTCTATGATAGCCACTAGAATTTAACTTTTTAAAAAATATTTTGGCTTTTTTGTCTACAAATTTCAAGGAAGGTATTTGAGTAATCAGTCATTTAATTTCTGTCATCCTCACTTGAATGAAGACTGAATGACCTGGAAAAAAAATAGATTTTTCTATCTTATGCTGCAACTCAGTGTGCATTGATTTCTATACCAAAGTATGACTACAGGAATTTTGTTAATACAGCTGAAAGCTATTGGTAAATTCAGTGATTGTTTTGTTTATTATCTGGGTTTTTTCTCTTCCTACATTCAGGGTGGTAGGCATGTTGATTACGTGGTGGATCAGGTTGTGGGCAAACTGATAGAAGTGGTGAAAAAGAAGAATAAAGCTGGAGTTTCAGTCAAACCATTTCAGGCAAGTAACTTCATGCAAAAATATTGAAAAAGATGGATGTGTGTGGATGGATTTTGTTGAGTAAATTGATTTCTATGTTTTAAACAGGTGAAGAACCATATATGGGTTTTTGTTAATTGCTTGATTGAAAACCCATCATTTGATTCCCAGACAAAGGAAAACATGACATTGCAGCCTAAAAGTTTTGGGTCCAAGTGCCAGCTCTCTGAGAAATTTTTTAAAGCAGTAAGTAAACCTTATTTTTTTTCCCTGTGTGAAGCAGGAATGACACATTGGATATATGTGTGTTCTGTAGCAGAAGATTAGTTATAGTTCATTATGGGACTGCAGTGGCATTTGCATGCTCTGAAAGTGGGATGAAGGAATGTCTCTTCATTCTCTTGTGTTAATAATGGATGCAGTTGTGTTTTGATTGTTGCCCTGGACTTAAAAGTGAGCTTCACCTGATCCGCTTGTTTGTTGGAGATTCTGGCATTTGCGTTGGTGAAATGAATTTGACTCTTAAAATCTAAGCGAGGTCCTTGATCAATGTTTTTGCTCTTTGGTATCAATCCTGCTCCATTTCACTGGAGTGAAAAGAGAGGGAGGGGATATTTCACATTTACTTGCTCATCCAGTAATCAATGAAATGCAAAATGGTGCCTGTATTATTAAAAGTGATCAAGTGATCATTATTGTCAGGCAGTAAGTTTAAAAAGTTTTCTGTAGATGGAGTAAGAAGTGCTGTTGTAAATGAATGTATTTGTAGAAAATATATCAGAGAGGTTTTTCCTCTACTGCATTTTCTTACAATGAAGGAAGAGTAGAATTCTGTTAGCCAGAACTCTTTATACTAAGTCCTATTTAGTGCAGTAGTCTAAAATGAAACTCCAGTAGTGAGAGCCATGCCACTGCTAATTTGGCATCAAAACTTTATTGATTGTATAGTGGTTTATTCCTAATTCTGTGTTATGGGTGACATTCCTATAGAATTTAGAGGGAAAAAAATAACACAAGTATTGTGTAATGAAATCAGAAGAATGAATACATGTTGTATTACCATCAGCAGGTTTGATTTATAGTGATTCTAATATTCCCAGAAGTAAACATTGATTTCCAGATGCATTAAATGTGCAGCACAATCTCAACAATGAATGCTGTATTATGGGGGATAATTAAAGGCCAAAGCTCACAGTATTTTGCTCCATCTGTGTTTTCTTTTGATGTGAAACAAAACCTAAAGCACTTTTAGTTTCGAAAATACACTGTATGCTGCAGATGTGTTTCTAAAATTGGTATCAGATTCCCAACCTCATTCTCAAATAGTTTTGATTGACTTTCCGCCATTTTCAGCCATTTCCAAAGAAACTTTAAACGGTCATAAATAACCCATAAGGCTGCTTTTTGCTGTCAAAATCCAGGAAACAAATGCTTAGTACCTGAAATGTCTCAGCACATCAACTACACTGCATAAGACAACCTTTTGTTAGGTTTCAGACCTCCTTTGCTCTTTCCATCAGTTATAGAAGTGGTGGCAAAGCAGAAAAGAAGCTCTTTTGTGTTGTGTTTTAGTTGTATGTAGATAAAGTGCACCTTCCATGTGTTGCAATTTTTACGATTTAGAGGACCTTAGAAACAGTGTTAGTGATTTAAAACTGAGATGTAAAAATCTGATATCTGAAGCTTTATTTTTCTCATCCACAATTCTGATTTGTTGCTTGTAGGCCTCTAACTGTGGTATCATAGAGAGTATTTTGAATTGGGTCAAATTTAAGGCACAAACTCAACTGAACAAAAAATGTTCTTCGGTGAAACACAGTAAAATCAAGGGCATTCCGAAACTGGATGATGCTAATGATGCTGGTAAGAGCAGTTACTTTTAAATTCTTTACTGTTTCATAAATTCTTCACAGACATACTAATTTGAAACCTGGCTTTTATTTCTCATCCTTATCTGTTTTCTAATAATTTTTTTCTAAGCTTTCTAGAGCAAGAATTCAAACATGATGGTGAATTTGGTATCAGGAATGCTGTCCTCTTTAGGGTAGGGAATTGATAACACTGAACAAAAGTGGCAGTCTAGGTTGGTACTGAAGAGTGTGTATCTTCTGATTGTGGTTTCCTGCTAAATGGTGTTAACAATATTCCATTTTGGAGGTGACTGGTCTTCTTGACCTGCCTAATGTAGAAAGACTGGAATCTTTGTAGGGTCAGAAGCTACAGGAAGTAAATCAAGTAGTGTGCAGACCTGGGGGAATGTTCAAGAGACTTTCTTCGTTAGATTTTAAATGCCATTAAGTTCCTGGCTGGAAATATAGGGCAAGCTGGCAATCTCTGCTGGCTTGCTTCCTTACTACAGATAAGGGATCAGGATCAGCTTTGTGCCAACAGCAATGAGATGGGAGTTGTTGAATGGTTTGAGGGGCACACATGGCTAAAGAGCTCGAAATGTTGCCAATCTGTGTTAATGTTAGTTGGTTTTCACATTAAACAAAGGTAGAGAAATTTCAGTGGAATAGGTGGATGGGCTGAGTAGGTAAAAGTATGTAACAATGATAAAGAGGCTTGGTTTTGGTTGGGTTTTTTTTTGTCTGGGGGTTTTTTGTGCTTCAGCATTTAAGATGACTTGATGAGATGATGGTTCTGTTTAATTTTTCTCCCTTTCTTTTTCTTCCTTGGTTATTAATTTTTAATTGAGTTTTCTTCAGTACTTAATTACTTTTTCATTTATTCAAATGTGATATTTTGCCTCAAAAGTTGATAATTGTGTCTACTCTAGTATTTTGCCTGTGGAATTTTCACTCCTCACTCAGATAAATGTTCCTGATACTTTTCTTGCCAAGAAGATTGTGTGCTTGAAGGAATTACATATTTTCATGGATATCAAGCCTAGTGTTCCTAACTCATATAATGATTGATTTTGGACACACTTTTTTAGTAGTTTATTTTTAGCTTTGCTTTGGAGATTAGGCTTCAAAATTAATTTTTTTTTTTTTTTTTTTTTTTTTTTAACTGGGGTTGAGGGGGAAGGAAAATCTCTAATGGGGTCCTAATATATACTATTCTATTGTTTTTCATCCTGAAAGTTCCTTAACTAAGAAGGCATGTAGGGATTCATTTGGGCTAAATACTCATGTCTAAAGCTTTGCATGACTTGAATGCCTGTTACCCAGGTATTTCCTCAGTGCCTAATTATTGTTTCATGTTGAGGGAACTCTGCATCTCCTGAGGAGGCTTAGCCAGATGTTGGTTTATTGAAGATCTGGAAGATACTGAATTTCTGACATTGAAGGCATTGCACATTCAGGGTGGACACACAGGAAGTGCAGCAGGGAGAGAACAGTCTCTGGCCACAATCCCTTCTGACTTCAGTTATTCCTGTGCTTTTTAGATTTTATCTTTACTTCAAGAAGTAATTTGAAGCTGAGATACAGCATCCACGGGTTTCTTGTGTGCCTGGTATCCCTGAATGCTTTTAATCATTGTCAGTTAGTACTTAAGAATAGGAGAAAGGTGTATCTGTAGAGGGAAGGAGTTGTTGCAGATTTCCTCCCCGCTCCTCTGTAAAGAAAGGGTCCTATACCTGGTCATTGTGCCTTTCTTGTGGTCTTGAACAGCTAGACATAGTTCTGTGGCTTGTTGGAGAAGAGGTAGAAATCAAAGCAAAATTCAAGAATATAGGATTGTAAGGGAGCAGCTGGATTACTAAATCAGGTGAAACATAAAAGCATTTTTTGAACTTGTCAGTTCATGTAGTTTTGTCTTTGCTTTAGAGCTGTGCTCAGCAAAGTACCTGGCATATTGTATTTCTGTGAAATTAATTGCTACTAATTGCACCTATTCCAGAAGTGAACCTAGATGACATTCACATGTGTTTTCTGCAGTTCATTTATGAAAAATATTGGCTTTTATATATTCTAAAACATCAGACTGGTGTTTTTCTAGGTATTTGGAGTCTACCTTGCTGGTAGGTAGTCGCTGCCAGTATGAATAACCTAGATTACAGGTTTATTTATGACTTAGATTATATTAAGCCACACATCTTGATTCAGAAAACCAAAAGTGCTGAATTTAAGTTCTATGTAATAGGAAGTATGGGTGGTTTTTATCTACCACGTAAAGGCAAATTACAGCACACATTTTAAATACCAGTATATTCAAAACTACCTTATTGACAGGAGGTAAGACTCAACCAGCTTGAAGTTTTTTGGAGTCTTTCATACCACTGGCCTTGATAAAATAGCAAAGCTGCTTAATGAGCATTTGCACTGTTGCAGGAGGGTGGGTTCCTTTTTTCAGCCTGCTTGTTATTTAGAACATCTATTCCACTGCTGCAGTTGCAAGAGGCAAAACATAAATGTCATTCCAGTTTTGAGCACACAGGCACCAAAATGCTGTATGTCTTGTAGAATCAAAATTACACTGTTAGTAAAGATTTATTTTTCTGTTTGAGAAATTTGTGAGGTATAAGAAGTGCAAATGGTCTCATCGCTTGAGCTTTCATGACAAATTTTTTGTTCAGTTGTCTGGCTTTAGCTGACAGACAATAAAAAGGGAAAAGCACAAAAATGTGATTAAAAAAAATTACTTTTAAAATATACTGTGAGGAAAGTGGAAATGCAGAATAACTCCTGTATGTAACTCAGGTCTGCATAATATATGTGTGTAAGAAATTTGCAGCTAGCAAAATGAAATGGTAAAAGTAGAGAAGCAATCTGTCTTTTTTTGTGCACGTGTGGAAGCTATTATATAAGATGCGCCACCATTGCATCCCATTTTGCTTATTTTGCTCCTTGTCCATAGCAATCCATAGTGTACTGCTAAGGGCAAGGATACTGCTCATTGCTGTGCAGTTTTAGTGGTGTGGAAGGCCATCCCTAAGAAGATAAATTCAACATACTTAAATTAACTGATGAAAGGAAATTACCTGTAGAGTAGAAAGAATTCAACTGTATTTCTTCTATTTGAGTTCATGCTTTCTGTTTTTTTGCCTTCCCTCTCCTTCTACCTGGCCTGCAGGTGGCAAACATTCCTTGGACTGTACATTGATATTAACAGAAGGAGACTCAGCCAAATCTTTAGCTGTCTCTGGCCTAGGTGTTATTGGTAGAGACAGATACGGAGTCTTCCCTCTCAGGGGCAAAATTCTCAATGTCCGAGAAGCCTCTCACAAACAGGTGTGTACTTTTTTTCCTTTCCTTTTTGCTGACAAATGGATGTCCTCCTGTTTATTCTTGATTTCTAGATTTACATCTTCATATTCTAATTTTTAATTTTTTCATGGAAGTTTTGTGACTGTGATTTCATGAAGTAGCAGCTATTTTGAAGGCTGGGATAAACCTGTAAATATTAAGTGTAGCAGTGCAGTACTGGGATGATGAAGTTAATTCCTTCACAACTGAAAGGAAATCTTGCTATGATTCATATTCACATTTCACATGAGTACTTAAAGCCCCTAAAACTTTGTATTCTCTCCATTGCCATGTGATTTCATGGACTCACAACATGAGTCGGTGGCCAGCATATTGCTCCTGCTGCCATTCATAATTTGTCTGTAATAAGAGGTGTGTTGCAGATGCCATAAAAACAGTGGGAAAAGAAGGCAGCTTTGTGAGATTACTTTTTGTTACAGTTTCAGTTTTCTCCCAGCTTTCCAGATCCAAAGTGCTCTGGCCATAGAGGAGAAAGAGAGTGGTGCAGTCTTGAGAATTTGCATGTACAGAAGAAATCATTGCAAGTGCAAAAGCTTCAAGGGGTGGGAATAAAAAGCTTATGAAGTTGAGGCCAGGGTGCATTGAAAAAATAGCTATAAAGCAAGATTGGGATGTTTCTGAATCTCTGCTTTCTACACTGGCTGCAAAAATAACTTCTTTGTACAGATTATGGAAAATGCAGAAATCAACAACATCATCAAAATAGTCGGATTGCAGTACAAGAAAAGCTATGAAGATCCAGAATCTCTGAAAAGTTTGAGATACGGAAAAATTATGATCATGACAGATCAGGTAAGTCTGAAATTCGCTGAAATTCTACAGAGCTTCTTGCAGTGTGTTTTGCTGCAATTTCACAAGTTATGAGATTTCTTTAAGGAATTAATTTATCTATATATATTGTTTTGGTTTCTCTAAAAGCACAACTGAACTTTGTTGCACAAAACAGTAAGAAACCAAAGTAATAATAAAAACATACTATTGATAATTCAGAAATATGTTGAAAGTAAGGACAAAAGTAGATAGTAAGTGAGGTGGTATTGCCAGCAAGTCAGGTAGAAACAAGAATGTAGGCAATTATTTTTGGATAATGTCAGGATTGAACTATCAAGCATTTGCCATCAATGAGACCTGGGGCTTGGCTTTTTTTCCCCAAAAATTCAACTCTGTGGTGTCTGGGAGAGCTGTCTAGCTTTCAGCAAAAACAAAGGCAGGGAAACCCTGAACAGCAACCATATGCTTGGCTTGGAAGAGCTTTTTAATAGCTCAGAGACAGTGACCTTCACAGGTGGTTATTTCATACCCAGGTCCAGTTTAGAATCCAAATTAAAACCAACTGTTCCTTTCTTTCTGTGCTTTCTGTCATCACACATTGTGTTGATGTATTCAGGCCAGTGAGTGGGTTTTTGGTGGTTTGGGGAATCTGATACAAGATTGCTTCATGTTTTCCTGTTCTGATTCAGGATCAGGATGGATCTCACATAAAGGGCTTGTTGATCAATTTTATTCATCACAATTGGCCATCACTGTTGAAACATGGCTTTCTTGAGGAATTCATCACCCCTATTGTGAAGGTATGGGTTCTGTTATTGAGATTTTATGAACCACTTACAGCACAACAGAAGTGTTGATTTTGTTTGTTTGTTTTTTCAAAGGCAAGCAAAAATAAGCAAGAACTTTCATTCTATAGTATTCCTGAATTTGATGAGTGGAAAAAGCATATGGAAAATCATAAAGCTTGGAAGATAAAATACTACAAAGGTTCGTTTAAAAACAAATATGTGAACCCTATGAATAAGTAATAATGAATGTGTGCTATGAAGTTTTATTATAGCTGTTTTCATGATAGTATCTTACACAATGATTTTATAATATTCCCAGGAAAATAAAAGGGGTAAAATAAGAAAACGTAAATTTTGAATATTGAGTAACTGTTTCTTTTTATTGTACAGGATTGGGTACCAGCACTGCTAAAGAAGCAAAAGAATATTTTGCAGACATGGAAAGACATCGGATCTTGTTTCGATATGCTGGGCCTGAGGATGATGCTGCCATTACACTGGTAGGAGCTCACAAAAATACTTCTATATGATATGTTTTAGTTTTCATTGTGTGCTGAAGATGACACATGAGGAAGTCCTGACAGGGCTTGTTTTGGTTTAGGTGTTTTTGAGTACCTGAATGTATTGGTTTCAGAAACTGGGTGGAAACACCAACTAAGTGTAGTGGTTTTGGGGTTTTGGTTTGCCAATTGTTCATTTCCCAGCCAATGCACCAATTAATGAAGTGGGTCTAGTGCTGGACAAAGGCCAGTGCAACCACTAGGATAATTTCCTCATTTTCTACTGCAAGATAAGGATTATTAAGACAGCAAAGCAGGCTAAGACTTTAAAGGGTATAAAGAAAACTTTATTAACAGAATTAAAAGAAAAATAATAAGAAAATCAAAATAAACCTTCAGAACACTTCTCCTCCCCTCACACCCTCTTTTCTTTCCCACTGACAATATAAACAAAACATGGGACTTTCAGTCAGTTTACCACCTCTAAAATAGTCTTTCTTCAATTCTCTTTGGGAGAGCAGTCTCTCTTGCCATGCCATGGAGACCTCTGCACCAGAAACAGTTCTCTTGTGGCTTTAATGTTCCAGTGAATCAACAACCACCCAGAAATCTGCGATCATGAAGTCCCTCCCACATTTTGGTAGTTTTTTCCCATAACTACCACCATGCTCAGCTTTTTGGGGTGCGATTTTAAGATGAGCAGTTTTAGTATAGAAACACAAGTTCATTTGTTCCCTCTCTGGGAGCAGAGGTTTTCTTCTTCCATCCCTGTGGCAAAGTTTCTCATCTCTCTCTGTTCGAGGTTCTCATTGGATCACAGCTACTGCAACATCTGCTTATTTCTACACTGGTGCCTCTGCTCATAGCTATGGCTAGAATGCTACATCCCCCCAATGCATACCATGAATTACAGGGAAAAAACAGTCTGATATATCAATTGTATCTTCACCATAGCCTTACAAGAGAATTTCAGCCCAAAACTAAGACATGTCCTCAATCTCCTCCCATCTAGAATTTGACTCCTTCTTCACTGAAGGCCTTGTTCGTTTTTAGATGTGACTCTCACAGAGGCATGCTCAGCTCTCTTGAGGGGTTTAACACAGTGTCAATATTCAAAACTAGCCAGGTTATGGTTGGTTATGCCAGGCCAGAAGGAAGCTGCCAAGGCCCCCACAGGTAACTGTTCCTGCAGCTTGTGGACTCCCTCCCCAGCTAAAATCCAAACTGCGTTAAATCGTGACACTGGAAAAAATACTTTGGGCAGAGAAAGAATCTTCTGGAAAATATTTAAAATTTTGGAATAAGCTTAATCCATGCCACAAAATGAGCTCTACCTTCTGCTTTTAGATTTGATGATTTTGTGTGGTGTGAATATCAAGAAATGTTACAGACAGAATTGCTTTTAAAGATAGAACACACAAAAAAGTACTCTGAGGGGTTTTTATTTGTTTGGGCAATAGAGCCCAAACAAATTATGTTTCACATGTGCTTAGGGATCTGAATTTTGTTTCATAGCAAGTAAGTTCAGATATATATTGTTTGTTCATTGAAGATCTGTCAGTGTGTCATATATGTATTCATGCACGGGCTCTACGTATTTGAATTTGAGGTTTTGTAAATAGTTGTGTGCAGGTAAATACTTGTGTTTCAAAGAAAGCTTGTGGAAGTACACCATATGAAGTGTCTGGAACTAAGCTGTTTTGTCAAGAAATATTTCAGCTTTTATCTACTGTAATTTGCTATTTTAATTGTGGGTGACATTAGCAAGAAAATAGGATAGGAGGAAAAAAAAAAAAGAGAATGGAAAAATGCCTATCTTAGGCAAAACAGCAGTAAAATGTGTGGTTTTTATTAACAGAAATCTCATCTCTATTTCTGCAAAGACACCTCCGTACACAGGCTGCTATATGAGGCCATGTAACCAATTATGCCTGATCCTCATTGTTACATAAAATAGTATTCTGTCTGTCTGGGAGGAAGATGTTATCCTCTGTTACACCTCAGCAACTACCAGCTCATGCTGGAGCTGTGTACAGAAGCTTCACTTCCACTTCCACCTGCATTTCCTCTGCTGGTCACTGGAATCCCAGCCCCAAGTTTATCTCTGGGTGGTATGGGATTATGGGCCCCACCAGACCTCATGATAACTGAAATCTAGGAAAGCAAAAATTATTTCACAAAGCAACTTCTTTAGCATTCTTAAGAACTTTTTTGCTAGTAAATTAAGTATTAGAATAGCAGTTTTAAGTGGAGAAACAACA
>VRYO01002734.1:39404696-39454006 GCA_009812075.1 Sialia sialis | reverse complement strand
TGAAATTACTGTAATTCTTTTTTTATTCTATTGAAATAGTTTGTATGCTGATCCAGCTCACGGTCATTTGTCACTTCAGTGGTCTAGAAAAGGTATAGATAAACTGAAAGGAGCCAGAGGAAAGTTGTAAGAATTTAGTCTTGTTTTTTACAAAAGCCTAATCTTAAATTTTCAGATGTCTGGCACTGTGAGTTATCAAGCTTTGTTCACAAGGAAAGTCAGTCTGATGCAAAACAGGGTGATATTGCTTAGTCCCTTTCTCAGAAACTAAGTTATGTTTAATATTTATCATGTAGCATTGTGGTCTCCAAAGAATTGAAACTACTCACTGAGCTCTTTTGGAGTGCTCTAGTTTGAGTCCTTTGAAAGAGATGGTGTTGATAACTGTGTTCTTATGCAGGAGAGTGGTTGAAATCATGACATGATGAAGTTTATATATGTTGCTCTCTGAGGAAAAAAAAAGGCACTACCTCAGCAGCTCACAGAATTTCCCCAAAGTAGTAAAAATCTTGTTTAAACCACATACTCAGTTTTTATGTATTTTTTTCTTTTTTTTGGGGAAGAAACTCACTGGAGGGTAACTCTCTTTCTGTAACACCACAAAATCATAGCGTTCCTGTGTCCTTTTGTAGTGGCAAGTGGTTGCTGGAAAGTGATGCCTTGTCATCATGAAGGCTGAGGCCATCAGTCAGCTGGCCCAAACTCTGACTTAGGCTTTTTGGGCAGTGTCAATTCTGTCAGGTTGTTGATTTTTGTAAGAGGACTAGGCATGGCCAGTCAGGAACAGCTGTAAGTAACTGACAGAGCAAAGAGGGCATGGAGAGGACAAGAGTGGGGTATTTTTTTGTTGTACCTTCACTTGATTGTCTTGATGAGAGCTGATTGCAGATCAGTCTGAATGATGAACCCAACCTTAAAGCTGTGTGGGGAAAGACCTTCAAACCTCTGTGTCAAAGCACAACTCTGATGTGAAGAGGGGAAGAATGATAAGATTTGTCTAAATGTGTGCAGATTTCAGGAAAGCAATATAAATTTAAATTGCAAACAGTGAGACATCTGTCATTTCAAAAAACCTTGTGCAAAAATGTCTGTGAAGTCAGGTACTGGTACTGCTCCTTAAATGTAGATGTTAGTTATATGGATCAGTTTGTCCAAATGAGCCTTATTGAATACTTGATCAGAAAGCTCAATATGCTTAAAATTCTGAGTGATGTAACCTACATTTGCACAAACATTTATATGCTGATACTTTAGTGTACTTGGAATCTTTCCAGGCCTTCAGTAAGAAGAAGATTGATGACCGAAAAGAATGGTTAACAAATTTCATGGAAGACAGGCGACAGCGTCGGCTACACGGCCTTCCCGAGGTGAGTCCTAAATAACAGCAATAAATCTGCCAGCTGAGATTTAAATGTAATGTAGTTTTTGCATTGAATGAATAATGTATGTGGTTTCTTTCAGCAATTTTTGTATGGTACAGCAACAAAACATTTGACTTACAATGATTTCATTAACAAGGAGTTGATCCTTTTCTCAAATTCAGACAACGAGAGATCTATCCCTTCCCTTGTTGATGGTAAGCTGATAATTCATTATGATTTGTTGGAATATTTCTGTTTATTGATGGTTTTTAGAGCTGTGATTTGCATTGGGATCAGTGCATTCAAGTAAAAATATAAGAATTTCCATGTATGTGTTTATCGTTTTGTATCAATAAGTATCCTGTATGTGTTAGGAAGAACAGTGCCAGGGGGTCAAGGGAGATGATCCTGCCCCTCTGCTCAGCTCTGGTGAGGCCACATCTGCTGTGATTTATGTGCTAAGGAATTGCCATGTTTCTTCTGTGAGAAAGTTTAAGCTATTGCCTGTACAGGCTTTTTATTTAACCAGACCTATTCCCTAGGCCCTACAAGCACTTTGTTTCTGCTCATACCATCAGAGAAAGCAAGTCTCTTAAGTGCTTATAATAATTAACATTCAAGTCAGCAGCTGAGTGCAGATGAAGATGCAAATGTTTTCTCCCCTCAGTCTTGCACCACAGGCAGTGCACTACTGTTTACTGACCTGTAATCTTGCTAGGCTCCTGTCAGTCAGGTTCACTAACCCTCCCCTTGCAACAGCATGCACATTAAAAGAAGCAGTTTTTACTACACTACAGCTTCATTTATAAAACTGTCTGCAGACAGCGTAAGATGGAATTTCTGCCCATGTCATTGTCTGTGTGCACAAGCTCACTGTGATCAGGAAAAAGGCCTTGAGACTTCAGGAAGGAGTGAAGTGCATTTATCTCCAGTTCCAGTACATTTTATAGTGGAGCTGGTCAGGCTTCTTGACACTACAGATTTATACCAATATATTAATGCAGCAAGAGCTTTTTGTGTTTTGGACGAAAGAGAGGGATCATTCAGGGGGTAGGGGCAGCAGCTTCCCTGTAGGATGAATCCCCAGCTTTGATGCAGAATGAGACTGAACTGGGTAGGCTGATAAACACCTAGGGAAGCAAAGGATGTCAGTCTCTGTTTCAGCTTCTCCAGACTTACTTCCTCCCATATCTAGGTACTTACAGACTGTATGTTTCAAGATATCAGAGCTCCTTACAACATACTGTACCCAGACTGCCGTCTCAGAAACAGCAAAATGATTTTGCTGAAACATAAAATAAAGAATGAATTTGTAGTGGACTGTTTCTACAGAAATGTAAGAAAATAAGAAGGGAACATAGCTATTCATGCATTTGTGTTTGTCTATGTATACATAGAACATAATGTAGGTGTATATATAAAATTACAAATATTATATATAGTTCCTGTGAGTGTTTCTGCCAGCTTTGGCTGTAATTCTGCATTCTGGGTATTGATATATGAATTGTTCATCAGATATAGTGCTCTAGAAGTGGTTTTTGTCCTTTAGCATAATTAGGTGATACATGACAGTCTGGTGGCAAATCTCAGAAAAAAAAAAAATGAAGAGGAACATTTTGACTGTGTCTTCACAGCTGCTAGTTACTACTTGGTGATTCTCTTGTGTGAAGTCAGTCCTCTTAAGTCTGTTGTATAGATTTCTAGCAGAAAAACATGATGCAGATTCATTGTAAAAAATTATGGATATATGTTTAAATGAAATGGAAATTGAAGTCAGTGATTTTTGTGGGTTTTTTTGGGTTTTTTGTTTGTTGGGGTTTTTTTTCTTCTTTCTTTCAGCTTTTGCTTTTATGTTTGACCCACTGTAGTAAATGTGTAGCATTTAACAGTATTTTAGTGCATTTTACAAATGTATGTGAATTAAAACTCTGAATAGATCAGTAAGCATGATCTAGAGCTGGATAACATGCAGGAAATATGATGCAATCCCTTCTGCACAGATGTTGTTCCTAAAGAGTGCCTAAGCAATTAAAATAAACTAGAAGATCAGAGACTGGCTTCTTTCTTAAAACTTTAAAAGATCTCAAGAGGATAAAATTTTTTTGTTGTTTAATTTTAATGCATCTTTGAGAATTGCACACAAAAAGTAAAATTTCAGAGTGCTGTGAAATACATGTATGCTAGCATAACAGCTGTCATTGCTGAATTTGTGCTGATTTTCTTAGGAAAAAGATTTTGCTGAGTAGAATGGAAAGAATTCTTGACTTGTGGAAGTTGCACATTTAGGATCAAGGTGCATTTTCTTAGAATGATGTATTGCATGCTGTGTAATTGGCTGAAAAGGTTGTGTTTCCACTTTTTTGGTAATTTTTTAAGTTTGGTAAAGTATTTTTTAATTACTTTTTAAAAAAATGTATTTTTATTATTTTGTTAATATTACAGCGTAAATTTGCTTCTGTTTAATGTTTAGACTTCTTTTGAGAGATTAGAAATGATAATAAGGCAAAACAATTTTATCACTTGAAAACATTTGTATGTGTGTTGAAAATGGGATGTTGTTCCTAATAGGTCTGAAGCCAGGGCAACGCAAGGTTCTGTTCACTTGCTTTAAGAGAAATGATAAACGTGAAGTCAAGGTTGCTCAGCTGGCTGGTTCTGTGGCTGAAATGTCAGCTTATCACCATGGGGAGGTGAGTATGGAGGATGGTGAAGTTGTGAGGACTTTCCGCCTGTGAAAAATATTAGATAAATGTTTCTGCTATTAAAATTGCAAACTATTGACTGTAATTCTACTAATCACAGGTGTACTTTTAAAGAAAATGAACCAAACAGTATGTAGCTTAATAAGACAGCCTGTTTCCTTTATTTCCAAGTATTGGTGTACAGTGTTATCCCAAATACGTGGTGGCTTGTGGCAAAATAGTAGATAACTAATTACTTAGGCAACTTCTAGTTCTGAAATCATAGGAATATAGGAACTATGTACTACAACAGTTTTTTTCTGAAACACAGAAATACAGTATTTTAAGGGAAGTAGCAGAGACTCTTCTTCAAAAACTTATTACAGTGTCGGAACAAAGATTATTTCTAGCTCCTCTTTTGTTTATATCTTTCTGAAATACTAGCAAGAGTGCAATCCATCCATCCATCCCCTCTCATCTCCCTTTAGAAACCATGAGTATTGGTTTATGCATGCAAGCATGGTCAGTTTATGTCCCTTTATTTCCCCCAAGTAAGTGCTTTAGGAGAAATTGAGACGCTCAGGGGTTTTCATAAGCATAGAATATGTATTCCCAGCAGCCTTTGTAATAGGTCACAGTAGTCCTTTCTCAGGGAGACTGCTTTCTTAAAAATTTAATTCAGGTTAGTCACACAATTTTGGGCCATTAAAAATAGATTTTGCTGGCTGATTAGGATAGACTGTCTCATTACTATGAATTTGTATTTTCTTGCAGCAAGCATTAATGATGACTATTGTCAACTTGGCTCAGAACTTCGTTGGAAGTAACAATGTGAATCTGCTACAACCTATTGGTCAGTTTGGCACCAGGCTTCATGGTGGAAAGGATGCTGCCAGCCCTCGTTATATTTTCACCATGTTAAGGTAAACTATTAATGTCAAGCTAAATGCCTACTTTTAAATAGCCTTGTAATGAAACCCATCCTTTCACAGCACTCCATTTTTGGGGGGCATGGGGAAGAGAAATGGAGAAAGATTGAAATATTTTGATAGAAGCTCATATTTTGCTGTGAATCTCTTAAGTGTGGTTTTGAACATCCATAATGTTTTGCTACTCCTACAGTTAAACAAGGAAATTTTGCAACTATTTGAATGCTGTGTTGCTTTATTACTGGGGGCCCCAGTGTCACACTGAGCTGTGTGTTCTGAAAGCTTCAAAGAATGATATTTTGTAGGTGTTAAATGTCAGCAGTTGCTAGTGTATCAGATACAAGTGTTACTGTGAAGGAAACAAATATCATCTATTATGAAGACACACTTCTATGGGGAAGAACTTTGTTATCTCAGGAGATGTGTACATTGGATTTTCAGCTTCAGAATGGCAAAGAGAAAGGAAGACGTGAGAAACATCTGCAAACAGATAATTTCTGGGCCCAAAGGCTGTTAATGTTCTTTATTTACTGGACTTTAGGATAAATGGTTTTCTTTTCTTTTTCTTTTTAAAGCCCTTTAGCAAGGCTACTTTTTCCATCAGTGGATGACAACTTGCTTAAATTCCTGTATGATGACAACCAACGTGTAGAGCCTGAATGGTATATTCCCATCATTCCCATGGTCTTAGTAAATGGAGCTGAAGGAATTGGGACTGGCTGGGCGTGCAAACTTCCCAACTATGATACCAGAGAGATTGTAAACAATGTCAGACGAATGCTGGATGGCCTAGATCCCCACCCAATGGTAAAAACAATAGTATATATTGGTATTTTATGTGTGTGTACTTACAAAATTAATTCCTGTTTCTACAGAACTTCCTAGTTATTGGAGAATTGGAGGTGGTTTGTCCCAGTAATTTTATGTAGGAGCTTTACTTGACTGTTTTGATGAGGCTAGGAAAGTTCACCTTGAAGCAAAAACATTGCCGTTTGTATTTTTAGCAATTATTTTAGAGGACTTCCTGTTCAGTCTGCTGACTGTTACAATTCTTACAGGGGAGTTGTGACATGGCAGCTGAGTAAAAAGTTGTATCACCTTTCTTTTTGAAAGTACTACTTAAGTATCATCAGCCAAAGTTAACATTACCTTTCTGTTGTCTGGATTGTTCTCTCTTTTATATATCTGTAGGCAGAGGAGAAGATGATGGTGCTGTTTAAAAAAATCAGCAGCTTCTGAACTGCATTTAGTTTCTGTTTATTCAAAATTTTAGAAGTCCCAGAAGTGATGTGAAAAAAGTTAGGCAAGAATACCTGTGTGAACCCAAAACATCTGTGACCAAGAGGTGAAATGCAGTTGATGTAACCATAATTTTACAACTGATTAACATTGCTGCTTGTCTGTGTTTACTAAGCCATAGAAGCAGAAACATCTTTTCTTCTTTATTTAGATCACATTTCACTGAGTGTGCAATATCAATTTTCAAGACATAGTGGCTTTCCTTTTTTAAATTCTTGGGAACAAGATTTATTTTTTTTTAATTAATGCAATCCACTGCCCTTCCTTTAGGACTCCTAAGTCTTCTGTGTAGTCTCACAGTCAATTGAAACTCAATGTGGTTGAAAGAGGCAGTTCTGCCTCCATCTAGCACCTTTCTGTATGCTGGTATATGTTTGTGTCAAGCTGGATAAGGAAATCAATCCTGTTAAAAAAAATTCTTCAGCCTGTTAGCTGCGATTTAACCTGGATGGCTTCCACTATCTTTGCCAAAGAGCACAAAAATGAAAAAAATGGTTAGGGGAGGTAGCACCACTTCTGTAAAGTTATTTTGGGGTGTTAATCTGCTTTCTGTCATGCCTTATTTGTACAAAAAAGAATCAAAACAGAACTCCACCACCTCACTGGGACCAGCTGCATCTTAACAATTTTTCTATTCTGTGGGCAGTAGGACAGTTGGTCCTGTCACTTGCATGTGTGTCTTCTGGATTCTTTTCTGCAGTATTTTTCCAATGACTTCACGTTTTTGCAGGCATGAGAGGTTTGTTGGAGGGTTAGTGCAATATACAGTGATGACTGAATGAAGTATGGAAAATAAATATTTTTGACATTTTATTATAAGGATTATTACCACTTTGCTGATTTTTTCCAATTTCAGCTCCCAAATTACAAAAACTTCAAAGGGACCATTCAGGAACTTGGTCAAAATCAGTATGTAGTGAGTGGTGAAATATTTGTGGTGGACAGGAACACAGTAGAGATTACAGAGCTTCCTGTAAGAACATGGACCCAGGTAAGTAATAGTGAAATACCTTTTAATATAAACAAAATACAGTGAAGAATTCCTCATTAAATTATTTAATCCTATGTCTGCATGAACTTGTAACACAATTTCTGATTATACATACATGGAAGGGAACATGGTTTCATTCTCCTGTTTGCTTTTGTAGATGTTTCCCTGTGCCATCAGAGTAGTAGTGGGTCTGTACTACAGAGAACACCTCTTTCTCCTGTTGATTTCATAGTTAATCCACTGTACAGGAGCCCTTTCTGTCCTGCTTTCTGCCTCTTATGTTTGTGCTGCTCTTGGCCTGCATTTCACAGTTTATACTGGTTCTATAACTTATAAATGGTATCAAATGTAATGCATAGAACTTTGGAAGTTTATGTTGTTCAGTTGGTTAGCATTTTTAAGGCATTTCAAGTGATTCTCTTTTCTGCTGACCTATTTTCAACAGGTGTACAAAGAACAGGTTCTAGAACCTATGTTGAATGGGACTGAAAAAACTCCAGCATTAATTTCTGACTACAAGGAATACCACACTGATACAACTGTGAAATTTGTTGTGAAGATGACAGAAGAAAAGCTTGCACAGGCAGAAGCTGCTGGATTGCACAAAGTCTTTAAGCTTCAAACAAGTCTTACTTGTAATTCTATGGTAACTTCTTCAAGTTTGGCTATCAGAATCCCTACTATTGCTTGTTGTAAAATCAAATGTTTTTGTATTATAGTTTGGTTCTTGGTAGTGAACAGTAGAAAATGTAATGATGACCAACACTATGTCAACATGAATAAGCAAGTCCTGATGAGTCTTTCAAATTAGACAGGCCTGGGGAGGTTGCCTTCCTGTAATTGAAAATTTCCTGTGCAGTGAAACAAAAATGGTTAATATAAAGTAGATCATACAAATAACTTTCTGCCATATTATAATTACATTTGAGTTTTAAACTTGAGACAAATTACGTTTTCAAAATTGCACTTTCTGCAGGAATGTTACTCCTCTAATAGGAATTAAATGATCCAGTGTTTCCACCGGCATAAATCCAATTTTAGGTGGTAAGGTACATAAATAAATATAGATGTCTCTCAGTTCTGAGAGGGGTTTGAATGTAAGTTAATTTATGTGAAGATTTCCAAACAATCTGTCTTTACAGATACTGAAAAAGCAATTCTATTTTTTGTGGCAGACGCTACTTTCAGATATTATCATAAAACAAAAATACCATTTTTGTTGCTATTGCTGTGTACATCAAAAGCTATGTGAAAATAGGTTAAAAATAAAGACCTTAGAATTGGAAAAGGAAACAGGCCTTGCTCAACTAATTTTGTAGATTGTACTTGGAAAGCAAATCTACCAAATCAGGATAATGATATTTGTCACATATTAAAACAACTGTAGGAACTACTGTGAGAATCTGTTGTCAGTTTTGCATTTCACAGATTGCAAAATGTTTTGCAGCTGAGTTCCTGCATTTTCTGCCTGCCAAAATAAATAATAAATTGTAAGGGCTGCTTTCTGTACCTGTATGGGAATTAATCTGCCCTAGTGTAGGAGCCTTAAAAAGTTATGTGAGCTTGGCCATTGTCCCCCTGCTCCCAAATAGCTATTTTGGATAGATGAATTACCCCCTAGAGGAGTTTATTTCTTTCAGTTGGCTATGGAGGGCACCAAGGGTGACTAGTTCACCTATAAATGTCTAAACTGGAGATGTCAGAAGCCAGGCAGGATTGATTCCACCTATCAAGTAAAAATGATTTCTTACTTTGTGCCTTAACTTGAAGGATGGTGGTTTTCAGAGCTGAAAAGTGACAGATTTCACAGCTGAATTGAAAGATAATTAAGGATTATTAGGCTTTTCAACTGTTACATTTAAATAGGTGTGAATCATCAATTGCTACTGAACTTGCAATTTAATTTGTAGATAAAATTAGTCATTCAAGTGAATTCAGGCATATGTCTCTATATAGCTGTCTTTTTGTTTGATTGTGCTGCCATAAATCTCATCCTAAATCTACTTGTAATAAATACAAATATAAATATGTGATAAAGTCCTTCCAGCTCTGTGCTGTGTAGCTCCACTGTGGGGTTTGAGTTCACACTCCCAGAAATGCCACTTTTTGTACGGTGCTTTTATGTGTGCAATAGAGCTGAACACTTACACAAGGACTAACGACGTCTGAGTTACACAGCCTCTCTCAGGTCTATCCTGTGTTTTCTAGGTGCTGTTTGATCACATGGGGTGCTTAAAGAAGTATGAAACTGTGCAGGACATCCTGAAGGAGTTCTTTGATCTGCGGTTACATTATTACAGCCTGCGCAAGGAGTGGCTCGTGGGAATGCTGGGCGCAGAGTCCACCAAGCTCAACAACCAGGCTCGCTTCATCCTGGAGAAGATTCAAGGAAAAATTACCATTGGTGAGTAAGCAGAATTGTCAACAGTGGGGGAAGATCTGGAAATTATTTAAGTATAGTAGAAAGTATTCGCATGCAAGATTTTCATGACACTGACTTCCTGTCTTTTTGTTTTTCCTCCCCTCCTCTGTGTGCGTCTTGTAGAGAACAGATCAAAAAGAGATTTGATTCAGATGCTGGTCCAGAGAGGTTATGAATCTGATCCAGTGAAAGCCTGGAAAGAAGCACAGGAGAAGGTAAAAATCTAGATGATGTTGTTATTTTTGTAAATGATATTGCTTGTTTTCTAGTCATCTAACTTAATTTACACCGCACACATAGCACTTTAAAAACATTATTCATTACTCCTTATTGGCTTTCATTTAAAAAAAAACCACACAAAAATAAAGTAATGTAATATTGATATTGTATATGGATTATGCTTAGAAGAAAACTAGATAGTACAAATCTGAAAAATGAGATTGCAGAGGACTGAATTTCTTACTGTACCCAAATCAAAAGGTTTTCTGTTGATTGATTCTGTTTGATTTGTGACTGGCTGATACAGATGCATGGTGTTGCATCAGTTACCCCACACATACAACTAATTACTAAATGTAATTATTTTTACACAATTTATTAATTGTTTTTCTGTAAAGAAACTTGGATATTATGAAGCTATGACTTTTAAATTTATTGTAGTAAATTGGACCGTGACCCTGACCTGTATTTGTTTCTGCTTTTTTTAAAACCAAGAAGTTTTTATTGTTCCAAAAGAGAGATGTAATGAGTTTAATTTCAAAGTTACATCCTCATTACTATGGGCAGGTGGAACTGCTTTGAAAAGCAGCTTTGAATTTCTGTCAGCCACCCCTTTTCTGTGGCTTTGCCACTGCTTTAGATATTTGTTTTCATTTCACATTTCTTTTGTAATTTTAATACTGTATTTTAACTCTATGGAATGATTTCTATTTGATAACAGAAGTCTTATTTAGAGAAATTTTGATCTACTTTCAAACCTTAGTTTGCACATTTGGGGCTTTGATACCAGCTCTTCTTATCCAAAGGACTGTGCTCATTTTCTGAAGGAACAGATATCCTTGAATACCCAAAGGGCAAAGGTCTCAGCCCTGAGAGACAGGTGGGACAGCACCAATATCTGCAGCCAGCAGCACACAAGTCTCTAGAAGAGGTTCTATTTGTTTTCTTAAATCAAATGATGAAATAATCAGCTCTAGAAGGTCACAGGAACACGGCCTTTTGGAAAGGTCCATAAAATGTTCAGGTTATTGAATCTGTGAGGGCACACCTTGCTGCTCTGTGATGGTGCTTTGGAGCAGTGTCACAGTTCATGCACAGAGCTGAGATCACTAATTCTTGTTACTGTGCATGTTTCACCTCAGGCAGCAGAAGAGGAGGACTCTCAGAATGCAAATGATGATGCTTCCTCTGCTTCTGGAGCAACCTCTGGCCCTGACTTCAACTACATTTTGAACATGTCCCTGTGGTCACTCACGAAAGAGAAGGTGGAAGAGCTGATCAAGCAGAGAGATTCCAAGGTTGGTACACCTGGAAGGTTTGTTCTGAAATGACAAAGTAATGGCTCTTGTGCCTGTTGAGAATGTTCAGTCTTCAGTGGCATTTGCTTTAGTTTTACTTACATGCTCTGTTCTACTTTTGTGTTTTAGGAGAGAGAACTAAACGATCTTAAAAGGAAATCTCCTTCAGACCTCTGGAAAGAAGATCTAGCAGCCTTTGTTGAAGAGCTTGAAGTATGTTTTACTTTATGTATATTTCTAAAACATGAAATGCACACTAATTTAATTTAAAATACTAACTAATAAAAATTTTTAAAATTGAAGAAAAAGAATTTTAAAATACTGCATTTTAAATTGAAAGTAGATACATTTCACAATATAATGGTAACTGGGGAATCAATATTGGATATCTGTATTCCTGGTAGTGTTTCTCAGGGATTGTTTCTTGCATCTATCCACTTTAATGTTTTTCCCAAGTCACTGATGTTAAAAGAAATATAACCAGGACAAAGTTCGTTTTCACATGATACAAAAACCTGTCAGTAGTAACTGGTAATGGTAATAATTACAGTAATTCTACATGATCTAATTTTTTGTGAGGCAGTAAATATTGCCAAATTCAAAACTGTTAATTCAGGAGTTAAGTGTGTAAACTACAAATACTATATGAGGGCCCCTTAGTTTGCCTCATCAGTAACACTGAAAAAAGGATAAAGTCCCTTTGGTGAATGAGCTGTTGAACCTCAGTTTTCCATGTTGTCTGAAAAGGGCTGGTGCAGTCTTTTGAAGTGACACACTTTGAAACCAAACATTTAAGTGAAGTGCTGAAATAATGGAAATTTGCAACAGTACTAGACACATACTTGCAAAATAGAGACTTGATAGAAGAAAGATTTCTCAGTCTAATGCTGTTCAAAAGTTTGTATTTATCCTTGAATGAAAGTGTAATTTTTAATTCTACAGGGTAATGAATTTATCAAGATTAAGTGATCACTGTTCTAGAACTGAAAATTGTATTCCAGTTCTAGTGAGAATTAAGGGGAGCCTTATTCTCCATGTAAAAAGGAGCTGCATCTTAAATAACCATCACGTTCCACGTAGTCCCCATTAAAAAATAATGTGTTTCCCCCTTCTGCCTCCCTTATTTGTTAGAAAGTAGAAGCACAGGAAAGAGAAGATGTTCTGGCTGGCATGGTTGGCAAACCAATAAAAGGCAAAGTTGGTAAACCCAAGATGAAGAAACTCCAGCTGGAAGAGACCATGCCATCACCATTTGGCAGGAGAATAGTTCCACAGATTACATCTGCCATGAAAGCTGATGCCAGCAGGAAATTGCTGAAAAAGAAAAAGGTAATACCATAAAGACTGCTACAGTTAAATTATTATTTAACTGGTGTATTTTTCTACTCTGATAGCACAAATCCAAATCCCCAGATCATCACCAGTGCTGTGTTTGTACTGTTTTGCTGACCTAATGCATAAGAAATTTGTACTGGATTTCTTTCACATTTGCAGACCTCTTGAGACTGCTTATTGTTCAGGTGTTTTTACTGAGATAACTTCTTTCCAAGACTATTCAACAAATGTCAGTATACTAGTTTACATTCATTTAATATCACCTGCAAAACTATTCCAGTTCAATCTTGAGCTGTAACGGTGTAAATTATTTTATTTTGTAATTTTAGGGTGAAACTGATTCTCTAGCAATAAAAATGGAATTTGATGAAGAGTTTGGTGGTGTGCCAGCTGAGGGTGGTGGGGATGACTCATTGAATGCATCAGCTGCAGCAGCTAAAACCCCTAAACCCAAGAGAGAGAAGAAGGAGCCTGGTAAGACCCTTGCACAGCCATAGTTAACCTTAGTCGTGTGTTTACTGGGCATGAAATGCATTTTTAACACAGTGTGAGAAGGGAAATAGAGCACAATAATTGCTATTACAGTAATTTCACAAATATAAGCCGCACCTTTTTCATTGAAGAATCCAGCCTACCCCAGTAATGCGGCTAATCATCAGGTGTGGCTTATCTATGGACAAATCCCAGTGAAATGCCAACCCGCAAGTGAGAGCCGGCCGGGGAGGGCGCCTGGGGCTGCCTTTAAAGGCTTCCCTGGTCTATGAAAACTGTTGAAACTTGAGCACCTGACACCAAACCCCTCTCTGGCGTGATTCTGTTACTAATTTGTTACTTTGTTACACATGGATCCTTGAATTTTTTTTTGTAAAAAAAGTGCGGCTTATATTCAGGTGCGGCTTATATATGGACAAATCCTGTGGTCTACCCGGCTACCGGGAGGTGTGGCTTATAATCAGGTGCAGCTTATAAATGTGAAATTACTGTACACCTGGTTTTCTTCCCTAAAATGCAATATTTGAAAGTACTCTGCTGAAATTACTTTATGCCATCTACTTTCTTGAGGGTGATGGATCTTACATTTTCTACATTTGAATTTTTAGGAGGGGTCTAAACCTTCAAGTTTGTGTGTAGAAAAGTAGATTATTTTTACATAATAAGGCTAATCTTTGCAAATTGAAATGTCTAGTTTGTGTGCTCTTTGATATTGAAGGACAGGGCAGTCACCTTCAGCCCTTCAGTCTTGAGTAATGTTGAGTAATAGATTGTAGAACTTGATTAAATAAATGTGTTTTTCTATTGACATATTCAGTCATTCTGACTTTCAGAAACTTATGGGTGCTATGTCTTGGCAGACAACCAACGTTCACTTCCCCATTTCCTCTGCTAGTGGGAATTCATTATTGCTGTTTGAGAAACACACAGTAACAGGGAGGCAGCAACAAAAAAAAGCTGGAGACAGAAGAGAAGGTTTAAGTATGAGGGGGGGTTATTTTTTTGGAAAAAAAGGAAAAAAAATGTGGTTGCAGAAATATTTATCCAACCTGAGTAGATTCTCTGAGTACAGTTATGACTGACTCAGCTCAAATCTCCCACAGCCAGTGTTGAGCAGGACAAATTAGCCCAGCTTGACCTGAGCTTGCCCTGCAATTGACTGGCCACATTTTTACCCCCCCACAATAGGATAATCCTCAGCTTCCCATGTTTGTTGTATTTTTCCAATAACTGTTTCTGATCATGTTCCCTGAATAATGGAAAACTGCATGTTGTTTTCCTGGAAAACTCTAAAAAACAACAAGTTTGATGGCAAAGGAGATAAAACCAGAGATTTTGTTTTTCAGTCATAAAACAAATTTCTTTGGCAGCAGCCTGTCAGGTTCTGTGTGGACTAATTTCATGTAAACCTTCAGGGAAGAGCAGAAAATTTGCAACATTTAAAGGAGAACTTTTCAAGATGAAAATTTATGCAAAATTTGTAAACAGTTAGAAAATGTGAATATATTTTTTTAACCTGACTGTAGTAAATGCTTTTACTGTTGGCAGGTGCCAGGGTAAGAAGGACACCATCATCTACAAAATCCAGTGCAAAAAAAGTGAAGAAACGAAACCCATGGTCAGATGATGAATCCAAGTCTGAAAGTGATTTAGAAGAAAATGAGCCCGTGATTATTCCAAGAGACTCTCTGCTTAGGAGAGCAGCAGGTACCCAGGATTTTGTGAAATGTGTATTGTGACTGAAAGTTTCAACTACACACCCACATTTTCCTTTGACCATAGCCTTCCTTTAGGACTTTATTTCCTACAGATAGCTTGCGTTACATTTTCTTCACTGTGTGAAGAATACTCTTAATGTCAAGATCAATTTTAATGTCAATTTGTTATGAAAGATTTTTGTAACTTGGATCAGAAATCTTGTCCCCTGTTCTAAACAGTAGAAATATAAATTACTTACAAAACTAGTGAATTAGACAGAAGAAACACACAAGACAATAGTCTTAAAAACAAAAAAATTACTCTAATACAATTATACTACTAAATAAGGCCTAAAAGGCAAGTACAAAATTATCAAAAAATTTTGAACGCTCCAGGAAAACCAAGACTGAAAGTTTGGAAAATGTGTATTTGATGATTTAAAAAACCCCCACAGAGCTTCTGGAAAGTCAGGAAGAATATTCAAATGGTGGATTCAAGAAAACTTTAATTGTAAGTGAAGGATTCTCATTCCTTAAAAGTACTGATGCACAATGTCTCCATAATGCCCTTAGCTGAAGGTCTGAGCAAGCCACAAGAGGTGTTGG
This sequence comes from Sialia sialis, assembly GCA_009812075.1. NCBI lineage: Eukaryota > Metazoa > Chordata > Aves > Passeriformes > Turdidae > Sialia > Sialia sialis. The sequence continues at coordinate 39,438,676 of VRYO01002734.1, read as the reverse complement.
GTGCTTGCTAACATCTAAATTATTCTTTATTCTTTTCAGCCCTATATTCTTCCAGGCTGAAACGAATTTATTATTCACCACTCTTTTGTCTTGTGTACTCTGAGGCAGGGATTGTTCACTGCCTTCCACTTTGATTTGTGTATGTATCTGTATAATACAACATAAACAACTCTCCTGAACTGTGTACACGTGTGATTTTCTCAGCTGAGAGGCCCAAGTACACTTTTGACTTCTCAGAAGAAGAAGAAGATGATGCCGACGATGATGATGATGCCAACAACAACAATGATTTGGATGAGCTCAAAGTAAAATCCTCTCCAGTTACAAATGACAGAGAGGATGAGTTTGTTCCCTCAGACAGTTTAGAAAAAGATGAGTATGACTTCTCCCCAGCCAAATCAAAGCCATCTCCAGAGTAAGTATTGTAACTCAGCAGGATTTCTTTATTAATAATTTTTTCAATGCAGAAGTGTCTGAACAAAACTGAGAAACATCAGCCTGTTATTGCTTTACATGCACCATGAAAATAAAATGAGGAGAAATTCAAGTGTATGTTATCTCAGCCTTGCAACTGACCTATGCAGGGGTGACTCATTCTTTTAAAAATAATATAATAATATATAAAAATAGTTATTACACACTGTCTGTAATATCATCTGTTAAACTACGTTTTTAAGGAGTCTCTGTTTTCTGTCTTCTGCCAGTCTGGTATAGAGAACTATTGGAAAAAATGTAATTCTGTTAATTTTAAATGCTGGGAGTTCCTGGCTGGATGTCAGTTTTAGAGATTGGACTGCTGCTGGCAGATACAAAAATGCTGGAAATGTTAAAACAGGACTTAACTTTTACATGGATATTATGATGTCTGTATACTTCAGTCTCTGCTTAATATAACTCATATAATTTTTTTTTTTTTTTTTTTTGCTTGTAAGTAGAAAAACATCTCAAGCCAAGAAAAATCAAGATTTTGGGAATATCTTCTCTTTTCCATCTTACTCTCAGAAGATGGATGATGGTGAGCTTGTTTTCACAGTTGCATTTAATTTTTATAGCAACTACTAATGGGATATTTTGGGGAGTGGTACACACAAACTTCATGCAGTAGTTACAGGAGAAGGATGTCCAGGATGTCCACATCCTCCCCCTTTATAAAGAGGAAAGGTGAAGGAAGTTCTGTTCTTTACGGGAACTAAAAAGCTTGTATCATAGGAAATCACACTACATCCATAGCATCACAAACGCTTACTTGAGATTAATTTTTGCTGTAATTAATATTGTAATTAATATCTACCATGAATGAATCTTAAACCAAACTTACTCTGTGATTGTAGATACAACAAAATTGGACAGTGATGATGAGGATTCTGCTCCTGTTTTCTCATCATCTTTTGCCGCGAAACAAACAGAGAAAATTCCAAGTAAAACAGTAGCTGCTAAAAAGGGTATGTATAGAATTGACCTGGAAGGCAATTCATTTATTTGAAGTCATCATCTTCACCTTTGCATTGTCTCTTCAGTCTTCAAAGTGGGAACTGCTTTCAATTATTTGAACTCTGTGAAATTCAGCAATAGGGTATGAACTTTCTCCAGCTCTTTAACAGTATCAATTTGTTTCTTTCCATTGGCTATTTTGTAGTGTTAGAACTTGATAGCCTCCACATCCAGAGGTGGTGTTCAGCCTTCAATTAGTTTAACTAATGGGAGGTTTTTAGCTTCAGGGGATAAGTAAAGTGGAGCATGACACCAGGAGGTGTGGAATATCCCTTGGGTCAGTGGGAGGCAGCTCTCTAGACTGTTCTCTCACAACTCCTTGTGTGATGTTGTGAGAAGCAGAAAAGGCTCAGCAGCAACAAAATATCCCTGCATTGTCAACATCCTCTCCAGCCCAGATACAAAACACAGTCCTATACCACCTACAATGAAGAAAATGAACTCTGTCCCAGCCAAAACCAGCATAGGTGGCTATCCCTTTTTCCTCTGGAAAGAGAGGATGAGAGACTCTCCTCAGACTTCAGAGGTATAAATTCTTTCAGTTATTAGTCATCTTTTAGAACTGTCATCTTGCAGCATTTTTCCCTGGGATACTGTGGCCTTTGTTTTTTGAAACTTCTTTTGACCAACTTGCAGCTGAACTTAATATAGTAATTCTTCTGTAAAAAAGGTACCTCAAGGACATTGATAAGAAAGCAGCCAGTTAGAATAGTTAACTTTCTGTCTTAAAAATGAGAAAAAAAAAAATCTTTTTTTCTATATCAGACACCAGTGAACTGCAGCATCTTTTCACCCCTTCCCCCATTGCCTTCCTATTTCTAATTTATTTCTTGATGCACTGTGTCCACTCTAATTTATTAACAGTTCAAATCAGTGAATGCCTGAATACTTCTCAAACACTTCCAGTTATTGGTAGAGTCCTGTAGTACTGTAAATAAAGATTGTATACAGAAATAGCTCATCTGTAATAGAGCAGTCTTTAATATTGAATTTCTGTACTGGAGCAAATGCAAGAGAGGACTCTGTATGCAGTAGCCAGGCATGGATGCTATTTGACATTCAGTCTTTCTCCCTCTATGTTTTTTGAAGGTCTGGACCTGTTGAGTTGTCATTAGCCCAACTTGAACCCTTAAAACACAGCTGTGATCTGTTTCTGAGGTTCTGATTAACCTCTGCATGCACAAAACAGGCTCTCTTTCAAGCAAGAGTTAAATTTTTGCCTTCAGAGTTGCCTCAGGGGCACTCTCCTCAGTGATAGCAACGTGACAGGATGCTTTCACCAATTTTCATCTCTTCCCTTCTCTTCTGCCCAGATCAGACATGACCACACTTTCATGATCACAGCTGGACAGTCCAGTGATAACCCAGCAGGTTTAGTTCATTGGTCATCTGGTTACTCTTTTCAGAGTCTCTTTGATTCTAAGTCCATCTCCATGGACTTGGCAGCAGCCTCCTCAGAACCCATTTTCTGGTAATGTTATATTCCACCCACTCACACTCATGCTGGGAGTGCTTATTGTATGTGGCTGAAATGATTGTTCCAGAGTTGTTTGATTTTCCATGACTTCAGACTCCGATCAATTTGGGATGAAATCTCTTGACCTCTGCTGTTCACTACAGAGGATTGAGAGACAGCTGAACTTTTCCATGACTGCTTGAGCTGTCTGTAGTTTTAGGGCTTTATAGTAAAGCCTAAGGGAAATTTGAAAAGCAGGCTTACTCTTGATAAGCAGCTGCTCAGCTTGAACAGCCCAGCTGCTGAGATTCTAGCAGTGGGATGCACTCTTTGCATCACCTGTGGGACTAATGCCTTGGACTGTGATACCTGGACTTCCTGCCAAAAACTTGGACTTGTTGAGAGTCTGTGTACATTTATTGTGCTGCACACTCTGCTTCCTGACATGCTAGCTAGTGGAGAGCTTGGCTGAGCTGATTTGCCATCAAGTTGCTGTCAAGTGTTCCTTCACACTTGTGCAGCCATTAGGGCTGTAAGTTAAAGAAGCAGATGAGAATCCCCCTACATTTAGTACAGAGGGAAGTCAGTGTTCTGGATACTATTCCTTTAGCCACCAGATAAAAGAGCTAAGAGGTTTGCTGTCCCTTGGACAGACTTCACTGGAGTTACCCTGTGGCATCAGGCTCTGTTTCCAGGGAAGAACAAATCCACTGTCTGTGGCAGTGTGTTGTACCTCTCTTTCTGCACTTCAAGGCATCGTAACCAAAACACTTGTGGAGACACTCTCTTGCTCTCCAAACCTGTTCATTCCCCTTGTGATCCCATAAATGAAATTTGAATTCTCGCAAACATCCACATTCTTGGTATCTGGAGTGTTTGTACGTGTCTGTTGGAGGCATCTGTGGCTGATAGCGGGTAGGTCAGGTGTGTATCCGAGGTTTCGACAAGACTCACTCATCTGTAAGCCTATAGAACACAGGATCTGATGATCTTAAGGGCCTTTTCTGACCTAACAATGGTAAATGGTTCCATGAGTCCATCCCTTGACACCCACTGTGGGAACATTCCCATGACTGTCTTTTAAAGATAGCCAGATTAGTTGTGTAGCACTGATTGAAATTCTCCAGGAACTGCAGAATGTTCCCTTTTTGTTCTTTCTGCATTTTCTGAAGTTCCTTTTTGCTGAGATTGACAGAAAGCAATGTTACAGAGACAGAGGCACTGCCTCCCAAGCTCCTGCAGTAATCCTGGGGAAAGCTGTTCCACAGTCATGCCACCCTGAAGGCAAAAATGTCACAAGCAGCTGGATTTGTAAGCACTGTAATGTATCCAGACACAGTCAAAAGTATCCAACCTGGCAGACTTTTCTTGCTGATGAAACAGTATTCAGCCGAGGACACTGGAGTTTACGGGGTGCACCAATCCTTCTCAGAGCACCCTGTTTATTCCACACAGTTCTAGCATAAAAGCTGAAGTATGTTTTCCCCAAGTGCAGAACCCACTCATTTTGTTTAAATGTCTGCCATTTGTGCTATAACTGGAGTATCTAGTACATTTCAATATGTCCAACCAATATGTGAATTAATTTAGTATCTTTTAACTTCCAACAGCAAAACTAGATGCGCCCCCTAAACCTAAAAGAGCTCCCAAGGCCAAGAAGGTGGAAACTGTGAACTCTGATTCAGATTCAGAATTTGGCATTCCAAAGAAGACGGCAGCACCCAAAGGTAGGAGTCACCCCTGGGCTCTCTGGAGCACAGGATGCACAGTTACTGTAAGAACCACTGAGTTTTGAATACACTGATCACTGGTACATGACTCAGACTTCCCTGTGACAAATACAGTGTACTGACTTCTTGGCCAACAACATGTGGACTTTTTATCTGACCTTCACTGTTAATAGCTGCACCCCCCACACCTTCTTCCGTTCTGCTGGATACTACTCGTTTCCTTTGATCTCAACTCTTTCCAAACCAGTAAAACTCTGGTAGTAATTGTACTAAGTAGCACTTTCTGGGTTTTAAAGTCCAGTTTTTGGTATCCCAGCTCTCTGAGTCCTCAGAACACAGCACAGTAAGCAATGTAATTGGAGGAATCTGTAAAGGATGCACCAGTGTTGATGGTTGAGGTTAAAAGTAAATTTACTAAATAGTAATGGTGAATTAATGCTGTGTAATCAGTGCAGAAGGTGACCAAGGACTTGTAGTTCTTCAGCAGTGTGGAAGTTACCTGATCTCATGAGGTTTGTCCCTGTTTTGAACTGACAGCATGAGCTGTCAGGGTAAATGGTGACTGTGGAAGAAGTAGAAAAGATTTAAAATGGAGAAGATAAAACATACTGTATTATACTGCTGTTGTGAAGAAGTTTGAGTAATAAACTGGGTTTGAACTTAGCAGACATACTAAAGTAACTTCACTAGGGGGTCTTTTAGTTTGATGAAATCTGGAGTTTAAAACCAAAGTTTATTTATAATCTCTGACCTAGGAAAAGGCCGAGGGGCAAAGAAAAGGAAAGCATCTGGTTCAGAAAATGAAGGTGAATACAACCCTGGGAAGAAAACACCCAAGTCCACACCAAGCAAGGTCAGTTCCATCTATGCTGTCTTCTCCTTGTAAAAAGAATCTCATGGATTACTTTACATGGAAGTTAAGTTTGTATTGTAAGTTGCTATTATGGTAATGGGAGCTGAGGTGGCATTAGCAATCAAATTCTAGAGAGGCTTTCTTTCAGTTCTGAATATTAAAATGGAAAGTGTACAAAGCATAACAGCTGGTTTGTCTTTTCTTTTCCAAAGAAATCCAAGAAGGCCACTTTTGACCAGGATTCTGATGTGGAAATCTTCCAGTCAGGCTTTGCCTCCGAAACCGCCCCAAAGCCACGGACAGGCCGGGCTAGAAAAGAAGTGAAATATTTTGCAGAGTCTGATGAAGATGATGATTTTGATATGTTTAATTAAGTGCCCAAAGAGCACAAAAAATGTTTTCCAACAAGTATCTTGTGTTGTCCTTTTGTCCCCTCTGTTGCAAACTTTTGTACATTTGACTTATTTTATGTGATAATGTAATTGATGGTTTTTATTATTGTGTGTAGGCATTTTAACATTTTGTTCTTACACCTACAGTTTTATGCTCTTTTTTACTCATTGAAATGTCATGTATTTGTCTGACTGGCTTGTAGAGATGTTCTAGACAGCTGTGCTAAAGCACATTTTAATTGTCATGGTTGCAAACAGCAAACCTGCTTTTTGAAATGAAGTTTAAACATTAAAAAATGGAAAACTACTGTGTGTGTATGTATTTGTGTAGATTTGGGCTAGAGGGACTACTTCTACACAATTTTTAAAATAAATATATTTTATTCTTTGCCAGGAGACTCCATGGAAAAAGGTAAACAGTATATGAACATAGAAAGCATTGTTAAACAATCTCAATGTACAAACAGAGCCAGTGAAAGTACATCACAGACTTGCTAGAATATATAAAAAAAAAATTCCACTAGTGCTTTAAATGAAACCTAAGAAACTGACACTTTAAATCTGTTAACCATTCTACCACAGTTTTCACTCTGCTTCATGGTGATTTAACAAGGCCAAGAAGGCAGATTCTCTCCTTGTGTTTCTGGAAGTCCTAGCTGTACTTCCTTAGCACCGGGAAGGCTGGAAACCCCAGCTGATTCCTGGCAGTTGATTCTTAAGGAAATACCCTGGACTCAGCGATTCAAAAGTTGTAAATGAGTCTGCTGGTTATCATCCCATGAAGTTTCCCTAATGGCTTGTGAACAAGTAAACGAAAACATGGTAACACTGAAAAGTGTTTCTGCCTTGGAGGCTATAGCATTGCTGTCAAAATGGAGCAGGTAATTGTGGAGCTAGGTCACCAGCCAGCTAAGAAACCACTTCTTTAAACTTTAAAGTGACATTAACAGTGGAACAAATGACATCTGAATAACTGATCGGGCAGTTAATGCTGATACTGATACCTCTTCTGCTGGGGCAGTGACATTTTGTATACTTTTTACAAGGAAGGAGATGCAAACTGAGGGCAGCAAGGACAAATTTTCATATTTCAACTAAATCAGACGGTCCTTTCAACTTCCTTCTCTGGATGTGTACAGTAGTCCATGTCCTGTGGTTGGTGTCTTGATCGTTTTAGGTATGAGAGACAAAAGGAAAGCACCGAACATCCAGTATGGAGAGTACAGCCATACATTTGTATGTACAAAGTCATCAGAAATGCAACCAGAATTTGAAGACTGAGATCTGTCTTGTCACCATGCAATATTGAGTGTTCAGAGAAGAAAACAGAAGCTAAACTATTTTTTTTTTGCATGAAATGGCTGATTTAGAGTTTCAAAAGTTTGCATTTTCTAGTTTTAAGAGTTTAAACAGCAAGGAGTATATATCGATACATATGAAAATTTCTTGGTCCTTGTTGAGTTTATCTATATATATATACATATATAGATATATATTAAGTCCAGAAACTAAGCAGCAGTAAAAATGTTTTTCTTGCTTTTCATCCCTGTACATAAGGTATTAGGAATGTCTGAAGTAGCTGGAAAATGTCTTATTCCACCATAGGGGATTGACTGACACTGCTGTTATCCACTGAACTAGGTGAGATACTGGGACTGTGTTCTGCAGTATTTCCATTTGAGGTTGGTGTCAGTGGTTCATGTCCTTCAGAGTTCTCCAACATTTCCTGAATAAGAGGTGGCATGGATCCAGGAATTTCCATTTTCAATGTAATGACACGTTCTGCACCTTTAAAAAGAAAACACAAAATCCTTCCCATGAGCATGATTCATACTATTTCCTTTCTGTTAGCATTACAGGAGTAATTTCAGGGTGTATTCTGTTAACAGATTTGGTGTCTCCTTCTATACTTTTTGCACACAAAGGTGTGTGAGTGAACTGCTTCATGCAGTTCAAGAAGAAGGCGTTAGGTGAGTGCTCCTTAACAAATTAGTTCAAACCTATGACATAGCAACTGATATTTCAATACAAGTAAACTGGATGAGCTACCTATTTTTAAAGAAGGACCCAAAATGGCATTAAATTATACTGAAAAATTAAATTAGGCTGTGATCATGTAGATGTCTTTATAAACTGGAATAACATTTAGTCTTTATTCTCTACTGGTTCTGCAAAGAATGACAAAAATTCTGTCTCTGTTAAATAGGTGAGGTGAATCCTGCAAGAGATCTAAGTCAAAATGTTTCCTTCCCAAAGAGAAAACTGAAATAAGACAGAATTTGACGAACAATTACTTTATAAAAGAACACATTCAGGCAAAAAGGTACTTTTTTTGGGGAGGGGAAGCTGCCTTCTGAATTCTTCAGGCATCTTGTCTTGTGCTTATGAACAACCAAAGTGTGCAGGAGCCCTGAGCACTGCACAGCTCTGCCTTGGCTGAAGCTGTTTGAGTTGGGCTTGTGATGTGCAACAGGTATTTGTCTGCAGAGGGGGCTCTGCATGCAGGATTAAACAAAACTACTGCATCAATCCTGACCACTCAGACTGGGAGCCCACAACAGCTGGTTCAGGAAGGAAAAAAGCCCAACACAAAGTCTCAGCGTGTGGTCAGCAAGCAGGGACACAGAAGCCAAGGCCCTGCTGGACACTGGGCAGGCAGCGCTGAGGGAACTGTGCATCAAAGAATTTACAGCCATAAATCTCAGCATTCCTCAGGATTCCTGATCATCTTAAAACTGGAGTCCAGTGGAACTGTGTTTTTTAAACAACAGGAATAATAATTTTTTAAAAATTACAGAGGTAATAGTTTGGTTTTTGAAGAACCATTCCAGAAGAGTGATCCTTTGGAAATACTCTCTTGATGCATGCTGCTGCAGTGGACATGCTGGAGACAGCACTACTTGCTCCAGAATCAAAGGGAGCATTTAAGTATTTATGCCTTACATGAAGAGCATCCAAAAAATCATCTACAAAGGTAATGACTGACTTTCTAAGTGAATGCTGATTTAAAAGTCTTTTAAGCAACTGTAATGGGAAAGATATTAATGCAGAATGATGCTTAGAGCTTCTCTGAAAACCAACTATTGTCAGAGCTGTGCTGATGAACTCAATTTGGCCATGTTAAACACCTGCTTTCCACCATTATACCTGGTGCAATGAAGTGTTTGCGTGATCATTCAGTGCAGAGTCAGAGAAATTTTTCAGGTTTTGCAAACTTCCAATTTAATTGGGGGATAAGAGAACTCAGAAGATGAGAAGGACTCAGGTCTGGCTTCAGTCCCACAAACACTTCACCCTTTAGCTACAAAACCTTTAAAGCCAAAAGGAGGCACTCTCAGTGTTTCAGATTCATGCTTTCTTTGGTGTTTGCTTTCAGAGATCAGTGACCATCCAAAGTCATTATTGTCTAATGTACATCTTTTCAAATGAAACTCAAGACTCCCCACCCCTCCAGGACATCACCATCCTTTGGTATGATTTAGTTCTACTGTGAAACATTAATGATATAATTAAAGTTAAATACTTATGTCAGAATGAAAAGAAGCCTTTCTTGTGAATTGTATGTAAGGATCATGTTCTTGAGGAGCGAGAAGGCTCTGATAAAGGAGGGAAGTGGAAATGGATTTCTCTCAAACAGTGGAACAGACGGGCTCTCCTAAATGCTTTTATAGCTCAGTACTGCTCTAGTTGCAGTTGGATGGAGCTTGTTTTACTTGAGGGTAAACTGTAAGCTTTAGATAACCTGGTAAGTGGTTCCTTTTTAGGATACTTTTGCTTCCAGCTCTGGTGTTCTCTTCCAAGTTACTTCTTTTGGTTCCAATCAATCCAATTAAATTGCTCACTTCTTTTTATAAAGGCAGCTACAATTTAATCTTTTAACTTGAATTTATATTGTTTGAAGTGGAGCAGTTAAGGTTTAAATTCAAAACAAATGTATTTAGTTGAGTGAATTAACTACTGGATTTTTTTTTTCCCCGAGTCTTCCCCCAAACTATGTCAAATGAAATCGGTAGTTTTCCCAAAAGTACAGATCCAACCTACACAGGTACCTGTACATACAAGCTCATGTGCCTGCTTATCTATCAGGGGCAGCAAATGTGTTGCTGAGTAAGCAGCTTAAGAAGATGAAACTGCATCAGCCACCATAAGAATAAGAATTGTTGCACTTTTGACTCTATTTTCAGAGTGGTACATCAGGGAACCTGTTCTGATCAAATGAAAGCATTCAGCTACACCTGTGCTTTAGAGAATGTGTGACAGTGCTTAGACTATTAATTGCACAGGATCAATCCAGCACATACAAGATTACACAAAATGTTAAAACCGATCCATGTTTAGATACAGTTAATTTGATTAGAGGGGCTGAATCTCCAAAATGCTGGATCAAATCAGTTCTAAATCTCCAATACCTCAGACCACAGTCTGGGGGAATTTTGGTTGTACAAGTGTTTTCTGCACCAGACTGTTTTTTAAAAGTCATTGGTGATACAAAGCACATGTTGATCTGAACCCCCTTGTAAACATTAACAAAGGTTTTATCTTGTCCTAAAATGACTGACAAACACTTCATGCTAACGATTTGCTGGACTACTTGCACCTACAACATCTTTTTCACAGTCAGTTGCATGGAGAATAGAACACCATGCATGTTTAAAGCAAAACCAATTTCAAGGCAGGAATTATGTAAAGAAATAGGGAAGAATAAGATCACAAGGACCTTTCTTAGATGTGTTAAAAAAATAACACCATCTAGGCGAGTTCCTGTGAAATACAACACTGCCATTCTTGCTGAGTTTTTGGGAGAAACTGTACCTTTTGCACTGATGCTACGAAGATCCGTGATTTTCATTAAGATCTTTGGGAACATATGAGGCTTGTTGGGTCGTCTCTTTCGGATATAAATTTTCAGTGCTTCAAGCAAGGGCTCCTGAAGCTTATCCACTTTCATTGGTTCTTCAAGGTCCTGGCGATCTGTAGAAAAGTATCATATCACTCATATGATTTTAAATGTTTTTTTAATTTTAATATTTATTTTTAAAAATAAACTCCAAATCACAGAATCTCCTCTGTATTCTTAATTAAAACTCCATACATTTCATTCTCTACTTAACAACACACACTCTGTAGTGAGTGTTCAATGGAAGAGGATAAACTTTCTGAAATTTGGAATATTTTTTTTCCTTGGTGACTCAAACAGTTTGTCATTTGGGTTACCAGTTTGCTCTTGTACCTCCCTCTTCAAGAGGAAAACATCTTGTTGCAAACAACATTTTGGTAGTAATTTTATATGTGTCACTGATAGCCTACCCGGGTACTCATAGAGTTTACAGCTATATTTTGTTACCATTACTACAGTAAAGTGAGTTACCATAAGGAATCAGCAGATGGCAGTGCTGGCTTGAGTGACCACAAATGCCACCCCTCTGCACCAGGACACAGCAGTCACATATCAATGGCATCTAGGAACCCACCAATTCTTTTAATGAGTTAAGGTTAGCAACACATAAAACCGGAATGATTTTGTACTAAAGGGCCACTGCCAACAACGACTGACTCTTGCATTTCACTCACTTGTAGCACTCAGCTTGTGTTTCAACAAAATGGCCCAGGTGTGTTTCTATTGCTAACCCAGATTTTACCAAGGAGGAAAGAGATCAAGTGATTAAACCAACAGAAATTTACAGATGATTTTGGACATTATCTGAGACTTCACATTTTGTATTTTAAGCCTATGATTTTTATTGACAACCACCTTTTTGAGGTGCCTTCAACCCCAGTTTGATAGAATAACTCTTTTTTTGATAGTATAAACTCTGTTTTTGCTAAACAAGGTTATCACCAATGGCTTCCATGTGACTGAAACCAATGCAGATACACACAACTATATCTATGAATAAAAGCTATGTAATGGGGCATCTTGCTGTAAGAAAGCTCATTCATGCAGGTACCCATACACTGCTTAGCAAAAATGCAGCAGAACCTGATCTCCAGAGGTCCCTCCTAACTCCAACCATTCTGTGAGGTGAACAATAGGACTGGTTGCTTGACAGAATGATTCTAGTAATTTTTTTTCAAATTATCAATAATAAAATCAGTAACTATCACCAGTGGAAAACAAACCTTTAGCATTAAGTAGCTTATATAATATTGTTACAAATATATATAGATATATATTTAAGTAAAAGAAAGCAAAACAAGTAGAACACAAATGAAGACATTATTATGTCTATCCTTTTGAAATGCATTAGAGGTCATGGTGTACAATACCTCCACAGATTAGGCAGATGGCACTAAGGAGACCTGTTTCTGTATCATCCATTTCCAAAGGCAGGAGCTGGTTGGCAAATGTGAACACGAGATCAGTCAGTGGGCCAAATCCGGCGTTGTGCATCTGAGTTCGGTTTAGGGTAAGGCCATCTGAAAAGGTCATGGTGTCTTGTTCTGGTGTGTATCTTGTGCAAATTCTAAGGATCTGTGGAAAAAAAAAAGAAAAATGGAATCTGAAGAATTTAATCCATGAGAGGTTTGTTGCATTTTCTCAGTGCAGCGAATGACTCCGTGGAACTTCCGTACTTGGCCATGTCAGAACAATCTGAAAACAAACTCCAGTTTGTGCAGTTGCAGCAGCACAAAAACTCGCAGGTGCAACACTGATATGCTCTACTGACTGTGTGTATTTCTTTTAACACAAACCTAAGAACAGAAATTTCCCCCTAGTTATGAAATAATCAAAACTTTGGAGCAACTCTCACCACTCAACATTACAGTGATATCCACAAAGACAAGTCTTTCATTAGTCTGCCACCCACACCTAACTATAAAATGTGATTGATCCAATGAACTGCTGGTCTGATCCAACAAGACCCTGAAAGCACCTCACCTTTTTGAACAAAGGCTTATCTCGGATTTCGGGATCACTTTTGCATGGCAGCACTTCCCTGGTTGTGTCTTTGACAAGGACAATGCTGGTCTGCAGAAACTTGTGGGATTGAGTGTGGACAGCTGTGAGCTGCTGAAGAGGCAGAATTTTGGGCTGCCTTCCCATCTTCTGTGAGAGCAGACAGACAAACACTGCTATGGGGACAAACCCTCCATCTCCCCAGCAGCTGCAGGTAGGGTCTCCTCGGAGCACTGCTCACCTTGTCAGCCTGAGAGTTTGCATCTAGCAGAATATCAAACTTTGCACCTCCAAATATCAGCACACACAGCTACTGGCAGCCTGGCCAGTGGTCTGAGGAGTTGGCCCAGCTTTTCTTCTTTTATGGTGGTTATTACTTCTGTGTGCTGTAACACCAGACCTCCTCACCAGCCTGCTGGCTCCCAGCCTTCCTGCAGGCTCTGGTGCTTCCCCTTGCGGAGCCCCAGCGGTGGCAGACCCTGCATGAATGGTGCAAAGCTGCTGACAGTGTCGCTCATTCCTGCGCACGCCCAGGCAGTGTTGGCTTTGGCAAGTTTGCTTGTATGCCGACAGCCACCCAGCGCTGACCCCAGATGAAAGAGCCTTCGAGGGGAGGACGGGGATTCACACCTCTAACTGGACAGGGAGGAATGCAAAACACATGAATAAAACACCGAAGATGCTCCACATTTTGTTAGTGCATGCCTCTGGGGTAAGGGCAGCGTTAAGAGCACTGTCACAGCAGAGGTGGCAGAACAGAGGGGGTGTGTGCATGAGCGCTTCTGCCTCTCGCAGCACACCCGGCATGTGTCCCATCATAGACTCTCTGTGGCACAGGATCATTTGTACAGCTGCAATTAATGAGCACTGCCTTAAAGACCAAATAAAAGAGACGTCCATCATCTTGACATATTCCTCTTATATATACCAATGCTTAGTGTTCAAAATAATCAGAGGTGGGAGAGGGCTTATGCTGAAAACTAAACTGAACTAAAACCCTGCCGAAGTCAGGCTGATTAGCTGAGCTAAGACTACAGCTGTGTTTTTTCAGGGCTTGATTGTATTTATTTCCCATCCTACTTGGTTTTAAAGATACAACAAAAATAGATTTACACGAATATAAGAGAGCACCGGGAGAATTTAATTACTCCTATAGCTGCTGAGGCTCTGAGTCAGAGGCCTCAGCACATATTGACCAGTCTGGGCTTGGTTCTCCCTCTTTCATCTTTGCTTGGCAACACTTCTCCAAATAAGCAGGGAGGAGAATGAGGAGAACATGGTCTATAAGACACCTATAGGGAAGCTTTTATTTCTCTCCTTCAGTTCCCCGGTAAGAGACTTAAAAGGGTGTATTTCTGCAGATGGATCTTCAACTATTTGCTATCTCAGCAATAATCTTATCTCACATTCTGTGTATACATTGAAATACTGAAACTTTGTGTGGTTGGACAGGCATGTTTGACATTGTTGCCTTACCCCTGAATTAGAGTAAGTTCTTGAAATTACTTGTATCAATGACCAAGAGGGGCACAAATACTAACACAAGGCACATTAATTCCTCAGTGACCACGAATTCCCTGTAATGTATATCATCTTAAAAGACTGCTGGTTGCTAGGTTTTATGTAGCAGCCAATGTATTGTTCAGGATCATTAGAAAAAATTAACATTATAAAGAACAGCACCCTGTCAGTAAGAGGCAGCATCTTTACCACATTTGGAACTGCCAGTAACCACGGGCTGTGCTCTCCCCTGAAGTTCACAGTGGGTTGCTCTTTTAAATCATTAAAAGATTGTATAGAAAGGAGAAGAAACACAGAGAATCAAGAAAACACAGATTCAAAAGCTATGCATTAATTGTGACACCCATGAGCTGTTTGGTTCACTTCTCTAATGGTGTGCAAGAGGAACTGGAGTGCAGCTCTTCCCACCTGGGGTCTGCACAGACAGTAGCTGCCTTCCAGTAAGGGTGCATGGCTGAAGATCAGGTATCCAACTTTGGCAGGAACTAGGCTCTGTACTTCTTACCTGGTACTGCTTTTGCCTTAGCTCAGCCAGGGAGAAAGGCAGCCCCTTTGACTCCAGTGCTACTTCAATTGGTTAGCCTTAGCAAGGAGAGTTCCTCCCTCCATAGCCTCAGGACTCCCTCCCCAACAAATTAGCAGAGCAGGATTGGGAGCTTAATTGGGCAATGCCGTGGAGTATTCCCCAGGCTGCCTGCAGCTTCCCCAGCAGCTGCCCAAGCAGGGCTGGCAGATACGGATCCCCCAGATCCTCCCTCACAGAGCAGGTCTGGACACCAGCTGCTACAGAGATGCCTGCCCAGAGGGACTGGGGTGCCCTGGAGTGATCTTCCCCAACAGCCCAGAGGCTGAACACACACCTGCCACCATACACCAGGCTGCTGGCTGCCTCGCAGCAAAGCCTCCTGTGCTTGTTCCCCGGTGCCAGAAGCCCCACTGTGTTTGGGGGTGCGTGCCAGGAGTGCTCAGCAAAGAGACCCCCAGGGCTAACGCAGAGTAAGAACTTCCAGGCTGGATCCTCATCAGGAACAGATTTGGGGTGAGGTTACTCAGCCTCAAGCCAGTTCCTGTGCGCATGCACAGAAAGGGGCCTGCAGGGGCCCCGCACAATTTATAATTAAAACATAAAGTTGTGTAGGATTTAGCAACTTCCAGGCATAGGCAGCAAGTAGGACAGGTTTTTGTTAAAGGCAGCCTTCAGGCCTTTGTACCCCAAGTGTTGCACCAGTTGTCAACTGGAGGAGCCTGCAGCAGCTCTGCTGGGCACTGGCATGGCTGAAGATCAACTATGTGTTTTCAGCAATGCACTTAACTTGACTGCAGCAATCAGGTCTCAGGTTTCCTCTGCATTCCTTTGACATTATCCCACAACACCCTGTTATTAAACTCCAAGACAGATCATTTGAAATGGTGTTTTTCTTTACTTTTTTTCTTTTTTTTTTTTAATTTTTAATTTCTGTCCTTCATCAAGATCTGTGAAACGCCATGGATATTGCTGATCGTTGCTAAACTGTTCTTGGGCAAATTTCCAGTGTCAAAGTAAAGCTGATTTCAAGCTCATGTTCACTGAAGAACATATGGGAAACATCAGCACTTCAAAATAAGAAATCACGGTATCTTTCTCCATTTTAAACTGAACTCCTAATGTCCCCAATGTTGTTTAGATTTTGCAACCAAGCCAAGTATTTTAGTTGTCACTCTGCTCTTAAATGCCACTTGCAGCCATAAATATGTTTTTTCCTCATTATTAAAGGGCCCCTTTTTTAAGGACTATTTATATATTAAAGCATTAGGGATTCTTACGAGCCCGTCATAAAGTGCAAAGCAAAAACCCTACCAGAGGTACAAAACCAAAGTCAGCCAGAAAGTTGCATTTATGATGTTGTTGCTCATTTTAAACCGATTAGGTAGGGCAAGGTGGGCGTATTTTTTAAGAAATCCTATTGTTAGACACTAGCTGCCTCAGCTGGGACAGTTCCTTGAGAGGAGAAACCCAGGCAAGTGACTCTGAAGCAATGATGCCCCATGACACTGCCAAACCTCATCAGCACAGCTTGTTCTGCACACACAAATTCCTGCCTGGCATTAACGCTCAGGGGCTTACAACAGAAAGCAAAAATTACATCATAAAGGATTAGCATTCAAGGACTTCTCAGGTTTTTACCCACTGGATTTAAGACAAACTGGACTCTGGATTCTTTCCACATTTGTCTTGCCAAAGCTCACAGGGATGCTTGGCTGCTGCTAGGCCAGTGTACCACCAGACAGAAGCACTCACTTTTACAAGGGTTATTGACTGAATTTTAGTAACATTTAGCCCTAAAACTTTTGGCATTAGACAAGATATAAATTCCACGATCCTCAGTTGGCGCCTCAAGCTGCTTCAGGAAACTCGATGTTTTTTCCCTTCCAGAGTTAGTGTTTGTTTGTACATAAAACGATTCTTTGGCCCATACCCATCGGAGTTTACTGAGCTCCTGGCACCATTTCCTTTGTCAGCCTGTTTAAGAGGGGCTTAAGCATCCACAGCCACAGGAACTAATTGAGACCTTGGCAGGGTCTATAAATGCTTAAGATTCTCCACAGCTGGTGATGAAGGGCAGGCAGGCAGTGAAGCCAGGGTCTTGCTGGCAGGGAAGCCTGGCCACCCTACCTGGGAGCCCCACATTGCTCTTCCCACGTGCTGCAGCTCTGGGAACATGTCCAGGACATGGCAGAGCAGCAGGATCGTAAGGGCACACTGCTGAGGCTCATGCCCTGCTCAGCAGAGCTCACACAGCAGCCACTGGGTGCTCGGGGCAGCAGAAGGGGAAACAGAGCTCGTCCTGCATCTCAAGGCACAACAAAATAAAATGTTTGAAACACTCCTAACTAGGAGAACTGGCTTGTTGCAGGGGGGAAATATGTGCTATTAAAACTGCTCCAGTACTGATGTTCAGCTTAAATAAAGATAGAGAGCGGCACTGCAATTCCGATTATGTGCAGGTGATGCAGGTTTAATGGATACAGCATTTCACAGGCGGTGCGCACACTACGCATTACTGTGTCATGGTAATTATCCCATTTTCTTTTTAAGCAGCACATAAAATAGGCACATAAAGTTTGTGTAAATGTCACATAGGAAAGTTAGGACTATTTGCCATGCTGTATCTGTTCCTGGGTTTGGAAAAGCCTCAGCTTCTTCCATCTCTGGGTTCCTATGGTGCTCGCTATGCCCTGCTTGCTTGGATCTTCTCTGGCTTTGTGAAAAATAGAAAAAAATAGAATGAGCAGGTGATCTGGAATGACAGGTAAGAGGCCTCAATAAAGTTTATAACTAAAGCCTGAAGGTTGCCAATAGCCACAACTTTAATACAATTAATTGTATTAAAGAATGAACTTTTCTATGCATTAATTAGTTGAAATAAAGTCACCATTTACCACCTGCTTCAATCTCTTTTTCTAATCTGGAAACTAGGTTTTTATTTAATCACTTTGATCAAAGTGCCTTTATCAAGGCATTTCAGAAAAAACCCCTACCAAAAAGGGTCCCCTCAATTTTTGAGCCAGTGTTGGCAATGGCAGCACTGAGTGGAGATGCACATTCCCAGGGCAAGCTCCCACTGTCCACCCCCAACAAAGAGCACCAGGAGCTTGCAGGATTATGGAATTAAGGTATTTGTTATCCAGCAGCTATGGAGCCAGGGCACAGCACTAACAAAAAGGTTGGCAGCTTAAGGGCTGCAGTTTTAGGGGTAAAACATTTGGATGTGCAGATTCTTGCCATATCCTGGCTCCTATTCTTGCAGATTCTTGCCATATCCCCACCTTTTTTGTGTTGTTTCTGTATTAACTACTTGTTATGGGTTACAGCAGCACAGCACAAAGCAGTTCCCATCCCCTACTGCTGGCAGAACACAGTCGAGGCAACGCTGCAGTTTTTTGATCACCATCTGCCTCTGGTGTAAGAGGAACGTAACAGAATCTGATCAGAACAGAGCTGGTGATGACAGGCGTGCAATCGGTAACAAATGGCCCTGCCCCACGGAGGGACACTCTCAGTAACAATGAGATTGCTGAGTCTGAATGGGTGCCTGGATTAAGGGAACAACAAGAGGTGACTCTCAAGCATGGCAGGGCAACCTCAACCTTCCCTTTTTCTATAGGCCAAAGAATGATACCCCTTCCCCTCTTCTACCCCTCTTCCTCCTTCATCAATGTCCTCTTGATGTGATTCTTCCAAACAGCTTTGGACAAAACAAGAGGAAAAGGTCACAGCAGTTAACGTCCTCCTCAACATGATCCTGTTTGAAGCAATGCACTTTTAGAAATCCCAAGATTAATTACTTCAACTTCAGCTTCCCTAGTTCAAACTCCTGTGTCAGGACAAAAAAATGTAACTACAGTAGCCATCCTACAATGAGCTTCTAGACTGGCCATGCTTGGCTCAATGAGGATCTGAAGGTTTGAGCTCAGAATGAAACATTTAAAATATGTTTACATTGAACATAATGTTTTACTGCAAGTTATTGCTACAACCAATAATACGAAGCCTATTTGCTACTAAAAGCCTGAAGACCTCTAAGGTCTCAATAAAGAAATGCTGAGATCCCAGAGGGCTCCTCTGAAGGTCAGCATGACAGGAACAACCAGAGACAAAGAGAGGGAAGACAGCTTGCCTTGACACAGTTGCAAGGCAAGGTTTTTCTCCAAACCGGCTGACCTGCACAGTTATCTCCTGCAGGTTGTATGTTTGCCGATTTAAAAGTAAATTACATTTAGCTAAAATCTGTACTGAGTGATTACACTGGCCACTTCCACAGATACCTGCAGCCCTGCAGAAAGCAGGGGGTTATGAGGGCCAGAGGCTTGGATCTGACAAGGCTCCAGGCACACCACCTTCCCCTCTAAAATCTGAAAAACACTAATTCTGAAGACTTGTGTCTTGTTCCTTAAATTCCCTCATGACCACAGGTACAGCACATTCCTAAATCATACAGTGGACAGTGTCTCTAGGCATCCTTTATGCATAGGAATATGCAGAGGGAGGAGAAAGGATGAAGGAGGAGGGAAAGAGAAACCAGTTTCTATTCACTATTAACCATAAAGAAAATTTTCCAAAGTTACACATGCCACAATACCAAAATGTGCCCTTTTTATTGAAACTCACAAAGTGTAAGAACTTATTTTGAGAAGTATGCTCATGCCCCAAAACACATCTTTGTAGGTGTGCTGGAGTCATCTTTTGACCACACCAGACTACCCAGTAAGTTCGATTTTACAACAATAAGGTCAGGGCCATATTTCACCCCCCTCTTCCTGTCAATTACAGTAAAAAGAATAGAAAATGCATTAGTAGGAGAACAATGACGTTAAAAATACATACCAGTATATCCAGGCAGGCTGCTTTGAGTAGAGTTATTTGGTCTGCAATGGTCAAACTTGTAAAGCCTGGCAATCGCTTTGCAAATTCCACTATTTTAATAATGCACTTCGTTGCAAGTTCACTGAATTTGTCCCAGAGCCCAAGGTCCAGTCGAACCCGATGATCTGCGCTGGAGTTCTGGAATGACAGGCAGAAGGCACCATAAATCAACAATATTCCTTTCAGTGAGCAGTTTTCAAGGGAAGGAAACAACAACCACGTTTCCCTTCCAGAAGTACTTTCTATTAACATTCCAGGAATTTTCTGCAGCTTGCTGCTGGGGTGATGCTGGTTTTAAACTTGGATTAATCGCCTGAAAATTCCTTGGATACTTCTGTGTTACTTATGATTGCAGAGGCCATCTGTACAAGGAATACAAATGAACTTAAACATTTCCAAATGCCACCCTCATTATTCTTCTTTGCCATTATATAATAAGTGCATTGAGAAAGACAATTTACAGTTGTACCCCAGAAAACATAAATGAACAGTGGAACAAGAATATTGGGTCCTCCTCTGGAAAAAGCAGCACAATATTTGGAACATAGTTTCACATACTTAAGGTCTTAGAAAATTGGTTCTGCTTAATTTCTCTGCTCTGTGGTTCTGCCACAGCTTTCTGAAACTATAGTCTCCCATGACCTACAGAGCATTTATTTACATGATGTTAAGGAAAATCTCATGTGCCTTTATGAATGCTATGTGCTCATGTGGTGGCACATCCAACATACACCCCCACTGTTGGAAGTGTAACAAGGACATTCTGGTGGCATCTTCCAGGTACAGTTTACAATATATTCATCTATCTCAATCAAGGTGTCCATCACTTTCTAAAGTGCATAGGAAACTTGTGTTAAGTTTGTGATCAAACTCGCATTTTCATACATTTGGAACAACCACTTAACCCTTGAAAAAGCTGGACATGTCAGCCAAGAACCGTCTGACTCAAAATCTGCCATGACTTGATGATGACAGTGGGTGTCATGAGAAGAGTTGGCAAGTCCATTCCAATCCACACAGGATTCCCGCAGAGGGACAAGAAACAGGTAATTACAGTGGTCTGAAAAACTCAAATCTCCTTTCCTTCTGCCCTCGCATGCAGTGTACTGCCAGCATTTGACACAATGCTATTTAGGATGCAGTCAGTGTGATGGTGTCATTCAATCCCCTATTTCATAAGCCACCAAGTTTAGTGTGCATTGCAGCTGCCTTCAGCATCTGGGTGATCTCCACTGCAGGAGGAATTTTACCTATGAAAATATGCTCAGGCAATGGCTTTCTCCCCAGCTGCAGAGGAAGCCCATGTGATCAGCTGCCTCAGTCTCAGCTGGTTGAAGTTAAAATGTTAAATTAACTTTAAAATTAAAGTTAAATGAGCAGAGTCTCAACCTAAAAGTCTAACAGACATGGCATATTAAATAGCCATCAAAAAGCATTAAAATTACAAAGATCACACTTCCTTGGAGGAAACATTTCCAGTGTGCCTGCCACCACCACTGCTGATGGTGAGGACGTCCACCTCCTAGAAAACCAGTGAAGCCATTATCTTGTCAGCTTTGGTTCATAGGAAGGACACAGGGCTGGAAGAGATTGGTGAGGGAATGCAGAGTGAGCTCAGCTTGGCTGTGATGCTCTGGACCCCATCCCAGTGCTGCCTTCACAAGACACCACCACTACCATCAGCCACAAAGGGGAAAGTCCTGACGGGTCCCCAGGGCACCACCAGCCTGACATTCACCCTCACTTGGAAGAGCGTGGAGATTTGAACCCGGAATATTTATATTAGGCCCTAACTGCAAAAAATTAACACTAACTGTGCTAAGCAGTCTGAAGAAGCATGTGTGCTCCTTTCTGCTACCCTGCCCTTTAGGGGATAATTAATTCATTTCATTATTTCTATTTGAATTTTTATTCTGGGAATTTCCTCTATTTTGTTTTGTTTTTTTTTTTAATGACAGAAGAAAGATAGAAGAAAATGTCTTTATAATGCTAAAACTAAAGAATTGCCTTCAAAATGGCCCAAAACTAATGAGTTAACAGTCATTGTAATGCCCTTCGAAACATTTCTTTTGGCTACTGGAGTATGCATCCTTCAGATTTATTTTATTTCATCCTCAAGGACCTTGGTGAAATACAGTACATTGGAGGAAAAATAAGATCAAGATGTGCAGTCATTCAGGCTGTAATTAAATTTAATAGGCAGTTTATCCAGTTCATAGAAAGATGGCATAGCAGAGAGCTACACAAAGCAGAGCCTAAAGCAGGAAATCATTTTACAATAGGGTATCCATCTGGAAAAAAAGACGTTGCATGAAACCAGTAAGTGTGAACGAAATCTTCATCAGTATCATATGAGGTTACTTTATCATGCTGCAGTGCCAGCAAAGGGAAGTCTGACATGCCCTCTATTAGGAGTAATGCACAGCCGTCGTAACAAATGTAAATCTAACTCTCTATTATGCAAACTGAAGAGAAGGGGCAGTTAATAAAATACAAAATAACCAGGTGTTTTATTATGCCAGGTGCCAGATCCCTCAGCGTCGGAGCTGAAGTGGTTTTACACATTATATTTGGAAAGAGTTTTAACATTCTATTTGTTAATGAATGTCAACACTAGTGTCACAGCAAAAAGAGCTGGATTTTTAGCATCATTTCTCAGTATTTAAAAACCAAAATTGACTCAATATCAATGTATAGGTTGAACAATGAAACACAGGGTTAAAACAACGCACAATAGAAAAAAAACTCTGCTTAAATTTGCCTGAAGATCTCTTCTATCCATGCTGTGAAAAAGATGCAGATGCTATGACTTTTCCTGAATATTTTACTGAAGCGGGTTTTTGGGTGTCTTTACCAGGAGCAGTCTCACATGTTTTTCAGGCCTATGCACCATGCACATATGGTGGAACAATGCTGTAATACACCCCAGTGGCATCTTTATCAGTGGAAAAGCCCAACCTTGCTATGAAATCCAATTAAACAGCCATTTTTGCCACATAAATTGATCCCATTTTTTCCATCATTTTTGTTTTTTCATTGCAGGCTGCTCTGTCTCCACATTAACAATACGGGATGAGGTACTCGTAGAAACATACACAGCAGCAGAATCCCTACTGTCTTTAAAATCCACTTTACAAAGGAAACAAGGCTCACAGGGGCACTCTGCCCTAATCAGCAACACTCGTGATGCCTTTTTAGTAAAAGCAGCAACACACTCCAGCTCTGGTGGGCTCACTGAGGACCACAGCACATGTCCCTGCTCAGTCTCAGTATCAGGAGATACATATTATATATATACATATGTATATATATATATATATTCTTCTGCAATGGCACAGAACAATAGCTGTGTAATTTCTACATCTTCACTTGAACATCTTCAATTCCAGCTAGCCAAGAACAGCCCAGGAGAATCTATAGCAAGGGTCTGCAGAGCCAAAATTGTTTTCTGTTTTATCCTCCCTCTATCACAAGGCTGGATGTAACACAGCTGTAGACTTACAAATAACACCACTCTCAAGGGACAAGCAGTATAGTTACAGTCAATTATACTATAAAGTATGACATCTCCAGAGAAATTACTCAGGCACTTTCTCTTACCTGGATGACAGTAATAAAACAGATCTGTTTATGATGGACTTTTGGAATCCATTACATTTAAACAGCTTGCTGATTCTCATCATTGGTAGAACTGTATTTATCACTGCCCACCAAATGCAACTGTTAAATCAAATGACCCAGGGAATTTAATACAAGTGCTATTCTCCCATTATTTTAAGTACACTTCTATTAACTATGTAAAGCATGGGGCCCCTTTTTCTTTTTAAAGAGCAGATGGATATAAAAAAAAATGTAATTGAAAATCCTTCTCAAAAACCACTTTTAAAGGTAAAAACACGCAATAGAGAGGGGAAAAATCACCATGTAACCTTTCCCTCTGGGAAATGCAGGCTGCAGTGCTCAAGAGTGAGAGGAGCCAGATACACAAGCTAAATGCCAGAGCAGATTTTTTTTTTTTTTACTGTATCTCTGTAAGGTCTTTTTTACTTTACACTCTTATACTTAAAATTCTTTGCTCTTTTTAGCAACAAATGAAATCTTATTTTAAAACAGCCTGAATGATCATGTAATCGAAGGCACTCGGGGGCTGCTCTTGAAAAACAGTTTCTCCCATCCACCATCCCTGTCAGTACACAAGTGCAAGGCTCACAAAATTCAAGGCAATCTACATTGGTTAAAAACGCTCACTTCTCACCTCTCACTTAGAGAATTAAATTAAAAACTCTAAGGTTATAAAAGCAATCTGTGTGCTCTGTAGTGTGAGCACAGCATGCTTCACAACTGACAACACGCAGAACCAGACATAAAAGCAGAACTGGGGGCAATCTTCCACCTGTACTAGATTGTTTCTATCAAAAAAGCAGAGAGACAGGCTTCTAGCTCCCCTTGGACACAGCACTTAGAAAAAGGGCTATGTGCTCCTCTGTTTTTCTGGTCTCTACTTCAAGTGTCTCAGACTGTTGCTGGAGACCCGCCGTTTTTATCAGCAGCTGGCGGTGGTGTCCAGAGCACCACAGCTGTGCTCCTGCGACCAGCACACACAGCTTCCACATCCCAGATCCTTCTGTATCCTCAGTGCTGCAGAAAGGATTCTCCCCTGCCCCTAGGCTAGAGAGGAAGATGACTATTACTCTAGCCCCAGCATTACTCTGTCCTTCCTGTATGAGCTCTTAACACTGAAGTCCTACATAAAATACTGGAGTGGCTGCCAGACCTTACCTAGTTAAGAGATTAAAACACTCTGCATTTTACATACAGACTATGAGAATGCAGTAAGAAGACATTTATTTAGCACCATTGCTGTTAGTTCTGATGCAGCATTTGAAGAGAGCTGCACTGCTCTCAAAGATTCAAGGTAAGCCAAAAGTAACTCTCAGTACAATTTTGTTACTGCAACTTGTACCATGACAAAGCAGGAGGGAGCTGGGCCCCATGCAGTAGTTCAATAGTTTGGACTTCCAACAGAACAATGTTAAAAAGAAGAAATCTCTTACAATACCCAGCCTCAGAAAGAGTGTGGTCAAATCACAGCTACTTGTGTTCCATAGACAGACTAGATTCATCTGCTCATTACTGAGATCCAGGTGCTCTCAATAAGAGCTCTGAAATTCCAACAGGGACATAAACTCGCCATGGGGTTCAGATGGAACCTAAGGACGAAGGCATCAGCACTGGGTGTGCTATGCAACAAGACCCTCTCCAATTTCATCCACTTGTATCATTTCAGGAGCTAAAAGATTAATGATACTTCAGCATCCAATACCTAATGCAAGTGTAGAGGTGCCAAGGTTTATCTTTCAGCCCTTGGGGATCTTTAGCAATTACCAGGATGCAGTACAGTGCCATCCCACCAGCTGCAATGCACTGCTAACTCCAAGGTAATGCTAACGTGCTCCTGCTGGGAAGGACCAGAGAAGCATGGGGAGGACAGGCTCCTTCCCCAGTACTAACCAGTTTACACGGGGCTCAGAATAAAATGTGGAAAGTGTTTGTGAAAATACTTTCAGCAACATGAAAAACATGCCTTTTTCTAAAATCACACCATTTGTGCTTGCTTTTCTTGCACTTAAATACCAAGTCTTACACTTAGACCTCAGTTTTGAGCCTTGACCTTTGTTTTGTAAATAGATGAATATGCCATAAAAGAGCACCCTGATTGCTGAAACAGCAAATATTGATGGCACACAGGGATTTGCCTACATCACTCTGAGAAATAGCAGAAAATTTACTCAAAAGAGAGAGCAATCCAGTAATAGAAGTATTTTACCTGGCCGCTGGGGATTGGTCCCAGATCTTCAGCTGGGGCTAGAGGGCAAGAACTATGGAGGCAGCTGTCTCCTTGCCCCAGCCATGTCACTCCTGAACTCCTGTTCTCAGCAATGAGAGCACATGCCTGACTGCCTCAGGATGTTTTGTGCATCCCTCTGAAACAGCCAGTGCTGCTGCAACCAAAAGCAAGCCCAGACCCAGCAGTCATTTCTCTACTGAAAAGGCTCTAAACATCACCTAATAGTTATTTTTTATTAGATTTGTAAACTTGACATTGAATTTTCTTAATCAATTAATATAATGGACTTTCCCTGTATTTAGCAACATATATATATGGATACGTATATAAGAAAAATTATTTTCTTGACTCATCTCTGGAGAAATTCCCATAGTACTGAGCTTCTTGATGGGGGGGCTGATTTTTCATTTCTAAAGGCAGCAGAAGTTTTTGGTGTTATGGGATGTTTTGGTAGACTGGGAAAGGATGCATATTATTTTTTGGGGCTGTCATGTGCAGAGCCAGAAGTTGAACTCAATGCTCCTTGCGAGTCCCTTCCAACTCAGGATATTCTATGACTGTAAGAATAAACTGCAAATGATCATTTTGGAAACTGGTTTTACTTAAACATTTCATATTTTCCTTGACCTTGGTAGCTTTGGGACTATCACCAGTAATCCAGCAGCATTTAAGAACTCCCTACACCTGCAAAGTTGTAATCCGCTGATGCACAAGCAGAGATCACGTCTCTGGAAGCCAACAAATTTCTAATGAATGATGGAATGTAACTGACTCATGGTCTCGGAGCTGGTTGTTTGGCTGGATTAATCCTCCAGGAGTCTCTTGTGATACCACTAAGTAGCGCTCACATCTAAGTGCAATTTCTCTCCCCAGCAGGCAGCGTTTGCACACGCACTCTGTTTTTTACTGGCTAAGGAGGTGCAAAGAGTGAATCTACTGCTCCATCTATTTAAAATGTCCAGAGCCTCCAAGACTCACATCATCCAGGCATATCCAGAACACTCTGTGCCTCAAACCATACTCACTGTAGTGTATTTTCCCAGCTGGCAAAGTGAGGGGAAGGTTTCCTGGTGAGCTTTTCGGATCTTCTCAGTGAGGTCATCTAACTCTGCTGTCATTTCATAGTTTTCTGTGGACTCCTGCTTTGAAGGTTCCTTCTTCTTTTTGTTCCTATCATTTCTGACAGCTGTAAAAAAAGCAGAGACACAGATGACATAGGGTTATTCAGATCAACCTATGTTACTTTTGCTGCTCTATTTCAAATCACTGTAAAATGCTGTTTTTTCAAACATACATTATTTTAGGTAAATATATAGTATTATATGCACAGAGAACACTAATTCCAGCTTACTCATTTAAAAATAATTTAAGAACTAAATGTAGTGAGCAGTGATGAAATCAAACTTCCACAGGGGTTTGTTGTGGGTATGCTATCACAATCCCATAGTATCAGCCTTTCAGGAAAGTCTAATGCAACTTCATATGCACAGTATCGTAGTAACTTTGTGAGGTAGGATTTTTTAACTCTGCATGGCCAATGGTGAAGTCCTCTGCAGTGATGTAGTTGCTATTTTATTGGATACTAACACTAAAAAAAGACAGCAACTGTCTTTCTTCTTAAGTATCTCAGCATGGAAGATAACAAAGCCCTATACTTATACAAACTTCACCAAAAAGAAGTTATTTAAAAGGAAAGTTAAATGTGAAAACAGTAAACAAAAGAAGATGAAACACGTTAAACTCAAGTTCTAAAGATCAAAGGAGAAGCACAAACACTTGAAAGAGAAAAAATGGCAGTGAAGATATCTAAAGTTGCTTGCCATCTGCTTCTGCACTCAGATCAGCCTTCTACCTTCCCCCGGCCGTGGGGGATTACTGGAAATATGCATTGTGCGCATTCGTGCTGTAATTGATTTCCCACATATTTGTGTTTTGTAATAAAATATGACAGCTGCTCCATCACCATGCTGCTCTTTGTTCTTTTAATGAAAATAGCTTAATTTTACAAAACGTGCCCAGGAGATAAGTCCATGTCCGCAGTATTGCCAGTAATTGTGAATTTTATCAAGAGTCTTGCTGTTAGCTAAAGCTAACGTCTTAAGTGTAACCAGATGCATAAGGCTTTACAACAAAGCCAAGCAAAATCAATCCCTCTCCCCAAAGACTCCATGTCAATATTAAACACCCTGAAGACTAAATCTTACTGGATAAATAAAACCAATCTTAACATTGTTAGTATTCAAAACCTCACGGTATTTAAAACAAGGCCCTAAACTTGGAGGGTGCAGCTGGTGGGTTTGGCACATGTGAGCATGGCCAGGGATTTTGGATGGCCAAAGATCTGCTGATTCTTACTTGTACTGTCCTGCCCCAGAAAGTGCATCTATCCGTGCTGTAGGGAGGGAAGCACAGAGCCACCTCTGTGCCAGCTCTTCTTCCCTGTGGGTTCCCCAGACCCATCTCCACATCTTCTGTGGCTGCTTCCTAAATGCCAGTGAACCACAAATAATCACAAAGAGCAGAAAAAATAGTGGGCTGGGAAAGCATCAGAGTCAGAGGCATCTACAGAAATAACATAGGAATACAGGAAATAACAAGGAGCAGAGATGTGGGGAACGTTGTCTCTCCTTCACAAGGCCATTAGGCACATAGTCCATGCAATGTATGGCTCTGGTTTTCCCACTAAAGGTCTGAGAGAATTCTGGTGCCGATCATTCACATTTTAAACATGAACTTGACTTAACTGTGTGACAGACCCACACTGAAGTCAGTCATGTGCTTCGCTGGATCAGGGCTGGGATGCTGAGCACCCCACTGGATTATAGCCTAACCTTGAAGACAATCAATTTTGGTGTTTGGAGAACACAGACCCAAGGGAGACCAAGAAAAGTGGACCAAAAGTCTATTCCTTGCAAAGGTACAATACTACCAGTGTAGTCAGGTTTAGGGGGATGGACTGGTTCCTCCTGGCTTCCCTTTACAAGTTTACCCTTCAAGCACATGCTCTGATTTGTTTGATGGACCCCAGGGCAGAGCACAAGCACCATGTTTTACACTGAAAAAGCATCCAGGACCCAAAGGTACGTCTCAAGTGCTGCAAACTGCCACTGCACTTCAGAAACAAATCCTAATCACTGCTGTACTTGGGGGATAAAAGAGTTCCTTAGGAAATTCTGTAAACTGCTACACAACCACAAAGAGCAATAAACCTTCGTCACAAAGCCCCACTTACTTAGAGCTCTAGAAGCTGACTGACAAATTTGCCAAGTAGGCAGTCTCAACAACTACTTCCCTGAACAGCTTTGAACTTGTGGAAGATGAATGCATTATTCAGGCCAGGTTTCGAAGTAGGTGCCAAAGGCTCCCAGAGACCAAGAGACTCTGGTAGGAACCCTGCCATGCTCTTTTGCTATTGCAGCACAGCTACTTCTGCAGCTGTACCTGAAGTCCCTTTCCCTCCAAAGGCCACCAGAGGGACAGCTGCTGATCAATCCTCATCACCAAATTGGCCCAACTGTGTCCTCTTTCTTTTTTGGTGCCAATCAGAAGGTAGAAAGAGAAGAAGTAACACAGCCTGAAAATGAAGAACGTTTTTTGCTCCTCATTAACTTTTTTATATGATTCTGATAGCTTTTATAATAATGATAAAAACAGAATAATATATATCTTCTTGCTTTATTCATTAAGACTGTATCAGATATGCCAGTGTTTCTATATTCCCTATAAGATAATGGATTAAAGTGCTGACATATAACACCCAAGCTCCAAAAGTATAAAGCATTTCAATAATACTGAACTATTGGGCAGGTTTAACTACAGCTATAATTCAACATACACACACACACAAAAAAAAAAAAAAAAAAAAAAAAAAAAAAAAAAAAAAAAAAAAAAAAGAGAGAAAGAACTTAAGACAACACTATGTTTAAAAGAGTAAGAGTTAAATAAAAACATATAAACACACACATTTACGCAGTAAATTTAAAACCCATCACTGCTCTGGGAACAGGAACTGTCACACCGCATGTGGGAAGGGTTTTGGATTACAGCTTATGCTTATATTACATAAATCACACCTTTTGGTATCTTGATCTTTACATGCATATGATCACATCAATCCCTGATGCAATTCCACTGCCTTTTAATGATGATACATCAGTGATGAATCTGTGTCACAGTTAATGCTGCTGTAGAAAACACAGGTTATGAATTTCATTACTTGTGCACTAAATTCTGACTTCATGGCTGCATTAATTAGAAGCTCCCAAAAGGGGACAGTATGGAAGCTCTCTTGCCCTATGAGAACTCTGGGAAGTTAAAGAAAAATAAATAAGGTGGCAGTGTGGGGAAGGAGAATGAAAAAAGGTGTATGTTGATATGTGAAGAAGCCAGGTCTTGACGTGTCTCAGAAGGCTGAGTGACACACGCCCACACTTGTGCACGTCTGCTCCAATCCATCTTCTTGTGACAGCTTCCCTGTCCCCTTGACACACATGTCAGGACTTGCACTTCCACACCCAGAAACCTCCAGGGTTCGCAAGCTGGCAAAGGCACTTTCTGTTGCCTTAAGAACCAGCTCCTGCCTTCAGATGTTCAGCTTCCTCCTTGGTGATAGAGGGGCAGAACATCACCTCTTGTCCTGTTTAGTCTGTTTTCCTCACCCCAGGTTTGCCAAAGCTTTTTCCTTAGCCTCAGATACACCTTCTCCCTTATGCTCAAACTGATGAAAAGGGTACAAAAGCTGCATGAGGGTCAGATGTGTTCTTCAAGGACAGCAAGATCTGCTGTAGAGAACCCCAGTGCTCTCATTCAGTAACCATGCAGCAATTCTCCTGCCTGAGTGGGGTCATTTCAAGCATGTCTTAATGCAGGGAATCGTCCAGTCTTAAACACAAGCCCCTCAGGTCCACCAAACTTAGCCACTGCTTCGCTAAAGATAAGCTGGGATCCAGCCCATGAGATTTAGACAGTTTCTAGACAATCAGGTAAAATCATGGAATAGTGAGTATTTGTACATCCATCTGTCAAAGGTGGCACAAATGTGTCCAAGGGAGAAGAACTTGCCACTCGCACTTGCACAACTTGTGCTTCCCCAGATATCCAGAAGATATGCGGACAGCTCCTTTCATGTATTATAATGATTAATCAGCTATGAATTCATTATTTGAAATGCTATCACTGCAGTTTTGCCTCTTGGAGATCCCCATGATCTTTGAAGAGCTCTGTGTACTAGTTAGCTGGTTTTGTTCCTGTAGCAACAACTACTAGTGCTTCCAGTCAGTTCACATTCCTGTAAAACCACACTCCTCTTGTCCCCAAATATTTTGGAAGTTACTCGTTAAGCTAACAAACCTCAAAAGCACCATAAAGCACACAGAGCAAGTCAGTAATTGCACAGCGCTGGGCACAAGGTCGGTCTGCAAAAAGACTCCTTTTGTTTGTAAAATCCAATGAGAACAGAAGTGAGAGGTGAACTGAGGTAGGAACGCTGCAGACCTGCCAGTTCTCCCTTGTGGGCAGAGGCTCAGTGTCCTGCCTGTCCCCCTGCTCCTTGGGAAGCCACCTGTCCCTGTCTGAACACCAGGGAGCCTGGGCAGGCTGATGGTGCCACATGCAGCTGTGGGGCCAATGCTCAGCACTGCAGCTGGGAAATCCAGGCGCACCAAGCTGCTTGTTAGTGTGGAAATCCACAAACCTTGCACAGCTCCTCCACGCTCTTGCTTCTCCAACTCCAGAGGCAGCTGCTAAAAAACTTCTAATTCTGGCAGAAGTTAGCAGCTGTGGCCAATCTCAGTCAAATATTTTAGTCAAATAAGCAAAATGTTCACCTACTGCCAATGCCAAGTTTGCTCCATCAGGTTAAATGCCCAACATATACCACACATTACTCTTCAACAAATTGTGCTAAATGGTATGCAATGGCAGTTCATAAGGGTGTCTTTCCCAACAGTCACCTCGGAAAATCTCAAACCAAGGGAGCCTTAACAGCCCTGCTCTTACTGAACTAGGTTCTCTGACCCCCATGGTCAAAAGCAACACCCAGCTGCACATTTCAGGCAGCTTACAGGCCAAAGACCTGGTGGAAGAAAGCACGAAGATGAGGGAACTCAAGGAGTTTGAATTTCCTATCTCCAACACAAGTAAAGGAATAAAACAACCATCTCAAAAGCAGCAAAATCACGCTCGACAAACTGACAAGGCATCAGTTCAGAACGGTGGGACTCCTGTTCACTTTAACAGCAGTGCAACTGCAAGCTAAACATACTAAAATATGCAGAACACCAGGTAGTTATAAATAGATTGGCTTCCTAGGTCGTGATTTCCAGATGAAATAATGTTTTCTTTTAAGCAAAATAGCTCAGTCTTAAAAAAAGCCAGGAAACTATTTTAAAACAAACTTCCATGCCAAAACCTGGCTTTGACATATGGAGAATGATTGGAGACAAAGCCCATTTCAAACACAAAACTCCCATCTCTAATGGACAAAGCCAATAACAAGTACACAGTTGTGTAAGGGGCTTACAAAACCAAAGCACATTGAAACCTGCATATTTTGTAGCTGATTCTGAGAAATCAACCATGTCAGCTGTTGGATAACAATCGCCAGAAGAAAACATCTCAAATTAAGTGAGATAGTATCTCTCTACAGACACATATCAAAATTAACAGGGAGCACAGAGAAACAATCATGGAAGACATTTCATAAGCACCTGGCACGCTATCATTTTTCCCCAGGCACAGAGCAAGCACATCCATTACAGAATTCGAGCCCGCCCAGGGTTTCCTATTGAGAAATAACATTCAGCTATGGCAAACCCACCCCAGCCAAAGCGCCGGGAACCTCAGTTCAACCACAGGGGAACACATCACAGATCCAGAAGACATTGTCCTGTTGCCTGCCTTCACGTACACTGGCCCTTCCAGCCACTCATGGAATTTTATTTGTTTTTTTTCTTTTTTTGAGGCAGGTAAATTTTAACTCTGCCTTGCAGCTTTGTATTATTCATTACATAATTGTGATGTTTTATTAGAAATATGATCTATTATAACCTTGAATATGGTAACTTAAATGACATTGAAAATTAGATTATTCTGATTATTAGAGAAGTGAGAAAGGTACTAAACATTTGTAAGGCTGATAATCAATCAGTGTATCCACGTGAGTGCAATAAAAATCAATCAGGAGCTAGTGCGTTTAAATCTAATTTTTTAAGCATGACATTTTCTTCTGAGTTTCTTTTTTAAATGTCACCCTCTTCTACAACAGTGATTGATTCTATCCCCAGGGATAGTTAACTCCAACTGTTTTATTCATTGCGCTGAGCTCTTGTTTCCACAGTCTTTTCTAAATATCAAATTAATGACAACAATAATATTTTTATCAAAATGCAAAATTCAGAAATATGCATTCAAACAGTAAGAAGCACAGCGGTACATTTAAACTGCTTCAAATACCAGGGATCTTTTAACTAGCAAGCAGTGTACTTTATTTAACAGAGAAAATGGTGGAATTTTGTGTCCCTCCCGTTTTCTTTTTCCTCCCATAAAAGAGAAGGCCAAGGATTTGCTTGTTTAAAACATAATTCATTTAGAAATGTTTCAGCAGTGAGCAATGAATCACTGGCTATAGGGAGCCTGTGAGTAATTACCTATGCCTTCAAAATAACCTTATTAGGCTATTGTAAGTATAGGGGAGACCTTTGATACCTATAGCCTAAGGGCCTCTATTTTTCCATTCATGCACAGGGGATTTATATGGTTATATCCTGACGAAAGCAACACATCTCCCATTTATGTGTGAGGATAACTGCAGGGTTAATATATCAAGAGCTGAGTTATAAGAACAGGTCTCATTATATGAATGAATGATACAAATGGATGCTCTACAGCTTTATTTAACTGGCCTGAAACTTCACCTGTGGTTTCAAGGATTCTCATCAGTCTGAACAATTTTATTTTTGACATGAAATTTGGCACCTGCTATTGTCACATCACTGAAATATTAGTAAGTGGAATGAGCAAAAAAAGGAGTTTCTAGTCCTTTGAAGAAAAACAATACCACCTGAAATCAGATCTAGGACCAAAACTGAAAATCCAATGCAAAACAACAGGCTGAGAAAAGTACCCCTTGAAATTAGGTATGCCTTTGGCATTCTTTTATCTATTTATTTTAAATTATTATTTATATTATTTCACTGTCTTTAAAAAAAAATTGTTATTTTTTTTCTTTCTTTTTTTTTTTAATATTAAGACATCCAGAAGCAAAATCAGCAGCTATCATACTTGGGATATGTAGAACTGCCAATCCAAGACCTAAAACCACTGCTTAAGGAAAACAAATAGTTCTACAGGCACATTTGTCTTGAATGTTGCAGAAGGACACGACAAAA
>VRYO01002734.1:39280819-39403696 GCA_009812075.1 Sialia sialis | reverse complement strand
TACCTTTATATTTACTATAGTATTTAGGGAGTGTTTCAAATTCTGCAGAACATGCCAGAGTACCAAATGCCCAAAGAATAAAAATCAGGACTCCAGAAATAGAAATGGAATACCCCCCACACTCCCCAAACAGGTCCTAAGAACAAATGAGAAATGAAGAAGTTGCAAAAGCAGAAAGACAGTAAACAAATGGGGGGAAAAGCCAGAAGAAAATGTGTTTTGCAGAACAGGGGCGTGGGCAGGTAGAGGATGAGAAGCAGCTGAGTCAGAGGCAGGACAGACACAGGTCACAGCACCTATACTATGGGTTAAACTGAAAGCAGGCTCCTTGGTCTCCCTTACCATCTCCCTACATACAGCAATCAAAGTAGGTGGAGAGATGGGATTATACATTAAATGATAAACTGTTTAAATAGCATTTGCCCTGTGATTTCCATTTTCAAAGTGCTTTAATGTCATCAACTAATTGCCAGTGTGAAATAGGATAATCCACACGCTCTAAGCAGCTGATGCTTAAAGAGCTATTGAAGGTTGTTAGCATTAACAATTGCAGGCAGAATAAATCACTAATATTGCCTGTGAAGACCCACCAACATATCTGCAATGGAAATAGCCTAGCCATACTCATTGACTCGGACAAAATTTACTCACTGGTATGTTCCCATCTATATTTCACACAGGCATCACCTCAAGTTACTTAATATAGCCAGAAATTCGCATGTCTGAGATGGAGTATCTCCACATGCAGGTCTTGCAATGTCCCTGTGAATCTTGGGAAGATGTTAAATTAAATTTCACGTGCCACTCCCTCCTTACTCTGGTCACGCCACATCTCTCCCAGTGTTCTGTATTAAATCAGTCACTTCTTTACTCTCAACATAAAATCTATGATTTGTATTAAGATCTACCATGCCACTTGCATCAGATTTGCAATCAATTGCATCACCCAGTGGGTACTGCCATTCTTTCCCTTCCTTGCACAGAGCAGGAATGGTAAGAAGCTTTGGGAATCAAGCACTCCATTTGGGTAGGTTTCCTAAATTTACAGGGTTTCTACAGGTAACTCATAGAGAAGTGCCAGCCTGTGGCAGAATCCCCATGAAACTAAAACCCTCAGGGAAGCAAAATGCTGTGCCTACTATCTGCTGTTTTGGCTGCCAAGATCCCAGTGGATTTACTAGTAACTTCTGTGACAGTCTAGATAAAATTCTGCATGCAGCTAGTTAAATCAAAATACTCTGGGGAAATGGAGGACAGCTTTTCTGGAATTGCAGTGTCGTAATACATTAGCTAAAAATACGCAAGACCACAAACACAAAGTGATTATTCTTTCTCTTCCTTACAGCTGAAGTGACCAAATGTATACGCAGCAGTTGAAAAACTCTTCTGAATACTCAGCCTGAAAATGAATTTCTATTAGGCTATAGTGCATTTCTTTCACCATAGTCTGGGTTAAGAAAAAAATCCCTAAATTTCAAACTCTGAACTTTCAGTCAGAAATCACTGAGAGGCCATTAAATCTGTCTCATCTAATTTCAGCTGTTGAGGTGCCCTTTCAAGCTACCTTCTCAAAGCAACTGCCCTTTTGAGCTACAATCTTGAAGCCTCGTACACTAACTCTTTATGGATAACCCATTATGAGCAAAAATATCCTGAACCTGACCTTTCTCTCCAGGGTCATCAAAAGGTAAATCAGTCTACTTATCTACAGATATTACATTAATTTCTCTTAGGAGACAGTCACGGTAGTACGATGCCTTGCAACTGGGAGATGCTGGGGTTATCCAAAGTCCTCATTTCAATTTGTTGGGCATTATCCAGGAGCACTCATGGCCAAGGAAGTGCATGGCTGTAAGTTAAGACCAGACACTGCACACTATCCCTGCCCCACTGCCTGCCTGTAGCACTTCACACTTCAACCTGCCGCAGCTATTTTATTTCTTATCCTAACATACACTGAGGAAAAGAACATGACTTGCTTTTACTTAACTACCAAGTTACTTACCATGACAAATTGCAACCTCTTTCCTGACAATGCCATTAACAGACTCCTTCCACAAAATAACTTTCCATAAGCACGTTTATTCAATGTAATGAATAAATCTGAGCTACAGGACAAATTCTGATCATGCATGATAAAACTGACTTTATGGGACCAAAAAAAAGAGGGAAGCTGGAAGTCCCCTTCCCTTTGCTTGCACATGGACACTCAAGGCAATGGCACCCTAGAATGAAGAGCAGGTTCAAGAGCAATACCAAGACAGTGTGTCACTGAATTTCTCCCTTCTGTTATGGGTGGTTTCAAGCAGCGAACAGAGTCTGGCTTTCTCCAAGCAGGGTTCACTCCTACATTATTTGCCAGAATTAAAAATAACAGCCCTAGCTTATCCCCACTGCTGTTTTTGTCTTGCAGTGGTGCTACTCCTCCCATCGCAGCAGAGTCCTATTAGTGTAAAACTACAGTAGCATGGTGGGGGATCAGGTCTAATATCTGTATCTGCAGATGGATAACACTGCATTCATACCTAAGTTTCATTTCTTTGTTTTGCCCCCAGGGCTGAATTTCACATTTGTACTTCCTGGTGGCTTGTGCAATTGTGTAAAGGTGCATCTAGCGAGAGAGCTGCCAACTGACAACACGTCTGAAGAGGCTGTGCGTGCGCGGGTGCTTCATCAGGCGCAGGGAACACATCGCCTCCCGCAACCATAAACTGAGCTCATGAAGGTGCAGGAACAGTTGTTGCCGGCATGTTTTAAGGAAGGGAGCTGCAGTCTTGAATTGCTGCGCTTGCCTGCGTTACAGCCTCAGCAGCTTGCAGCCCTGGCCTCCCACTAGGCCGGGGACAATAAAAGCAAAGAGATAGCTCAGAATCTATTTACCTATTCCTCCGAAGGGAATGTGGAAAATACACCATTATGAACTTACGCACATTCCTTCCTAAATGCAAAATCTTGTTCATACTCCCACTACTAAAACAAAATAAAATAGAATTGCAATTGGGAAGTTATTTCCATCTCTCAAGGTGCTAGGATTGGCACCCAAAGTGGAGGGCAGGGGAGACAGAGTGTGCACCCCATGCTCAGCAACTCTGCTCAGGCTTACCTTCCTGGCTAGCTGAAGCAGCAGGAGAAGGGAAGAATAGTATAATTTAGCCAGGTAGACTAGAAGCGCTGCTAGATCAGGCAGAAAAAATTGCCTGTTTAAGCCTCTCACTGATGCACAGTCCAACACAGCTGGTGGGCACACATCTGCACTGGCCAGGGAACATAAATGGCAGGTGGGTTTGATTTTTTAAAGAACAGTGTATGTTGATAAAGCTGTTTTGCTATAATACTATTAAAAAAAAAAAAAAAAAGCTTCACCAAACAGGATGATAACATGCCCAAACAATACTGTTGCATCTCACTGCCTTTTAGTTTGTTGTTTACATCCTTTCCCTTCCCAAAGGCTGAGCACTTGGAATAAACAATCTAAACAATCTGCAGGTTTGTTGTTGGGGTGGGGCATTTATTTTTTGAAGATTACATAGTCCTGTTTTCACCAACTGTAAAGTAAGGAGAAAGCAAGGAGTGAGGTCAGAGGACTTCTTTTTCTTTCCATCTCAGGATTTCAGGAAAGCCATGCTGAGCCTGCCAGCAGGGTCCGGGAAAGCCCTGCTGAAGCTGGCTGCTGCCACAGGTAAACAAGTTTATTCACTTTCAGCTTGAGCGTTCCACTGCCCACCCAAAACGCAACACCCGCCAGCTGAGGCACTTAAGAGGCCTCTGCCTCCCAGGTTTTTCTTCAGATCCCTTTCTGCCCATGCATGGCATAACTGCTCTGAGCTCCAGCCAGGCTTAACAGGCAGCAGCTGAAGCCGCAGCTCACTTCTGGGATCTCTGTGCCTGGGACAGCAGCAGGGTTTAATGCGACTCTTCAAAGCAAAAGGTGCCTGGGAGACAAAGGCTCTTGTTTTTGCCTTTAATAAATACTGCTCCATCCATAATTCACATGCAGAAATTCTGCTTCTCATCTATTAATGCAGGCTCTCCAGACATCTGTACTCTTGCTTTATGTACAGGCAAAAGCATCACAGCATTACAGGGTGGAATTCCCTTAACACCTGCAGCAACCTCAGCTGTTTAAGCACTCACGTTATGACATGAATCACTCCACAAGCCTGCACCTAATTATCAGACTGTCTATTTTGATATATTTTATCTTTTATGTACAATGCCAATGAAGTTCTTTAAAAATACATTCCAAATATTCTTTCATTTAAAGAAAAAAAAAAGAAAAGCTTTCTTTTCTGGGAGTGAAGCTCTCAAACAGCAGGAGTAAGTGGACCAGATTATTTTAAAAAGGCATGCTAGTAACTACAACACCAGCTTAAAGAGCTTAATTCTGTCAGTCAGGGTCAAGCAGAATCAAATCTTGATTTCTCCCTAAGATCTTTTAAATATCGCCAGTAAAGCCAGCATATAACCTTTTTACATTAAGTGCTTTCACAGCACACCAGACCAGCCTGATGTAGAGATCACATAAGAAGCAAAGCAGCCAGAGACTTGTCTCCAGGAAATAGAAAGATACTAAGAAAATCAGCCTTGTTATTTTTTATTTGAAATCAAAAAGTAATTATTGAGGGCCCTGTAACTTACAGGGCAAAATTTAGTGCACACAAGGGAGTTCATTTTGAGAAAGCAAACAGGCAGCAGCTCAACACAGAGTTAACTCAATCAAATAATAATTTCTACTTGGATAAACTGACCTAGTTTTCTCAGACTTCTCCATGAAAACAAAGGATGCAACTTGGACATGAGATGACGTCTGAAAAGGAAGCCAAGGGCTGGGCAAGGAGACTGAATTCAACACACAGCTGGTCCTTAATTAAATGAACATGGTGGTCCCCAGTTGGCACTAGAAGTGACTACCCAGCAAGGATCATCTGGCAGCACAGGTGGCTGCTAACTCCATCTTATCTCATTGATGCTGATGGCAAATCTTTCATATCCATCACGAGTGTGGGATTGGGCCCTGAACTCGTACACAGGTTGGGTGCTTGCTTCCAGCTAGGATGGTCTTCTCCAAGACTGTGGCAAGTGCAAGATGAAAGATGCACTAACAAAAGGGTTTCTATGAGGCCATCAGGATATTGTTCTAGGGCTACAACCCCCATGGGAAACATGGGCTAAAACTTCAGGATTTCCAAAAGCAGAAGTTTATTCAGTTCCCATAAGAGCTAATGAACATCCACCTGCCCAGCCACCTGCAGAACTGCCCAGAGCACCAGGCTGCATGGTAGACATAGTGCAGCCAAGTCCCCTGGGGCCTGGGATGTACAACATGGAGGGCAGGAACAGATAAGGCTCTTTCCTGGCCCCCCCTTGTAACTCATCCTGAGATTCTGCAAATCTGAACACAACAGACAACTCTTCATTTTGGGATTCAACCCAATGTTATTTTCAGCAAAGCTTTGTTGTGCTGGAATACCTCCAACCAGCTCAAGTTAAACAATTTGCCCAGAGAAAATGTTCAATGAAGGGGAAACATAAAAGTATGCACAGAAAGAGGCCTGAGTCCCCCTCTTTTCTAATCCATCACACAGCATTAGGGATTAAATACTCATTAAAAATATATATAATAAACTGTTAAGACAGGGTATCTAGTGATTCCTCTTAATTGCCTCATTTTTCCCACACCCTGGTTTCTAAGGAATATTTTTTAATATTCCTCCTCCATTAGTTCAAGGCCCCTTTACCAGAAGGTTACCTCCCTGCCTCATTCCCCCAGCCAAGAAAAAAGACCCCAAAACTCACAGGTTTATACTGCATATCCTATGAGTGGCAGCTGATATGCCTGTGCAGTTTATGTATGTTTGCACCTCACAGTGCCTAAATTCTAGTAGAAAGAATGTTCCTAATAAACATGTGAAATAGCTGTAGCTGACTTAGAAAACAACAGGAAAAGTTGCCAAGAAAAGGCTTTGACTCTCTTTTGAGGACAAACAGGATTTAAGCCTTCTTCAGAATTAAAGAAATAAAATATTTATGCTTATTCTCATCTGGCCCTGTTTACTTTTCCCGGTGTTATGAAAGATTTGTACATAACAGGGCTTCTTTTTCTCAGTAACAAATATTCTCTTGCTTTTATTTTTCATCTTTTTAATAATTTCCATTCCTTTTCCATTTAAAATTATTTTCTGGATGTTCTCATTTAACAGCAGTGTTCACCTGAAGAGGCATCCGAAAAAGGAGCAGGGGGGAAAGTATGCATTGACCTTTTCTTCCAAATTACTGAAAGGGCAAATCAAACTTCTTTCTCATAAAAAAGTGCTGTCAAAAGGCTCTTATGAACTAACGGTCACTTGTTCCAGGGATCTGGATCACGTGGCTTTGATCCTGGAGCTACTCCACGGGATGACCAGATGGTGCAGCACAGTATAATGCGGACTATAAGCCCAAATACACACTGAGCTCTGGACTTCTTCACCAATCTTCACTAAACTACTAATTGGAAACACAAGAGCTCCCTTTTCAAAAGAGGCAGACTGGTACTGTGAGAGAGCAACTCAAGCTCCCCTGAACTTAATATTTCATCTTCCAGCATCAACAACTTTCCAGTATCAGACAAAAAAAGCTCCTTGATGAAATTTCAGATGGGACACTTTTTTGAGTGTCTTTTCCCAGTTGTGTCTCCACTAGAATCAAAACATACCATGTTACAGTTCACCTAAAAGAAGTGCTGTGACCAAAAAAACCCCCAAAAACTACAGGAAAGATAGTCCTTGCATGAAGCGCAGCTATGGTGCAGCAGTTCAGCACATAAGGATATTCACTTACTGTGATTTGTCTTCCTGGTGGTGTCCCCAGCTTACAAAATGACTAAGACCTGTGCAATGCCATTATCAGCCTTCTTGAGATAAAGAAAACACTCTAATTTATTAACCAACATCTTATACTTAGTTTTTAGAACTATAAAAAGTAGATCTCAATCTTTGCCGCTGGAAAATTCTCTAGAAATACACAGTATATAAAATTACTGCACTTCATAAGAGTATACATAACTTGTGGATTCTCTGAAATGTAAAACTCCCCACAAACTTCAGGACTTCCTGGCAATTTCCAATTTTTCTGCCTCTCTTACATTGCTATTTCATGATGCAAACCGCAATCAGCTAGTTAGGAGTTAAAAAAAAGGAGAAATGAGAGAAAGCAAAGGATTTGCAGCAGTACCTATTGCATCAGGGCTGAGTGACAGCAGAAAACCTGTTAATGATGGAAACAGGAGGAGACAGGGCAGGTGAAAACAGTGTCCCTGGATCGACCAGTGTGTCAAGGAATGCTGTGCTCTCCTGCTCCTTTAACCGCGCAGTCTTCAACAAAACCATTTGTGAAGCAAATAGAGCTCAGCTCTGCCAGGGACCTGGCACCCCTCAGCCATCTGAGAAATTATGCGTGTGCCCGCTGCTGAAGGAATGAGGCGGTCTGCAGCATTTCTAAAAAAATTTCCTTTATCACCCAGTATCATTCAATTTGGTATCTCTGTGATGTTTTAATCCATCCTAACTGCTAAGTTTCCCTATTTAATTTAAGGCTTCTTTTTCCCAAGCTCTCAAGTTTTACAGTAGAGATTCCCAGGTTCAAATACATCAAGTTCTGCTTCCAAGAAAATACTGACGGTGGAGCATCAATCTCCTTAAAATAGAAAAAAAAAAATAGCTAAAGTGCAAAATGCACAACACTAACTGCAATCTTTCTTCCCCCAAGTTTAAAGACAGCAAATGTTTAAAAATATAATGCACTGAAAATGATACACATGTAATTTGCTCTGTTAGTCTGTTATTTTCAATGGTTTGTAAAGTCCTTCCTCAGAGGACTGGGCTTAAATCATTCATTAACTTGAAGCTGATTGCTTTGTCCTGCAAAGGGGGAAGGACATAGATTTCTCAGATGTAACCCAATTTCCTAACACAAACGAAAACAACCTGATGAAACTCAGTTATCAAAACAATCTATCATAACCTAAACAGAAGTTCAAATAAATTAAATTACAAAATGAGCTCCTACACCAAGGTCTAACTTTATGTAGAGTTTTAAAATTAACATTTCACTTGCTTCAAAATTTGAAAAAAGAAAGAAAGAAAGAAAAGTAGGTCAGCATGTTTCCCCAGCATGTCTTTCTGATTCCATTAAAAGTGTCTGTCAGATGACTAACCATGCCTGTAATCCAACTAAAAGCATGTTTGCTTTCTGTTGCACTTTTTGCCAGGGGAAAGGAAGAATTCCACTTAGCTTTAACTCTGAAATTCAGGTAAATGTCTCCAAAGTCAGACAATTTCCTCACATTTACTTACCAAATCTGTTTATATCAACAACAGGCAACTGGTTATGGATGCATGGCATTGAGAAATGATCCCACAGCTCATTAAATGCCGATCAGCCACAGGCACCGCCTGTGGGGCTTTAAGCTACAACTTATAGAAGTCAGGTTTCAGAACTGTTGTCTGATTGACAGACTTTTCATGAGACCTAGATTTAAACATGTATGAGCTTTCAGAAACAGGCAAGCATGCAATCAAATACTGGAGTAAAATAAGATGGGGCAAAACCATTGCTTTCTGTTCATTTTGGGTTAGAGGACATTAAAAATTCTAATGCCTTATGATTGTCCTTTTTCCTTTTATAGAATTGGCAGCTGAGTGTTATTTAACTTTGGATAGAAAGGGTGTTATTTCTATTCCTTGTACACCATCTACTTTAAAAAATCCTTTACACTTTCCACATGAGTGCTGAAGAACTGGAAATTAACTGTTCCAATGTATTTTAAAATGAGCATGTGATACAAAGTCAAACTAAAAACAAATCGAGGCTATTTTTAGTGCACAATCCTAGGGCCAGCATCCCAGCAGGAGGAGCTGCAACGTGTCAGCCGGCTTATCGCAGGCACAGCAATGGAAAACTCCCTCTGCTCTAACAATTCATCCAGTGGATGAAAGCAAGCCGTGAGAGCCTGACAGCAGCAGAGGGAAATCCATGGCCTCCTCTACTTACGGAGAGATCTTCCTAAAGTGTTTTTGAGCCTTTTCTGGCTTCCCAGTGCCTGCTTTCCATCTTCCACACCATCAGCACGGGAGCTGCTCTCCGCAAAGAGGCCCGCAAGAGCTTTGCTTCTTTGCCTTTTGCAGAGGCACCTACCCAGTGCGAGACCATCTCCAGTAAAGTGATCAGCAGGAAAACAAAAGTTTGCAGATCTAAACCAGCAGGAAGACATACACATTCTCACATTTGTTTCTTCTGATCAGCATTTCCAAATAAGCCTCTCTTTTGATAGAGAGTCCTTCAGGAACATTCGGGTTGCTGCAGTTCAGACTTCTCAGAACTCTTGGGAACAATTTACTGCATTTCTCATGAACCTTGGCTACTGTAGATAACATTTTCAGGTTGGCCTGACAACCAAATAAGCCATGTTTAGCTTCAAGGCTCAGAACACTGGCTATTTGCTCGTTCCCAGCCTGATATTTATCTCATTGACATTTCTGCATCCTTTGGATTCAACATCTCAAAAAAAAGAAAAAAAAAAAAAAAGAAAAAAATTAGGAAATAATAAAAAAAAAAAAGCATTCGAAAGGAAAAAATATACCAGAGAAACCACAAGAGCCAGTATAGAAAGTGTAAGCCACATGGCACAATGGCAATCAGAAAGAGATGCAAAGATGCCCCACATCCCAAAGAACAAAATGATCCAAATGGGGAATACGAAGCAGTGAACTGAGTGCATAAAGGAAGAATGGAAGCTCTGAAACAAAGCTTTTGAGGTCATGGGATTGGGGTCTCAGCAGTTATGTCCGCATGACAAAGCAAATGTGGCCTCAGCTTCATTCTTAGGAGTGCAAGGACTGGCAAGGACTGGCTACCTCCAGATTTCCCATCTGCTCTTACAGTAGCATTTCCTGGCACAGGACAAGGCAGAAAGGATAACCCAGGGTTTTCCTTGCCATGAAAGCCACTGTGATACTAAACTGAAGAAGAGGCAAAGGCAACCTGCAACGTCAACATAAATGCATAGAGCCGGTGTCTTGACATGTAGAATTTAGAATAATGCTATAAAGCGAAGTGGGGGATGAGAAATAACAGAAAAAGGCTAGGAAAGTAACAAGATCTATGTTGAGAAGTGATTTTGTAAGAGATGCCTGCCCAAAATGCCTTTTACTGGGAATTTGATGAAGAAGAAAGCATCTGATGATACCTAAAACATACCAAAGGTGTAAAAAGAAAAATATGAAAAGTCAGATCTGTGTCAATGCCAACTGTTCTCAAGGAAGAGGCCAATCTCCAGAGAAAGATCTCCACAGAAGGTGGCACATGGCAAGACTGCCACGGAAGCACCAACAGACACACCATGGGCTCCTTTAAAATAAGGATGGGTTCAGCAAGGTCTGAGGACTTTGCTAGAGCACTGAACAGTAATAAGCACTTCTCTGGAGTGTGCTGCACATCTAAGCAGAAATTAAATTGTGTGTGCATTACGCTTTTCCCTGGCTCTAGTTATCTTAAGTTTCACCTGTAATGAAAGAAAAGTTACTTGCACAAGAACTCTGTGCCACTCAGCTGAGCATCTTCCACAGGACAAGATTAAGAGCCATTCAGGAAGTCCTTTCCTAAAGCACATCTCTTTTAGAGCATGGTTGGGTAGTGCAGTAAAAATGATTAGTGTAATAACTTTAGAAGTGTCACAAATTTAATAAAACACCTTGTTAAGCAAAAACGTTAAGACAGGCACACATTTACAGTCATCGAGGACTGGGATTGAT
This sequence comes from Sialia sialis, assembly GCA_009812075.1. Classification (NCBI taxonomy): domain Eukaryota; kingdom Metazoa; phylum Chordata; class Aves; order Passeriformes; family Turdidae; genus Sialia; species Sialia sialis. The sequence goes on along the minus strand of VRYO01002734.1, from coordinate 39,392,906 downwards.
GGATGCAGACAAAGGCTGCAGAGAGCACACAAGCCCTGGTAACTTCTGCCAGGATCTGTGTTGTCATAGAGACAGCAGAGAGCGTTGAAAAGTTCACCACGGTAGCTATACCTTAGTGAATAAGTCTTAATGTAACTTCCAGCTGAGGACATGTAATCAATCTCTGTACGAGCTTATTGAAGGAATTCCCCTGCTTACTCAGTCCTCAAGAGCCCAAAATTTTCCCAAAAGGGAAAATATTTTAAAATATATATTTTACTACTTTTAAAGACAAGCCAACAGCTTCTTTTGGATTTGGAGAGTAGGGATGGTAGTGGCAGGAAGATAACTGTTTCTTTTTCCAAAGAAATTATGCAAAACATGAAAAACTTGACAAAGATATCAAATGTAAAAACCCCCAAACACTAGCAATTCTAGAGCAGACTGGCAAGTTTAGCCACATGCAGCAGTTTCTCCCCCTTTCCCCAGACACCTTGCCTGCTGAGGTGGTCGCAGCCCTGGCATCTCACTGCTGCTCTTCTGTTGGGTTCAGTTACCTCATCCCCTCTTACACTACAAAACACAGGACTTCTCCTGTTCTCTCTTCCCTCTCCAGGCCTTTCTCCTGGCATCTCCCTCTCAGTGGCATCTGACCCCTGGTTTACCTTCCTCATGGCAGCAGCACCCCGTGACCTTTCCCAGGTCCCTGCTTCGGGCTCTGTCCCACCACTTGGGAGGTATGGGACACTGCAGCCTACAACAAGCAGTGCAGAAACAGTGCCAGGGGTTGTTTATTGGCTGAGGTCTTCAATTCTTAGCTTACACAATTATGGGGTTTCTATGCAAGGAAGGGGGGGAAAGAATTTGCAGCACTAGCATGCTGCAGTTTAAAATTACATCTATTTGCATAATGCCTGAAAGGCAAGGAATAGAAGAAAAAGAGAACATTAGGACACTACTCTTACTTTTCCCTAACATTTTAGGATATAAAGATCAGACTAATTACCAGACAGTCTTGAGCTGAGCAGGGTTCACTAATCACACTCTGCTTGAGGAATTATGAGAGAATTTACTTAGCCGCATCATGAAAGGTGCCAATAAATTGTTCAGCTGGAGAGTTAACATAATAAAAAAAAAATCATTTTTTATGTTATTTTCTTTAGCAGTTTATTAATTGCTGCCTGAAATACTTTTCTGAAACACAACGAGCTGCAAATGAATTCATGGGCTATTAATCTGCTGTACATGGCACTGGAGGGAAAGCTCATTAGGTGAGTTGATGCAATTACTGCTATTACATAACCATCTTCACAGAACATAGAGTAAATTATGGATAATAACATTCAATCTAAGTTGCTCCTTTAAACATTAAAGCTGGCAAGTGAAAGCTATGCAAAATTAGGGGTAAAGAGTAAAACACAGCAGAGGCAGACCCCAAAAGGAGAAAGGAAAAGCAGATCTGTTTCTTTGAAGACAAGAAAAAGATGTGAAATGCAAGAGATGTTTGTCTAACCATGGGAAACAATGAACAACAAGTAGAACCCAGTTCTCTACAAGAGAATTTTAATTGTATGTAGATAATTTTCAGCCACTCAGCATAACAAAGTGTGCATTATCCCTGGCAGAGCACAGGCTGACACTAGAGAACTGTGGTTTTTGTTGCAGGAAGATCCTTCCCGATTAGCTTTGTTCTCATCTTAAAAAAAATCTCCCCATCAGTGATATTGAGAGTTTGGCATTAACTTTTAAAAGCTCCCAATCTGTCAGCCTGAAAAAAAATAGAATACAAGCTTTCCTATCTGATCAGCAACTGAAAAAAAATCTCCAAAACAATCCATCCTTTAAAAGCAAAATGAAAAATATGTGATCTCTATGGCTTGGGCATAGTTTCCCCACTATCTATATTCTGCAATTCTTAATTTAATTGGTATTTTCACAGTTTACATCTTTCTACTTTCAAAGCACTTACAATGCAAGGTCTCCCAGTCTCCATGAAAAGACATAATTTTCACCTCTCAAGCCAGGAAAGGCAGAAAAATCACCTTGTAGGGTTTAGAGAGAGGAATTAGTCCCAGAACAGAATTCAGGGGTTTATGATTTCCATTCTGATATTTAGCTCCTGCCTCTTGAGAAAGCAAGTTTACAGGCAAAGCAACTACTCTGGAATTTTTGAAAAAGCCCCCAGCCACTGAGTGGTATTTAGGCATCCAGTTAAAAATCTAGCCTGTAGCAAAGCAGAAACAATTCCTAAATCCAGTGCTTCCTGCTGGCTAAAAAGCATAAAATAACTCCAGTTCAGTTCTGACCAACATCTAAATAAAGATTGCATGCATTCTAATTAATTCGCTTTAAAATGACATCAGTGAAATCTGCATGAACTTCTCAAATGCAACTATGCAGACTAGCCCTCCACTTAGCCACTCACTGCAGATGGAATCATACTACATTAAGGAGACTGAAAAAAATTAAAGAGAAATAAAAAATACAAACATGACAGTTCTTCAAGTTGATGTTTCCTGCTTGCCAATTTAAACCAGAATGAAAATAAGTAAATCCATTCATTCTATTGTTCAGTAGCAGAATGTAATCATATGTTCCAAGAAGCATGAACATTTAAATATTATATGACTCAAGTCTGTGACAAAGAGTAACCGACATTTCTGGGCAAGTTAAAAAAAAAAATCCAATAAATACAGAGCACAGAAACTAGATTCTCTCCTCTTCATGATAATTTCCCTGCATTCCCTTCCTCCCTCCTTCCCTCCCTCCAGAGAGGTTAATTGTAAGCAGATTTGCAAATCTGAACATTGCTTCAGTGCACTGAAGTAATCTGGAACAATTCTGTGCCTTTATAAACATAATTTTGCTCTATTAGAGCTCACTGCAGACAAGGTTTATGCCAGTATAAAGAGGGCTGCTCTGCATCACACTCTGGTACGTGGGCTGGGTTGTGTCTGAGGGGACCCCAAATAACATCAACTACAGTGGCAGTCCCTGCAGCCTGCACAGTTTATGAAAAAGGATGGAAGTTGAAGAGCTGCTGGGCTAAGCTGGGAAGTTGTGGTAGAAGGGAGCTCCATCTTCTTCCCCCTTAAATTGTACCAAAAATCCAGTTCAGGTTCTCTAGGCTAAGGCTTCACCTTACAAAGTGCCTGTTGCAGCATCCAGCTTGAAAGAGTCCATTCTTGTGCGAGAGCTCTGCCCAGCTTCCTGCCCTGCTCTCTTAATTACAGGAGGCAGTGCTGTACGTGTGACCCCTCGGCAGCTCCTGAGCACCGCGGGGCCGCATCCAGGCAACACCGAGCTGCTCGCTGGCACCTGGGGCCACACCAAGGATGGGGCTTCAACAGCAGTCTAGGGATCACCTAATACAAGGGCAAAGGTTAGTTTCCTAAGGCTCTCCATCACATAATGAGCCACTGTCAGCCTAAGTAGCCTTCTCACTTCAGTAGCAGCAACAAAAAAAGAATCCTGCATGATCACTGCTTGTCTCTATGTGGTAATTAAAAAACCAAAGGCTGGGAGGCTACAAAGAACAGAAGTCATCTGGAGTGGGGTCCAGAGCCTCAGCTGCACCTACACTCCCCTAAGCCCTCCTACATGAGCTGAGGTGGGACATCCACTCAACAAATCCCCAAACCTGATGCGATGCTGGTGGAGGGACTGGCGCCAGGCCAGGAGCTGCAGCTCAGGTTTCGGGGACAAAGCTCTGGAGTTTCTGAAGAAAGAGTATCTGATTAAAGACAGCAAGGTTTTATTTCAAGCTGTGTTTTGTCCTGTTGTAGGATGATAAGGCAGCCATCACTAAGTTGTTTCCCCTCACAGTCTTTGTCTTGCCTATCTGGAGCACAAACGTTTTGCAACAGGGACTATACAATGCAAGAGGGTCCCTACACTAGTGGGATCTAGTTTCAGCAGGTCTTGCAGATATTATCACAAGGCAAATAGCTCCACTCCTGCCCTGGAGGTAGCGCAGTTATTGACCTCTCTTGATCAGATCTGGGGAGTAAAATGGGGTCGAAGATAGCTTTTTTCCCCCTTACACAAACAAAATAACCTATAAAGAAATGCAAATTTGGTGCATTCCTTCATCTTCTCACTTCATTCTCTGAAACAAGATAAGAGCCTACAAGATATGCTCAGTATCTCTTCTCTTCCAAACGTACCCCCATTCTTAAACCTCTACTTATCACACTGGCTATGCACCCAGTTTCCATCTCTCCTCTGATGTTTCTGAGGAGCACTCTTTAAGCTCAAAGGGAGCTGCATATGCAGGTACTTCTGCATGTCCTTTAAAGACAGAACAAATAAACACAGGATGGTAGCTCTTAAGCACAGATTACTCTGTATACTGAAAATCAGCATCTACTCCTCCTTAGCTTCTGGGAACAGACCTTGGGGGTTCCTATTTGCAGGTGCCATCACGATTACTTTCCCCATTTGGGACTGGTTTGAGCATTGTAGGCTTGTTTCCCTGTGAGATTTCTCTGATACTTTTTTTCTGTCCTTTGTTCATGGCTTTCACATTACAAGATAAGAGAACTGTAAGAAGAGAAAAAATAAAATGTGAATAATGCACTGGGGGAAAAAGAAAAACCTCTATCTGGTAAGAAAAAGCAGAATGACAGATGTGCCTTTGTTTACATAAACTTCTAAAGAAATGGAGTCGAAACCTAGAGATATGTATGAAAGAAGGTCAATAAGAAAATAGATTCTCAAATCTTAAGAGATTAAAAGCTCCTGTTTATAAAGGGATAACACAGAATCACTTCAGACTTAGTTCTTAAACCCAGAAGACAAGACACACAGCATGCAAACTGATGACATTTAAAATAATTTCTTTGTTCCTTTGCAAAAGTCTTCTACAGAAATGCGCCAGAGGACATCCCTCACTTCTCTCCCCGATCCTCTGTTCCCCCTCCAACCTGTTATCCCCCTTTCAGTGCCTGTAGAATTTTGAGATAAAGGCAACTGCCAAAAGGCAATTTCACTCAGTTCACCCCAGGAAAAAGGCAGAGCAAAACCTTAATTCCTGCTGGCAAAGCTCCAGCTACCCTATGGGAGAAAACAATCCATCACCTAAAAGGCAGTAAGTCTTTATAGTTTATCCAAAGTAACTTTGGTTAACAGGTTAGAAATACTGCTGATACTTCCAAAACCTACTCCGATGTGACGCTACAGCATTTAATAAGATTACTATTTCACGTCAGCAATAAAGTCCTTAGGAACTCAAGACCAACAAGCCCTCAGGTGAGAAAAGTGCTTTTGCTTCTCTTCCAGACTGCATCATACTTTTTTTTTCCCCAAAGGAAAAACGCTTCATGTGTGCAGGTACATACGCAGTGAAATAGCTATCAATAAAATCCTCCTCATTCAATCTTGCATCTTTGCATTTAGCCTAACTTCTCCTTTACTCCCATCACAATCTCCACTCAAACAGATCTATACCAAAGTATAGATAAGTGCACTTCAGGCACACAAGAATACTAGAAAACCAAACATGGGAAGTGAAATTATGGAAATCCTAAGACCTCCTCCATCACTAGCTTGAAACTTTCCAATAACCACAACTTCACATTTCCATGAAAAGGAGCTGGAAACATAGCACAATTGCCCTAAGGATGTATCTGGTTCTCTCTCCACTTCTCAACACTCTTTCTCTGTGCAGAAAGAGAGGGTGGGAGAGAGAAATGGGAGAACAGTAGTGAGGAGGGACAAATGTAACTTTAGGACCTCTAGCTCCTGACCAAGTACAGAGAAAAGATCTTCTGGGATATCCCACACAGTTCAGGGATGTAAAACGCTGAAGATAAGAACCAGTTTAAATCACAGTTCAGATATAAATGCCTCATCATGGTCAAATTTTCTTTTCCTGTGATCTTAAACTCTCTCCAAGAAATTCTTGTGGGTGAATTAAAGTTAAGAATCGGTGTTGGGCAATTTTCCCTCCTCTCTTATGCACACACTGCAAATTTCTGTAGTGGTTCTTACTGGAATTGACCTACTGACATCAGGAACATCGCTGATAGAGGTAAAAACCCTCAACAATCGAACAGATCACTACACCAGAGACTGTTTTGCTACTGCAATCAATCCTATAAAAATGAGAAAGTTTCAGAAGCATTACCCCATGGGATCTGGAAAGGCTTTTTTAGCTATATTTTCAGTGTTGATGGGGATATCAATAAACTGGAAAAAGAGAGTATCATGTATTTCTACATAAGTATTTTATAAAGTTAATTTAAAGGGCAGACCAGAGATTTGTAGAAAAGAAGGGAGAGGGAAAATCCTTTGGGGTTTTGGTGTGCTTTGCATATTCAGGTTTACTGTTTTTGCAGGTTTATAGAAGAGCATTTGCCTTTGCAGGTTTAGAGAAGAGCTCATTTCACCTTTTAGAAAGGGTCCAGGCAGTAAGAACACAGGTTTCAGGTTGCAGAGTTAAGGACTCAGAAGTCTGTAAATAAAGGTCTAAAGTTGTGTCCCAAATTCATACTCCTTTCCCTCCATGTGAACACAGATACTGGCTTCAATCACATAATTGCATAATAATTTTTTCCCTTAGGACTGCCACATATATGTGGGATATGACAAACAATAAATTGTTTCTGAGACAACTTACATTCTTTGGACATTCCCACTTCAAAGCACTTTTGTAGTCTGCAGTACTGGCAGCGATTTCTGGTAACTTTATTGATAACACAGTTTTTATCTCTGTGACATGTGTAAACCATGTTCTTCTGGATACTCCTGCGGAAAAAGCCCTGGAATCAAGAAAAAAAGAAAACAAGTAAGCTTCTGAGCTTTCCATAAACCTTAGAGACAGGCACAAATGTTGCTTTAACATAACAAAATAAATTTAAAGTTATGGCTGGAGCATGGCATCTTTAAAGACTCTGTCTTACTATAATTTAGTACTGTTTGTTGCAACATAAGACTCATCTCTTAAATAAAAACTAATTATCTAATGCAACCTAAGGCCAAAATAAACAAAGCTAAAATTACTAAGAGCATTCAGGAAATGGAGTCCTAGATTTTACAAAAAAGCTCAACTAAAAATGGTTTGAGCTTATAATGTAAGTAATGAGTTGGGTAAACAACAGCCCTCCTAACAGATCCACTTGGAAGTCAGACACCCATCCAATAACAAACAGATTCTCTCAGCCTTAAGGTCCCATCTATTTTTGTTACTGCAGAGATTCTCTAGCTTGAAGGCAGCACCTCAAAAGAGAAATAATTTAAAAGCCAGGTCTCTTAACTGCTGAAACTCCTACAGCAATTAATGAGGCTTCTGCAGGTGGAAGAGTTCCAGTATCAGGTTATTGAATTGCGAACTTGTAAAAATTGCCAATTACAGCACTTTTTTTCTTACTCAGATACAGCTGTGAAAATAATCAAGTAATTACAATGGTCTTAAACAGAAATTAAAGAAACCTAGAGGTCTGGTTTGTACTTAAGGAACACTGTTTGACTGAACTCCTCCTTCAACAAGTAAAAAAGAGAAAAATAGCCATAAATGGTAAGGTTAGGTGGCACAGAAAAAAGGCAAAACCCAAGTTAATTTCTTTATCTGAACTAAACCCCAAGCTTTAGATAATATCATGTAATAATGAAGAAAAAAAAGAGGATTACTTTAAGCACTTTAGAGCTCAACCCACAGATACTCAGTGAAAGTATTTCTGCAACAGACATTTGGAAATTTGACAGCACTATTTAACCTTCTCACTCATATTTTGAAAATCGTTTCAGCAAGCACCAGGGTCAAATTTCAGTCAACATCACAGCATTATGGAAGAATAGTTAGCAATTTAATATTTGTTGGAGGGCTTGAAAGGTTAAAATTCTTCAACCAGCCACATGTTTACACCCTACAGGGAAGCTGTGAACTTGATGCCGCAGACAATAGCTCTGTGCCCACAATACATTTGTCTAAAGATGCAATCATGGTAAGCTATAAAACTGGTTCTCCTCAAAGCGCTCTCCGAGATACGCGAGCAGTTCAAAAGACAAAACTCCCATCGTTGAGAGCTGGCTGAGACTTTCTGGCTATATGATCAGGGAGTGGTAGGGCAGGCAGTAAGGTCTGGTCATAAATTCCTTGCACAACCAACGTGCTATAGATGCTAATGTTATGAAAATACCTCAGATTCACTCAGAACTGAAAAATGCCTCCTTAATCACGTAACCCCTGGCAAAAGTTTTCTGCAGCTCTTGCACAGACAAGCCTCATCCTGAGTCTGATTTAGGAGATATTTATTACTGCCATCAAAGAGGTAAATAAAAACTCTCCACATCTTTTCCTTAAGCTACTGGACACAGAAGAAGAATTTAAAGCTATTTGTTTGGATAATTAAAACCTTTCAAGTTATCAATAAACACTGCTATTTTATATTCCATGCTTCTGATCATTAACACTGGTTGAATTGTTGCAGTGGCAGGTATGGCAAGTGTATGCTCATTTGTTTACTTGCCAAAAAGAAAATTTATGACAATATTCACTCCTTTCTTGCTTTGACACTCCCCTGTGATGCCTGGCTCTGGGGTAATTGCTGATGTGGCTAACAACAATAGTGAGGCCTCTATGGCATCTATTTTGGTGTAATTCAACAGGCAGAAATTGTGAGCTCTGCTGTTTCAAGAGTCTCTCCGCAGCTTATTTGGTCATGAGTTTCTAGCTGGAAAGATGCAGGACACGCCAAAACTTTTATGGCAACTATGCCAGCCTAATCCAGTGCTGCTGCAGGTGATTTAACACCCACAGCCACCAATGGCATTACTCTCTTACCACCAGCCTGACAGGGCAAAAAACAATATGGCCCAAATGAACAAGTAACCCAATACTGGCAAAAGAAGAAGTGGTCTTCTCCAAATACATCTGTACTTTACCAAAATATAACTAGTAGCTACTGCTCTGCTGTTCTGATGTATAGCTGGAGGGTGTGTATCCTTACAAGCCAGGGTTTAATTACAGCCCACCAGGAAAGAAAGAAGAGGAGGCTGCCTCAGTCCTTACCACACAGAGTTGACCACATAGCGCAACTGAAAAATGTGATCCATTTGCAGACAGCAAGTATAAAGCATTCATGAACTCATTACTAATAAAAAAGGCTTAAGAAGAACAAATTTGGAAAAAGCTGATATCCAGGTTGAAATGAAGACAGTTTCATCATCAGCCTAACCTCCCCAGGCAATGTCCTCCACAGAGTGAAAGATATGGAAGAGTATACTAATTGTGGAAGCTTTGACTGCTGCTTGACAAATTATTTTTTAACACCGTATTCCTTCCTGGATTTACTCATGGAACATAAATAAAAATGACCTTGTTTGCACAAAATATTCAGGTGAAAAAAAGGTGTAATGTGGTCCTGCTCAAAGCTAAGGACATAGTTATCAATAATGTATTAGTACCCACTCACAAGCATTCTTCCCCAAGCCAGCACTGGGATATCATTCCCTGTAAGATTTGTGACAAACTCATTTTAAAAGCTCAGTAATACATTATCAAAAAGACTGAATTTTTAAACTTTCCTCTGGAAAGGCACTAAGATTATAATTATCTTTGCACACAAACCCCAAAACAAGCTGTCCTAGGGGGAAGGGACAGGAGTTCAGGCACTGGGGGGTGAGGAGCATAATTTGCTGGGCACTGAGAACTTAGTTTCCCCACCCGCTTCCAGAAGCCTGGGGAGCCACTTGTGGCTATGAGCCACAAGTTATGGATGGCACTGCAAGCAGGATCTTGCTCAGAGATATTTCCTGAATCTGGGCTGAAAAAACAGAGTGTCTTGCCCTCTGCAGGGGTTTGGACCTTGACTGCAGCTCTGCAGCAAAAAAAACTGTGCAGGACATGGAGATGGCAAAGCAAGTGCTTGCTGCCCAGTTAAACAGAAAAGCACATTTTAACTCGTTCAAGGTTGAGTTCCAAACAGCACAGGTAAAATAACAGTGTCCTTTTCACTAAAAATACTGAAGTTAGAAGCAAGCCTAAGTTTTCCTCCAAGTGCTTTCTGTCAAATGACTCCCATCTGATCTCACAATCTCAACAGTTACTTCAAAAACCAAGAAAATCCAAATGTGACCTGATGTCAAAAAGTTGTCATAAACTTCAGACACTGAAAACCACCACTGACTATAAATTATTCAACTTATAGTGCCTATTGACTCTTGGAAAACAATATACTACCTACTATAATACAGTCACCTCAAAATGAATCTGTTTGGCTGAATATTTACATGAGGCATTTTTTATGCAAATATTTCAGCATCCCATCCAAATTAACACCCTGTAATGGGAGATGAGACACTCCAGTGCCAAAACCAATCACAAATGATTCTTTCTTTGTAATTTAAAAAGCCTTATGAATATATAAAATATCCCATTCTGTGAGACATAAAGCATTACTGTCATACATAATTGTTTTTGATAGCACCTACAAAGTACTTGAATTTAAAGTAGAGGAAGCTACTGAAGGCCTATCAGGAACAGTGATTTACACCGACATTCCTTTTATCCACAACTTTTGAAAGGAACATGGATCTTGTGTTTTTATTTTAGAGAAGACAAAGCTTTGTGGAAATTATACTTTGGAATTAATTCTGTTTTTCTAAGCTGCTTTTATCAGCATCCTTTACACAGAACATTTTGGACAATCATTTCAATTTTTAATCTCATCTTTTCTGTGTATCATGCCATGCTCCTCCCAGGCCCACCAATCTTGTTATCTTAATGGATGACAGATAGAGTATCACTCTGACCATGCCACATTAGGCATCCTCATTTACCGAGTGCAAGGAAAAAATGCTGAGTATAAATTATTCAGAAATCTATTGTATCAGCGTGTGTTCCCTGAGCATCCACCAGTGGCACAGCAGACAGATTATTTTTCACTTTTAATTGTGTTGATATCTTATCTGCCGCACTGAAAGCAGAGAGTGATATGTGAAACCATATGTATCAAGCAGCAAACAAACCTGGCTTCCGAGGTCCATTGCTTAGAAGTAAATAATCTATTTAGTCAATCCAACCTCAACACAATGCCGAAGAAACCACCTCATCCCATTCACCACTTACTTTTGCAGCAGTTGCCTGTGAATAGGTCAAACTTTGAGAGCCACAGAACAGCGTGCCTAAAGAGAATATTAACTATTTCAGTGATATTTTGAATGCCATTATGACACTGGCTATCTGGATACAAAGGACCTCAGTAAGGATGAGCCTGCAACATAAGGTTAAATGTTTAAACTTATGAAGTCTTACAGATGCGTTAGCATGAACTGCTACCCTTACATACTTGATAGGGAATCTATACAACTCCCTCTCCTTCCCTGTCCAGTTGATTTTGGCAAGGCAGATGATTTAGTGCTCAACTTATGCACATGCATGAAGAGATGGATCATTTGACCACAACGTCTTAAAAATATTTTGCCAGCACAGGGCATGCCAGGTCTTATTTGCAGGCAGAGTGGGCTTACAAGCTGAAAACTTGCAATGCCAGCCAGGGACAGAGTAATCAGCAGAGAAGGGCTATAGCAAGCGCAATCTGTTTGAACAGCCTGCTCGGTTCATCTGGTTCAGCTTTGATTACCCCCAAATACAGGCAGCTAGCTATGACTCCTGCAGATTTAGAGGCCATTCTTCAGTAAATTTGCAAAATAAACTTCTGAGTGAAGCATATTGCTACTTTATCATAAAAGAAACAAAGGAGCAGGAAGGACTTCTCCGTGGTACAGTTTACTGGTCATTTATAAACTCTGACTGAGCTCTGAAAGATAAATACCAGTAACAACTGAAAAGAAAATCCAGCCCTCCACACACCTGAAACCTCTACCCTTAGCTTTATTCTGAAATAGGGGCTGGGCAAATATGTGCACTTTTTACAAAAGAAATGTTTGTGATGCAGGGCCTCTTTTCAATCTCTCTATTTTAATCATTTAAGTTACCTTCTATCCTTGCTCATCCTGTAAAATGTATTTAGAGAAGGTAAAGCTCCCATTCTTGCTGTCTCTGGAGCACCAACAGACATTTAAGGTATCTCTCAGCAATGAGATCTGCACAAAACTGCTTTATTCTGTGACCAGGGAACTTCCCAGGTACCTGCATGAACTAAAAGTCTTTTTAATCACTAGTGGCAGCAGGCAGGGAACAAAAACCCCCTCCCTCACCAAATCCTGGTAGGCTCAACAGTCAAGCTAGGGCAAAGACATGCAATTTTTAGTTGTTAACCAGGGATATTTACTCTGGGAGGCCTAGGTAACCTGCAAACTGGAGCTGCATAGAAGGGCTTACAAAAGACCTACAACCCAGCATATGCTGTTCAGTGAAACCATACAGACAAAACACACTCCAAAATGGCTGCAGCCAGAACAGGAGACCCCAGAAGTAATGAAAGCTACCAAGTAGCTGTCTAAAATGAAGCTCAGATGAGCTTATTCCCAGTTGCATAGCACTTTTCCAGGATGTCTGCACTGTCTATCACACTTCGGAAGTCATGGCTTGCAGAATAAACAAATTAATTGTCTGACAGTGTGGCTGGAAACCACCACTGGCACAAAATGGATGCAGCTACAACAATAAGTAAAGGAAGGCTCGCTGCCAGAAAGCAGGGAACTTGTGCTGATGATGTACATCAGGGCAGGACAGGAAGATCCTTGCAAAAACAAATTTCGGTAGGTGGTAGAGAGCACCTAGAAATGCCAGCCAGCCAGTGGTGAAGGAGCTCAGCATGAACTTCCCTGGAAGGGCTCTGGCTTTGTCTGTAGAGCTGGTATTTCCAGCCTGCCATCCACACTTCTGCTTTTCTAGCCATTTATTCTGCAGATGAAGAGCAGCCCTAAGATTCTACAGCCAAAGAAGCCTAAATTTCCTCTTGAAACCAATGTGGTAGTGATTTTCATTCTTTTTTAGAGAGAGAACTCAAAATGCAATAAAAATAAGCAGATGTCATCCCACATCTTGCATATGGAAATGTAGACCTGTGGATTTAAGAGCAACCCACTATGGGGCAAAAAGGTCCATTACCTTTTCATTGTTGTTACACAAATTGAGAAGTTTGAAATATCTCAGGGTTTTCTCATTTCTTAAAAAGATAAAAGGGCCCAAAGGACATGGATGGGCAGATGAGGAACGTGTCACTACTCTCCAAGCTACCACAGCAGGGATACTCATCTGCAACTACAAAAAATTCACCAGCAAAGACAAAGCAGGCCATGTCTGATAAATCCTAAAAGTTTCTAAGGTGAAAAAGGTCTTATGGGCTTCACAGGGCAAAAAAAATAACAATTCTGATGACAGAGCTTGAAGAAAATTGTTCACAGGGCTAGTAATGTTGATTAGCCTTTAGCTCCTGGTGAGGCTGGAAAAACACATCATTTTTTATTGTGCCCCTTACCAAAACATCTTCTGATTCCACAAACCTTGGTTTGATGCAAAAAACATTATCTAACTCATGAAATCATTGATTACTTTTTTTTCTTTTCCTGAGGAGTTTGAAATACTTCTGCTGGCCAGCTGGCAGTGAGGCAGCTACCAACAAAACAGGGCAGATGTGTTCCACCAGCTGCAAATCTGCATCAACCGGATTCTTCCAGCAAGGGTACCACGGCATCCCTAGGACTACGCACGTATTTTTCCACAATTTCGATTTTCACTGAACTCCTGACCTTTTTAGCAAACATGTCAAAGTCTCCAGACAGAACAGTCATCACCTTGAAACAATATGTGAGGGGAAAGAACGGCTGAGATTTTCTGCTTCTCCACTTCAGTGATTTAAATGGAGAGGAAGGTGCTGGTATGTGCTTCCATCTGCCTTTTTCAAATTAAGAAAAAAAAGGAGATGGAATGTATATAATTAAAAAGTTACAGTTAACTTCCTTTCAGTCATGTCTGTAGGATGATTTTTGGCCTGCTATGAAACTCCAGATGGGAAGAGTAATGAATATAATTTAATACAAATAACAGGAGATCAAAGAAGTGCTTTTCTGAGTTATTTCACACAGTTTAATGGAGAACTCAAGAATGAATTATTGCATTTTGCTGTTGTTTTATATTATTGTTTATGCAAATCAATTCCCTTTAACCTAATTTGTGAAGGATCAGACCTATAACCCAATAAAACCATAAAATGTCACTAGGATAGTTGTACAACTGGCTAGCACTTATCCAAAAGGCTGTATGTTGCAAACTGCTCATCGTTTTTTTCCTCTCTTCCCCTCCAGTGCCTCAGGATTTATACCACCAATTAAGACAATAATGAGTGCCCCAGGTTGACCTCCCAGGAGCAAGAATTAATTAAGAGCAGTATTTCTTCGTAAAGAATGACACTTTTCCAAACCATTTATGTAGCTGCCCTCCTGCATGGAAGCACAGTATCACAGAAGACTTTTCAAATTATTATCCCTCAATCGTATGACTGATTTTGGTTTACGCTCTTAATTCATGTCTTTGTTTTTATCCACTGGGTTTTCGGATGGCTGGAGCGGGGGGACCATCTTCCATGGACAATGTCACAATTTTAGTAGGACGGACACAGGGGATTTTTTTTTTTTTTGCACAGAGCTACAATGGAAAGACACTAAACAACAGCTATTCTAACAAAGTAGTGGACCTCCTAGTAAAAACAAACAAAAAATCTCCACCAAGCTATGCCCCTGCAGTGGCATGCAGATTCCTGCAGCAGGCAGGACAAGGAAAAGACTCATGTTAGGTATGCAATTACCATGCTGAAATTACTTGTAGCAGTCTCTCAAATTAACCTCTCCATTTAGCTGCTTGGCTGAGATGGAAGCATGTGAAGAGGAAAGGGCAAGCTCAAACACAAACCTACATGAGAGAAAGGTGTGTGTGTGCGCTCCAAGGAAATTCCCCACACAGGCAGGTTTTGTGTACTCCTCCTTTTCCCCTGTCAGCCTTCCCCACAAAGGCTTGCAGACTTCCCGCACATATTTGGCAGCAGAGTTATTTATCAAAAGAGGCACAGGGACTTTATTTAATTGTCAGCCAGTACAAAAATCCCTGCATTTCTGCACCATCTGAAATTTATAGCGGCACTAGTTTCTTTCCCGCTATCAGCAACCGAATGTTTAGAGCTCAGCTGAAATAATAATGCAAACTATGCCACAAATATTTATATATGCCTGCAAGCTGGCTGAGGCACAATTCCCCTCACGCTAGCAGAGGGATCTGCACAGTTTGCGTGCACAGCCAGCTGTTCCCTGCTCTCGCCCCAGCTGACCTGCAGCCAATGCAGCAGCCCAGCCTGAGCCTGGCTGGCTGGGTGGGTGCCTGTGGGTGCTGGCAAACAGCTGGCTTTGGCCATGCCACAGCATGGCCCCTGCTTACCTTCAACACCCAGCATGTTTCTATTCTCTTTGTCTGACCTGGGAGGAGTTTTAAAACACACCCGATCTGCAACAAAGAAGTTTCTCAGGAGGGATGAAGTGACATATGAAAACAATGCAGAAAGCAACTTAAAAATACTCAGAAGAAATAACATGGATCTAAACATGCCAAAATAAACCAGATGTCTTGAGCATTATGCTTCCTGGTACAGTTCTCAGGCATCTATCTATGAATGACTCATCAACACACGTTCACTATCTCCCCATAATTTTTTTTTGCTCTTAGTTTTGACAGTTGACATCTAAACAAATATGTTGTACCAGATCTCTTGAAATCTGGCAAGTAATATCTTGTACTTACTACTTTATGCTGCACTCTAATTCCTCTGTGTTCGACAACAAAGAAACTCTGCTAATATAGAACTATCCACTAAAATCCTCTAAAGCCTAGAGTTTAGTGAAACTTGGATGCCTGGAGACTAGAAAACAGAGTTCAAGTAAACACCCAGAAATATGCAAGTCTGGCTCTCTAGTACTGGCAGTAGTCAAGGAAAATTACCTTTCCACACTGCAGCTGAAACTCATTACCAAAGGCGACAGCAGAGGGATGAGTTGGAGCTGGACCAGCTTGGAAAATCCACCATTTTTAAGAATGAGATGGTGGCTATATCCCCCTGCCCAGTTTCCGTACACAGTCAGAGCATCCATAGTCAAAATGCTCTGGACAACATGGGAAAGCAGTCTGCGAAAGGTGGATGGAATGGAGTCTGTGCCAGTGCAAGAAATTAGCAACCGCAGAAACAGAGCCAAATCAACTGACTAGTTCCTCCAAGCAATAAAGACTTTTAGGGTAACACTAATCAGAGAGATGCATCTTGTTGCAAACCCCAACATAAATCACACTGAGATGCTGAAAAAGCATCACAGCTTTCAGGACAAATGCAGTGTGCATCAACCTTGCCCAGTGGATCATTCAGCCAAGCTGAAAAAGCAAGGGAGTGTCTCGGACTGGGCAACTTTGACGACGAGAGAACATGACCTTTCAGAGATGAGTGAATGAACTGGAGCTGATTAATCTAACACAGGAAAATCTTAGCAAGATGTTTTCCTGTTTTCTCCCTCCCCTGCCAGACTTCAATCAATGGCCAGATTCAAGCACAGAGCTCATATAAATCACAAGACGATCATTCTTTCAGTTTACGAAAATCACATGGACTTGGGTAAGATGAAAGGTCTTTTTAGTTAGTTCATCCATTTGGTTCCTGGATGCTGTGCTAGCATCTCTTCTGTTTACCTAACACTCCCTTTTCTTTCCTTTAAAAAAAATATGTCGTTTTCATTTTTGTTTCTGTACATGTAACAACCACTGTGCATTAGTATTGACAAATGTGGATGGGCAAGACCATTTGCAACAGCATCTGAGAAATGCCTTGATCCTCTGATCAAAAAAAACCCCATAAAAATGGTTGTGCTCATTCATTTAAAAAATGATGGGTTGCAGAGCTCTCTCTCTTACATGCTCTGCTTAAATACTGCTAAATCTGGAGCAGTGCCCCTCTTTCGAACCAGCAGAAAGCATGTAAGGATCACAGCGCACTGAAGCGAGGACATAATAATTTGCATATATATTTATCACAGGTGCACAGGGCTCCAAGCAAGGCAAGCACTCCAGAGACAGGGAAGACCTCTCTCCTGTTTGGAAGATTCATCTGGAGAGCAGCCAGCAAGGACACTTGCAGGAGTAGTGAACAGTAGCCCATTGGAGTGGTTACACCACAGCTATAAATCTCTGCTTTCCCTGCTAAGCGCCTGGGAGGAGGGAGAGGGAACTGGCCACAATGACAGTAATGGGTCCCATTAAATTGTCGCTTTTAAAGAGACTCTAAAACAAGAACAAACTTGCTTCATAAGCATTTGATCAGTTTGCCTGACACTAGGCAATGGCAGACTCTGCTCACATGCACTGGCTGGGGGCTGCTGGCTCTCCCCTCCAGCACTAGGTTCGGAATAGCTGGAGTGAAATCATTGACTGCATTCACAGCCAACCAAATCTACATTTTTGGCACTACTTGCAACAGTGTCTCACCTTATAATTTATGTATCCATTATTCTAGACAGGGGATCCAGAAACAATATACTTCTCCCCTCTAAAATATAACTATTATGATCCAGTTTTTATTGCATAGTAACTTTTCCCACTGAAATATATTAAATAAGAAATTTTAAGCATGGCCACATGAAATCATAAGGGACTTTACATAAAAAAATGTTTTTTTACTTCTCAGCAGTCTCCCGACTTGAGCTGTGGACATTGTGGGAGCTCCTGCTTATTATCAAAAGGAAGAACAATTTATGAGTAGGGACTTTGAATATTTGGCAAACCAGCTGCAGCAGCACACCACTTAAACAGCTTCCATGCCAACATACCAAAAGTACCAATTACAGAATTGGGTGCATGACTTCTTTAACACTACAGATTTTCATAACTGGAGTACTGAGATGCACAGGTGTCACACCTAGAGGTATCCCCTGTATACAGGAAGTTCCTCTGAAATAATAATAATAATAATAAGAAACAGGAAGGACACAACATGTATGTAATTTACATGATTCTCAGGAGACAAGGTGTCCATATTTCAAGACTACAGTACAATCTAGATACAAAGAGGGAAAGATAGACACATGGCTGTAATCTCAATTTTGTAATTTTCTGCTCTTTTGAACGCGTATTCAAAAATGAAAGATTTTTTTTTTTTTAGTAAGGCATTTGTTTTGTTTTACAGGGTGAAGAAAAAGAAGAATGTATATAATAAACAAATTGGATAAAGAATCTCTAAAGCTGACTTCACTGGAAATACTGAATCATGGAAAATTACATCCAGTTGTCTTTTCTGCTACAGCACAGACAAAGACCAGCTCCACAAATCTGCACAGCTCTGGGATCCAGGGTGCAAATTCAATTCCACTCCATTTCCAGAAGAATCTAAAGCAAATACTCCTCTAGGAAATTTTCTGAAAGGAACACTTCATTTGGGATTAGAAAGAACCTCTGTGTCCATTATCAGGTCAGTCAGTAAGTGCAGATGGCAATTGAAAGCTACTTTCCAAGACCAAAGTATTTGGCAAATTGGGAAGCTGACCATTTACAAACTGGGCAATGATTTACAATAACCAGAAAATCTAGAAAGATGTATTTTTCAAAGTAAATTCCAAAATTGTAGCAAAGAAAGAACTACTGAGTATCTACTTAACACGTAAGTGTGAACAGAATCAGATAATGATTAATTCCATTTTCTACCATTATGAAGCCCTGTAATTTTGGATTTACTTTTCTAAGATGTGTCAATCAGAAAGTCTTTAAGTACTTGCTCAGAAAAACTCAAACCACAATTTGAAAAGATGCCTAAAAGAAGAACAGCAGTGACCTCAACCATCTCACCAGGACCAAAATCACACTCAGAACCACTCTTGGCAAACTATTATTCTGTTCTTTTTTCCAACAGGAAAAACAGTTCACTTTCTTATGGGGTGCAGCAAACTATCCTAAATCTAAATTCAACAAATCAATTGTATAGCCTTCTCTATCAACTTCCCATTAACCATTTTTTTTTAAAGTTCCAGAGTTAGAAAATGAAAGCTAGTTCATTGTAATTTTATACATTTGCATTTTATAATTGCATAAATATGGTATAGTATAAAAAATAGGCTAATACTGTTATCAGAAAATCTCTGTGTATTTAATTTCTGAGATGTTTGCTCTGATATCCCTATTTCCTTACTTACTGGATTACATCTGCAAACAGTACTTTTAAAGATCGTATTTTAAAATCTTGTATTAAATATGGTAGAAAGCTGCACTTTTTTCCTACACTTGGACAATATGCAGAGCATGCACAGAACAGCCTGTACTCTACAATTATAATTAAAGGCCACATGTGGTCCTTAAACTAACAGAGAGTTATGAAATGGATTGACAGGATGAGAACAAAATAAAAGGTTTTTCCCTCTTTCTAGTGAAGGAAAATTGAAAAAGTAAAACCCATTAGAACCCAGTGACAGGAAAATAAAAACACACTCCACATTCCCTGCATGCAAACCAGGGGACTTCTCAGCAGGCAAGTCTGAATTTCAGCCCACCTGCTTCTGGCATCTCTGGTCGGTACCTCACAGCATGATTTGCATAGAGAGCACCTTTACATGTGGATATAATTTACTTAATTCTGCTGAAGGTGTTGTAAAAACACACACATTACTGATCCGCTGTGAGCTCGAGCTCTCTCAGCCATTTGCTAATAAGCCACAACAGCTACGGGCAGGTGAAAGCTGGATAGAAATGTGACAAATACATCCACAAGGACTCTTCATCATCCACTGTGGTGCAAGAAATCATGATCCAACTCCAGCAACAACATGCACACCCACAAATAAATTTGAAGTTTCTTCTTTTACAGTGCGTATTCCCAGATAGGGAAAGGCATAGACACTACCAAAAGAGTAAGACTCAAATATTTTAGTTATTAATTATAACAACAATGAAAAAGCTGTAATTGTTGTGGACTAGTTAATGGCCAAAGACCCTGAAAAGACAGGCAATGTCAGCAGGCATGAAGGCTAATTTATATTAGGAAATGCTCTTGCAAACCATCATGGGCACTATGGCTTGCTGGCATACGATGGGAAAGTCCACATCTACCTTAGATAACTCCTACTGGCCTCTGAAACAGGACAGTTGTACCCAAACTGTCCACAGGACACTGCCTGCAGGAGGTACACCTGTTGCTACCAGAAACCTTCCAGGTGCACAGCAAAGCTGTGCCCCAAAACGTGGCTGCTCACCAACACACCAGAGTTCAAGAGTCAGACACTGCTGTTCATTTTTGAGAAAGCCTTCACTGATGGTATTAGGAATTTTACAAGAGAAGGGAGTGCAAGATTCAAGCCAAACAATTATACATCATTACTTGACAGTTCATGGAAAATAAGAGAGTACTTTCCAGTTCCTGTTTCCACAGGACATTAGCCCTTAAGCTCACAAGTAAGTGGAGCAGTGGGGTTAGCACAGTTACAAAGTTAATTTGGAGTAATCTCTGTGCTTTTATAGCACCAGCATGGCTGCCAGAAAAAAATACAGTAATAAGTAAAAAACAACTATTCTCACAGCTTAAGATGAACCCCTGGTCTATGACAAGGTAACAGACAGGGTAAGAGGACAATTAGCTGTGGATGTAGGTGCTGTATCCTCATGGGGACACTGCTGCTCTTTTTCCATCCCTGCTCCAGAAGTCCAGTGCAGGGGAGCAGCTGAGCTATAACCCATGCCCTGGGTCCAAAGCACTGGAAAACATATTTGGCACACAAAGACAATTTACATTTTTGCTGTCTGTCATGGTAATTTTATTTCTTCATTCATGGCATTCACACAAACCCAGAGAGAGATTTTAATAAATCTGGTTAGAAAAAATTTTTGTTCCTGATCCCACCTATTTCATCATGTTTGCTTGCTCTCAGAGTGCTTCCAACTAATATATGCTTCCCCATCTTAAAATTTTTTAAAGAAATTCAGGATCTGTCAAAAGCTTTGTCTTCCAAACAAAAAAAAAAAAAGTAAGAACTTACTGAAATAGATACCATCTTTTTCATGGGGCACCTGACCTTCCTGGGTTTGTTATTTGAAAAGCTGAAATTTCAAGGATGGCATTAAAACAATCAGGTCTCCTCTGATAGCACAAAATGAATTAAATTTCCAGGTTTTCAGTATTATATTTAAAGCAGTTGCAACTCATTTTGTGTCTTTCTGCATATGGCACTGCTTTCTGCAAATGAATGGCTTGGAATGTTGCTATGCTGCGAAGTGCTTACAGTTTAAGATCAGATTATATTAATAGTATGCAGAAATGTATTTCAAAATGCATTTTTCACATTCTAAAAAGTATTGTTGATTTAACTGAAACTAGAAGCAATTTTCTGTGATTTGAGGAATTTTTCATAGCTGTGCATGGATGACAGCACACATCTCTACTGCTGGCACTGTCACCAATAAGCCTAAATGGATACGAATACAGCTTGATCATTCAAGCTGATCTGTATTTTTCTTTGAACCAAGCTTTTCCCACTGCATTGCTGCAAACAATGCTACTTCTTTCCAGATACAAATCATACCATGTACATATTTTTAAGTATACAAATTTTCTTACTTTCTGTTTCAACTGCAGGTGATTAAAATATGCCGAGAAAACAAAACCAAACAAATACATACATGGAATGTTAGTTAGCTAGCTTTATGAAGTGTGCTTTCATTTTTTACTGCTAAATAGCTGAGAAAATTCTATGTCTGGATCCTTAATTCCCCGTAAAGGGGCATAAATATAGGCTTAAACATAATTATATTATAGCTAGAAGCTAACATGTGCAAGAGTGGTGTTATCAAAAAGAACTGCTGCTTAAGATCCCTCCACAATCCCAGAACTGCCTAAGAAAATGCAAATCTGTTCTCACATGATGTAAGAGACATTATTAAAAGGAAAAGGCATCTGTCCCAAAGGACACTGTTCCATAAAGGGAACTTTTTTATAACAATCCATAAAATATTTTAGGTCTCTCAGCAACATTTCTCGCAGACCAAAGCATTATATCATAGAACCATGATATCATTTAGGGTGGAAATAACATTCTTCCCATCAAATTTCAAACAAACAAATAAAATGAAAGCAAGTTCCTCTTTCTGTCTCTCTGTGTGTAGCACTTTGTAAACCAGTTGCTGCACCATTGTTGAACAGGGATTCATGGCCTGCACCAGGGCCTCCTCAGCATCCAGAGGGACATAATCATAGGGAACATCATATTAGAGAACATTAACCCAGTTGTGCTTGGGCACCTAACCCAAAGACTCATGGATACAGGCTATTCTAGAGGGTGACCCAGAGTGGATCTGGTTTAGATGCTTTGAATCAGCAAACAGAGAAGCTTCTCTCTTTTAAAAGACTGCAGAAAGCTCAGCCTTCAAAGTCAGGGAAGCAATTCTGGGCCTCAAGTTGAGTGGTGGGACTGCCTTGTGCCTCATCTGTAAGCGGTTAAGTTAAAACTATAACAAAATGACAGCTTTTCTCCTAAGCTTAATATCTTTAGCTTAAAAATGATTTTGAATGAAGCAAAAACTGTTTCATATTCTCTATTTTTTTCCCTGCGTGTATTTTATCTTTTCTGGGGAGTCAGTCCTACAAAATTACAGACCTAAATGTCAAGGTTTATATCAATGCCTATTTCTTCATACAGCTCCAAGTCCATAATAAAATATATATATTTGAGTCAGGAATATGTCAAACAAATAGACATATTTTCATAGCTGAAGACCCTTGAAAATATATTAAATGTGGCTACCCTTTTAATTTAATGATCCCACATTAGATGTGATTCTATATGAAAACTCTGATGGAAGGAAAGCTATCCTTATTTTATGATAAAAGCCAACTTGGGATCACTCAGTATTGAAGTAGATTTATCTACATTTTTGTCTGTTAGCATCAATAGCAGGCAGAGAGGCATCTTCATCATTCAGACAAAACTGCTGGACCGTAAACCTACCCTCTTATATGCTGCGCTGTCTTCTCCCATGAAACTGCTCTAGGCATCTTTGCTGCCCACCGAATTCAAGCCAGTAATCCAGGCAGGACTGTCAGCAGAGGAATGCCGTCTTTTAAATGCCCAGAACAAGAGACAAGGCTCTCAGAGACAGCTGAAGCTGCCAGAACACCAGCTTCTCCTCCTCACCCACACAATGATGGCATTGTGTGGGAAATCTAGCCCACTACTCTCAGTCTCCCTTTTGCAAACCCAGCTACAACGACTCAAGTCAGGACCAAAGAGCTGAGCGTTTGGTGACAGTCAGCCCTATAACCACTTGCACCAGCTGGATAAATCCAAATTGCTCATTTTCAATGGAATTTGTTTGCGTGCTATCTAGCAACACCCAGAGATGAGGAGGGGGAGAAAAAAAATAAAGATCTCAGAAGTCTGTAACTGAGGTCATTAAACAACACAAGTAGATTCCAAAACCCACCTCTGAAATGCCACGCAGTTTACAAAATGGAAAAGTTGTAAATAAGCAGAATATTGTCAATGTACTGTTTTACAGATAAAAATATGGACTGTCTATGGAATTTTACTTACAAAATACAAGTACATTGCGAAGATCAGTTTGATTTTGAAACTCTAGTACATACAGAAAGCAAATGACTAGCTATGGGGGACATGCACTTTGTGTTTTGTGTAACACCCAGAAATAAACACAGAAGCACATTTTTGGGAGTGTTTTTTAACCATTTTGAAATTCTCACTGTGGTTCACAAGTGCCTATTATGAAACACTCCATCTTCTAAAAACTTTAAATGCTTAGTATATCAACACCAGCCACAGAACAGGCTTCCTACTACAGCAGAGTACTGAAGACTCCAGTAATGAATAAGACAGCAAGGTCACTTAAGTATTTAGCAAAGGAGGTTAGGAGGCTGTTCCCAGGTACCTGAAAAAATAAGAAGCAAGGATGACAGTGAGTCATCCTTGACTCACTGAGGAAGGGAGGACAGGAGAAAGCACCAATCCCATGTAAAAAGAGCACAGCAATGAAGGCAGCGGAAGCCAGATTCTCAGACTCTGGAGGGAAAATGACAACAGGTAGGGTAGAATACAATACTGCAGATCAGAAATGATGTCATCATGACAGGATGTCTGAAAGAGCTGACATTATAGTTGGTGATGCCACTAAGAGAGGATGGAAAGCTCTGTCTTCATGACTGAGTTCAAGGTAGCAGTGAAGGGAGCAAGACAACACGGCAGGGAAAGATGGGAGGTGAGAATTCAGAGATGGGGGTACTTTGGAAACCATCTGTGGGTTGGAGGCAGCTGAGGGAAGATAAAATTTACAGCGCAGTGTTTCCCAAATTGAACATCACAAGGTCATAGTCACCATCCACAGCTCTCCAAGGGCTCCTGGCTAGAAGGGTCTCAATTAAAAATACACCTGTTCTAAGCAGTGCCATAACATCACCCACTGGTCTACTATAAAAAGAGGTCAGTAAACAACGCTTTTTTAAATAGAAAACCAAAGAATGGAACCCCAGGGAATGGCATCTGGAAGTGGATAAAGAGCCCTTTAAGGAGATATTGAAAAATCAGCAAGGCAAGAGTCCTGAAAGCCCGGAAAAAGAAAGCCTGATGAATCAAAGGCAGCCATCAACCCAAAACCTGGAGGACAGAAAACTGTTCCTTGCATTAGATGATGACTAATAATGATCACTGTGGCAGCAGCTTCACTGGAGCTCAAAGGAGAAAGGCAAAGAGAAGGAAACAGAGAGAAGACTAGAAAAAAAACCAATGGAAAGCTAGCACAGAGAAACAAAAGATCAGGGTCCTAATTAGATAAATATGACGTGAGCAGAGTTTTCCATTTGTGTTTCCCTTGAGAAACAAGACTGCCAGGAGTTCAAAGTGAAAGGTGAATGAGTCAGAAAGGAAAAAAAGGAAAAGACTTGAGAAAAGGACCTCAGAACAGAGAAAGGGACAAATGCAGGAGAAAAAAATCAGTGAATTTAAGATTTAACATCACAGAATGGAGATTGCAAATTCGATGAAGAAGAATGGAAATTAGAAGTTAAAAAGGAGAAAATTTCAACATGGTCAGATGAAAAGAGAAAGAAAGAGAGGCTAATATTTTAGTCTAGCTTCTTATGGAATGAGATTGCCTCTCCCCATCCTAACAGCTTCTGAATATGCTGGTCAGCTTCAGTGACAAATCTTGAAGTAAACAGAGCTCTTTGAAATTGCATGGAAATGTGTCTTCAAGGTAAAGGAGTTTTGAATTTGAGTTTCCTAATTACACAAAAGGCTGTAACACAAATTCTTCCTTATTATTATTCCTCCCTTGATTTACCAGAAAATCATCATGAAACTACAGCTCCATACAAAGCAGAAGCCTTCAGTGAAACACAGGCTCTCTAATAAACTTAATCAACTGAGAGAGAAGGCACAGGGGAGAAGGCTTCCTCAAGCAGCAGTGCTCAGTTCTCAGTGCTTATCGAAACTTTCAAAGCAACTGGCTGATTTTTGTATGAAGAAGGCTGGAAAGAAAAGAGGTGCATGAAGAACTGATATTGAGAAAAGAGGGTGAAACCAGACTTGAGAACAGGCAGAAGCCTGTATGGATACAGACCAGAAGTTCAAGGTGGTAGTTTTCTTGAGGTTCAGGACCAACAGCTGATGACAGTATGAAAGCAAGTGTAAAGATGAAGGGAAAGAAAAATAAACCAAACAGTCAAAAAGGGCTCAAGAGGAAAGGGTAGCATTCTTCAGAGAAAGAGTGGAAATTGACAACACAGGTTTCTGAGGTGGTCTCTGGTGTTGCAGTCTGCTGTCTGCACTCTGCTGACATCCAGCTCGCTACTTCTGTTGACCTGAAAGCTCAAACAACTTCCAATGGCAAATGTGGCACCTGACTGTCCACCAAAGGGACTGGTGGTTGATTCAGCAGCCACATCATGTTCTAGCATTCACTAAGGAATTTGATTCAATCCACGGAAGAGATTTCATAAAACCTTAGTCCAACCTGTTGCAGAGCTAGCATCAACAAACCCAAATATTACCAGTCTCAAGCAGCTGAGTTACTACTTTGGAATCTTGTTGTTTCTCATAGACTAACAGGTTTTGTCTGTAACTTATCTTTTTTGTCTTTTTCTTTTAACATCAGCTATCGCTAAGTGCTGAATTAACCCATCTTGCAAACTAGCAAATAAGTGAAGTTAATATTTTTGTTCTTGTTGAGTAATGGCTAACACATTACAAGATGGATTTCCTCATGAATTTTAACAAGTGAGATCTTGCTTTATTTATGAAAGTGCTTTGCAGTAGGCCAGTGAAACTCCTACAGTGTATTTTTGCATATTTTTCAAAAAGAATGAACACTTAAGGGCACGTGACCTTTCTGCCATGGTCTGCAATTATGTCTGTGCCTAGAGGTAATGTGGGTGAGCAAGTTACACTACCAGCATGTTAGTGAGTATGATGAGATCTCCTACTTCAGGAAATCAGCTACAGCATATCCTTTCCATAGTTCTTCTTAACAAACAGTTAAATTTTAATAGTTTTCTGGTATCTAAAAGAAAAAAATACAGATGGGACATAAAAAAACCCCTCAATACCAGAAAGACGTTCTAAAACTGAGGTGAGATTAAGAAGTAATTTGGTTTCTGCAGTTACAAAAACAGGGGGGAAATCAGATTTCAATCCTTTAGTTTTTTGTCTAATGACACAATCCTAGTACTATGATATTTCATGTAAGTACAAAAGGCCACTAGCATGGAAAATCTGAAGGCTCAAAGGATAAAGTAAAAACGGCTAACTACACACTATCTGAATAATGTATCGTTTCACAAAAATAAACCAGCAAAATGCTTTTGTTAATTTATTCCAAGAACTTTATTTATATGGCTACAGCACCTGTCACATTTTCAGCATGCATTAGTACTGTACTAAACACAACACATCTATTTTAAGCTAAAGGATGAAAATCCTAGGTCTTTTCTTTAACTGTTAAGAAAGATCATTGCACTAGGGTATGCTAACAAATTTATCTATGAGAGCATCTGCCCTACGATATCATTCTTTACCATTCTTTATCATTTTTCCCTCTACCTTCTTCCTTGCATGCATGGAAGTGCACACTGTGTGCACACCTCCACTTATTGCCACACAACATGGTGTAGCTGACACTGTTTCTCTGCTGGGTGTCTTCTCTTCAGATATTCTCTACTTTTGAGTGGTGTGTTTTATTACTGCATCCTATGGACAGTCACCAATTCATGCCACATAGCATGGTGTAGCTGACATTGTTTCTCTGCTGGGTGTCTTCTCTTCAGATATTCTCTACTTTTGAGTGGTGTATTTTATTACTGCATCCTATGGACAGTCATCAATTCATGCTCTGATAATCACAGCACTGGAAGGCAGCTGGCAGATGTGCCAGCAATGAAGTCTGACAGATTAAATTTTGCAAATACAAACCTGCTAATCCTCAAATTCCCAAACTGATTTGGGATAGTTATATAGCTAGAGAATACACCAAAAATTTCCAGATGATCAGATCCTGTTCCCAGATTCCACTCCCTGAGTACAGAGAGGTAGAAATACAAAGAAAAAGGCCAAGAGCAGCCAAGGGCCATGTGAGATCTCAGGAAATAGCTGACCGACAGATGTACAATGAAGACACAAAAAGTTTTCTGTTTATTCTTTGATTATGTCTACATCTATGACCACATTCTCAAGCGAGTCAGTACTTAAGGAAGTCCCTGAAAGACATATTTGGCAGAAGTTACAAAGGGAATTAACTCCAAGAATGATGGTAATTTACTTGTCTTTAGTCATGAATCAGAATTAATTCATGCAAGAAAGTTACAGCTGTCTTTGAAGACAATCAAGTCACACCAAACTGCATTGCTTTATCCCCCTCCTAAGACAAAATGCAGCCCTATAAAAGGAAGATGATGGCACTCACCTTACATCCCTCACAAGCACTGACACCATAGTGATATCCAGATGACTTGTCTTGACAAACAAAACAGGGCTTGTAAACACGAGGGGGTGGAAGTGGTGAAGGAGGGCTCGGAACAAGTTCCTCAGAACTGGTGCTCTGAGTTTCAACAGCTACAAAAGAAAAAAAAAATTAAATTATTCATAATAATTTAAAATAAATTACTATCTATAACCATTTTGTAAATATCAAGCTGGCCCATACTTTTCCTTCCATAACTTTCTTTCCATAATAAACATTAATTTGTCTTTCCTAGTAAAATGTAAAGGGAGATAAGCAATGCAAATAATGACAGGACTACATCCCACAGCCTCAAAACTATATTTTAAAGTACTCAATAATTTAGATGTAGGGCATGAATCTTACCAAGCTCCCAAAAAGGACAATTGTGGGCTCATGTTCTGGTTTTAGCCTATTGAATTGTATAGCATCCATGTGTGCAGGCTGGATATCAGCTTTTAAAGGGAAATTGTGATTGGTACCTAATCTTGGGAGAGTTTTTAATCTCTTGCATTTTTCTACAAAAGGTAACACCTCCAGTATGCAATTCTGACCTAGCAGGATAGTAGCACATATCAGGATATATGTAAAGAGTGTGAGACCTGAAGTGAAAATTACCTAAACAAGTTTATTTATTTATTTTTTAAATTTATTTTTGTAATCTGTAAAACTAGCACAACCCAGCAACACTTCCTTACCTACCTTAGGACCTGTAACATCAGGAAAACTCTCTGAGAAAAAGCTACTTATATATTATGACCCCCACATCCCTTTATTGCCTTAATATTTCTAGATGGTCATTTGTTTTGAGCCTGTTGAAAAGCCAGTAACCCCTTTCAGGGAAAGGACATGAAAGCTCTATGATACAAGATAAGACACATGAACTACATCTTTCCAAAACATCTGCATTAGTTTTCTGTGATATGCTGTCATCATTCCTCACGTTTATTGTGGATGTGCAATACATTTTCATGTTTCACCTAGTCGTCTGCTGCTTCTCAGATAAATCCCTCTAACTTTTCAACAGATATACAGGAATGACAGGATCTGTGAACTCAGATCTATCCAGAAATATTAGGCACTATCAGCAGAGCTAAATCTCCAGAGTACTAACAGTAGGCCCTAAAGAATATTACTCAATGGAAAAATCTTAGACAAGATTTACTGTACATGATATTTTTCAGATTACAACGATGATACATTTGTATTAAACTCATGATTCACTGTCAACCCATCTGTTGTCGAATTCACAGAGGGCATCACAGCACATGAGGCAACTTCTGATTACTCATGAGAGAAGGGCCCCTTTCTGCCATTTTTCCTTGGGTTAAGTTAGTATCAACTTCAAGGACAGACACTTGTTGAGAAGAAAATAAATGCTAGACTAAAATATTAAAGGCTCTGATCTAAGCAAAGAATGACCTTTGTATTTTATTTATGTACCTAACAATAAGGAGGCTGTGAAAAAATAGAAAACTAAAACAAGTAAAAGAACACGGCTCCATAAATTGTGACCTAAAGACAATGTCCAAATCTATACTCATATTTTTCAGCATTAAACAAACTGAACTTGGCAAACATCTACGTATTCCTACCACACCAAGAAAACTTTAATGAAGCTTTTTCTTAATGAAAACTCATATGAGAATGATCATTTCTTTTCAACAGTAATTTTTGGTATTTAAGAGAGATAGAAAGTGCTCTGTTATTGATCTCTGCACAGCCACCCTGCTTGAATCAATAATCTATTAGTACTTCTAAATTAAAGTTAGATTCATCAAATGCCCTTGAGAAGCCTCAGACATTCCTTGCCTTATTTCATGCTCGTACATGAATTATGGTGGCTTCCAATGAGTCTATGGAATGATCAAATTTTAGCTTTAAGAGTCCAATACCAGCAGACAATGTGTTTTGTATTAGCTCATTCAACTCTCCCGGTCCATCTAAAAGGCAGTTTTTAGGCTCCCCATGGGAAAACAAGGTTGTGTCATTCAATAAAACAACTGTGCTCCTGCAATCCTTCTGTGATTTCAGTTTGGGGAAAGCAGCCTTTCAGGAATAATACTGATACACTTCTGTTTATTCATCAATTCATCCTAAATAAGCACCGGCATCCAATAGCAGTGTTCCAACCACAAACAGTATTGTACTCCAGAGAGGTCTGTCAAGCACTGCAGAAACAACAGGAGCTTGTGATACCCAGAAGAGATTGTGCAACCAACTCAGTTCATAAATACACAACAGAGCCAGCAAGTGAAGTGTTGAAGGTACTGCTAGAGAATATTTTTCAGGACAATATGAAAAGGTATATGCTAAGGAAGGAGCCAGTGGAAATCAGGATCCTCCCTAAAACACCCATATATGTATGCCACAGTAGATTAAAAGGACTTCATCTACTAATACTCTGTCTCTAGACAACTGTCTAGAGAATTAGGTTTTTTGCTGGATTTTTTTGGTTGGTAGATTTGGGGGTTCTTATTTGGGTGGTTTTTTTGGGGGGGTGCTGTTTTTGTTTTTGTATAATAAAACAGCTTGGGCACATTCACTTTTGATCACAGGCAAGGCGTGCAATTTTCTGGAGAAGGCCTGAACCCAGGTTCGAGCTAGAATTAGCTCTAACTTGAGTTTCTGACTTACTATTCTTCCTTGGATTTAGCTTTTTTAACTCTTTATTTGAAAAAGTATGCAGTGCCTGTGCAGAAGTCCTGTGCAACTCATGCTCAGCAGGTATAAAGTGTTATTTTTGCAACATATTGACAGCTAATGGATACATGACAGCAGAAGCTGCTTTCTCCTATGCATGTCTACACAAGCAACAAGGAAAAAAAAGGTAGAATGGGAGGTGGACAGCTGACTTTTCCAGAAGAAGCATTTTTAAAGTAGTCCTACAGTTTTAGGAAGAATTCAAGGGAAAAAAAAGAGAATTAAAAAAATACAACTTCTTTCCATGCCCTACTCTCTTGTACTGTGGGATGTGACACTTCAGCATCGCTACTCACCTGAGACAACAGAGCCTCGTGCTGTCACCCAACACCTGAATGCAGCTTAAGTACACAGGGACTCTCAAACAATTGGTCACTTCACAATTCCTAAGATGTCTGAAATTTTTCTAAAGGTTAGATAAAGTAGCAGATAAGATCTTTAAAAGCACAGCGCGCTTTCTGAGAGCTAATTTACTGCCAGCTAAACCGTGTTGACAGATGGAGAAGGTATTTTATTTTGAGACCAACTAGAAGCAGGCAGGCACTGCAAAATGCTTCATGTTCTCCTAGAAGCTTAGATTAAGCTTGCATGTTAATGCACACTTTGGACAGTTGAGTTTTAAAAGAATAAGAAGTTGTAAAGCAAATGGCATTTCCTGGATAGCCTCAAGGGAATTTTGAATACTGAGCTCAGGGTCCCTGGTGGGAAGCAGCAATTTCAGTTAATTAGGGTGAATAGCAAAGTGTTGCATTTGGTCAAAACATTCTGTTAACCCTCATTTTTGTTGGCACCAACAAGAGTCTGGATTTTTTGCCTTTTCTTTTCTTTTTTTCTTTTTTTTTTTTGTGAATTCACTGCAGGAGTGCAAGGCACTCAGCTCACATACATTAGGCAGAAAGTCAAAGGAAACGCCAAAGTTCAACTAAAGTACAAGTAATTAGAACCAGATTCTCTGCTGCTTGTATGGGTGCATTTGATTGTAGAAGTTATTTATAAGCCTCCAAACATTTGAAAAAATAACTATATACTGTAGATCATTTAATTTTTATGTCTCGTCTGGAAAAAAAAGTCTGCTTTTAATCATCTTCCAGGAAAGAGCCAGGAACTGGGAAAGTGGGTCTCAATTGTTTCAATACAAATTTCTCTCTTTCATGTGCCACATAAAACTATACTATAAAATTAAATCCAAAATATCATTGACTTTGCCCTCCCCTCCGATTTTTTTTAATGAAAAACTTCTTTGAATTTGTCATGCTTAAATAGTTTGCATTGTTATGAGGGTTTGGGTTTTTTTAAACTCTTGTTTGGAAGACAGACAAGGGGAGAAGTAAAAAAAAAAAAGAGTGAGAGAGAAAGAAAACATTATCGTGGAGACTTGCCAGCCTTGACTTAGTAACCTGGCCATGACCCTCCAGCGAGTGTGTGTTTGACCCGGTCACACATGACTCTAGCTGCGTACTGTTGCTGGGTTATAAGTCCCAGATATTTTTACCATACATACAACAGGTGGGGATCACAGACAACAGAAAGAGGAAAACAAAGTCTTCCCTTGTGGGAAGACTCCCATTTTCTCCC
This sequence comes from Sialia sialis, assembly GCA_009812075.1. Lineage (NCBI taxonomy): Eukaryota > Metazoa > Chordata > Aves > Passeriformes > Turdidae > Sialia > Sialia sialis. The sequence goes on along the minus strand of VRYO01002734.1, from coordinate 39,360,739 downwards.
TTGCAAAGAAAAAAGCACAAAGCAAAGAAGTTGTGCTACTACTTCAGAACTGACACTTGCTGTGCTGGCTCGTTGTTTTTCCCAGGGGGTGGACACATGGAGGTGGAGTGGGCTGAAGGCAGGAGAACTGAGGAGAAGGCTCCGGGGAAGCCATGTGCAAATCTTAACACAGAACAAATTACCACAATCAAAAATCCTTCCTTATAGACCTGGATATGCACCAAAGTTCAGGAATAAATGTTTTTTATTACAAGTGAACACAACATAACAGGATTAAAACCTACAAAACTTCAGATTGAGATATTATTAGTAGGATTTTCAGAAGTACCTAATAAAGTTTGTTTTCCACATTTGAGGGTTTATTTTTTATTTATGTCTTTACAGGTGCACACATCTGCCTTAAAACTATGGTGTTAAATATATTTATTCTATTTTAATTCTTGGTTACAGTTTTTCCAGCATAAATTATAATTAAGTCATGCATCTCTACCAGACTGTCCTGAAAAAAAGGGTGGTATTTTGGATGAAAGCCAAATAAACCCTCTAAAGTCTACTGGTATGAATTTAGTCTGAACAGGGACATTCTACTTTTAACAGCGAAATCAGAAGATGAAACTCCACAACCTTTTTTATTTTTGAGGGTGCCCAATCAAAAAGGATCCTTTTCTGTTATTTTAAAAGCTAACAGAGTATCTAACAGATTTCCACTATATGCTGCTCAGGATTCATAGAGTATAAAATGACAACAGAACTAGAAAGAGGTAAAGGTTACAGAGCTCAGAAGCCCGGTCTACAAGGACTGCACTAATGGACAAAACTGCACACAAGGTCACCTAAAAGGAGTCTCAGACCCAGGGCACTTTGAGGGCCATGCAAGGGGCACAGGCTGCTGCTGCCAAAACTATCTCAGACAAGGTGCAAGTCCCGATAGGAGCAGCAGAGTTGGCAGGAGTTCTCTAAAGCTCAAGTACTCTTGCTGCTACAACTCTTGTCAGCTACAGAGCGATAGGGACAGCTGGCTTCTGTCCCGAAGCATCTGGGAGAAGAGGGGTCCTGCTGAACTCTGCCCTCCGCCTTGCAGTACAAGAAGGAGTGAAGCACACACTCTCTGCTCTGATATCCTCACCCTAATGAAGTTCCAAGTACAAATTTGGCCATTGCTTCACTGCAGCCAGACATACCATCAGGACAGTATTTTCTTCCCCCACCCTTCTGCATTTCATGCATTTAGACACTGCACTATTTTGGGCAGGGCCTCAGAATGTGCTCTGCAGTAACTGGCGCTGCAGGACTTTCCAGTGATACTCCAATTCAAATAATGATAATGATCATGATCCTGCCAAGTCAAAAGATACTTGAAAGAATGAACCCTGAAAGGCCTCCACAGCCTTGAAGGGAGACATTACTTGCAAGGCAGGTCCTTAGAGCACTTTCATTATAACTATTGTAGCATTTCAATGTTAAAACACAGACTAAATGTAAAGTATCATTTAAAAAAAAACAAACTTCATATTCAACAAATGCCTTTGCTGTGTACACATCAACCTGTATTTGTCAACTGACAGAAAAAAAGTGGTTACACTCCTCTGCTGCATCTTCCCAGGTTTAGAACTGGGAGAGAGAGAGCGAGCTGCATCATATTCCTTTATACCTTTCATCAAAATTGCCAAGTTTCAATTGCAAATCTGTAACGTTAACCAGCGGAGTCATGTAACATAAGTCAGTGCAGTCAGCGGATACTGATCTTGGCCATACAACAGGAGTATAGCCCTTTGAAACCTGTATTCATATCAGGTAATTAGGGCCAAGAAATAGCTTAGTATCCTACTACCAGCATAGCAGAGCTTTCCAGACAAAAGCATCTGTCTTCTGGTATTTTTCTGTTCTACTCTCATAATATAATTTCTATTACTTAGCAGCTAGCTTCTTCACAGATTTTATTATTCCCCCCAAAAAATCTCTATCAGTTGCCCACTGAAGAGTAGATTCTTTTGTAAAGTACTTTTCTGTTATGACACAATTTGGCCTCTATCAATCCATTAGTTAAACATGGTAGTTCGGTCTCTTGACTTTATGCTGGCATTTAATAAAGCACTCCAGGAGCCCCACCTGCCAGCACATTTTCCAGAGTGACATTCCTGCACAGATTCCCTAAGTGACTCTCCTCAGGCCCTGCTGTCCCTGGCCACATAGCAACACCAGCACTGCTTCTGGTTCTGCCGTATTTAGCAGTATAAAAGGTCCTTTTCTGTTCTGCTGATCTGATCTACATGCATGCTCCCTGCCACTCCAGTATGTGAATAACCCATGAGCATTCATATTTTTACCTTTGTAATACCTTAAGTGAGATAAGGGAAGAGCTATTCTTACTTTACACACAGGAAACAGAAGCACTGACAGTGAAAGGGCTTTATTTGCTTGCATCATAAAGTCCTAGAAAAATACAAGCAGTACCCAAGTGGGATTTTCAACAGCAACTGAGAACCTAGCTGTCTACAGCACTAAGCAGTGTCCTCAAAATACAGCCTTACATGTCTTGCCCTAGGTTTCACATGGGATATGTGACAAAGCAGGGAACTCTGTCCCTCTATTGCAGGGGCTCTGAAGCACCCCCAAGTTTGCATGTGCACCCCACTCACTGCCCACTGTGAGAGAGGACAGGGCTGGGTGCCTCCTGCTTCCAAGGGCTACTGCTGCTGCCAGCAGGGAACTCAGGAGAGATGATGAAACTTTGCATTTACTTTCTGATCTCCACAGCCAGCTGAGAATCAGCTTTCTGTAAGACCACCATCATATATACAATTACAAAGGAATGCCCTGGTAAGCAACTGACTTGAGAGAAATCCTGAATTTTCTCCTGGAGGCTGCACAGCAGCAACTGTGCATGTGGACGCTGTGTACCACGTGGGCATCAGCAACACTCGAAACTGCCAAAAAATGCTCTACTCTCTACAGTGCTGTCCAAGCCTCACACACCACCGAGATGTTAAGTCTGAATCTAGCAGGTTATTCTTACAAACTGAGTACATAGGACCTGAAAACCACCAACACATGATCAGGTATTTCTGAAAGAAAATACCCTAAAAAGCCTTTGTCTGAAACTGCTGAATCTTTTTCTTGCGTCCCACAGGTACAAACGGGGAGCTGCCACTGCAACCACTTTTGGTGATTCTCCCAGCAAAGCCACAGCTTTCGGCAAGTGCATTCTCTACACACATATTTACTACAGTTAGCAGTAATGACAACAAGGAGGCTGCAGCTGCTCTGTAGGTTCGCACTTTCTGGTTCTCAAGCACCAGCTCCACAAAACCCTGAGGTAGTACGTATAACTAACATCACCTTTTCAAAGAAAATTATACTGCTTTTCAGGCTGAGGTTTGTTTTTTTTTTAACAGTTATGTCAGCAAAGCAGATCTACATTTGGGTTTATGTGTCCATATAGCCAGAGAGATGTATTTACACCTGAGTAAACGTGGAAAGCAGAAAGCTTGTCAGGATTAATTATATCAGGGCCAAGAACTGCATCTGGTTATACCTGTGTTACTCTCAAGACAGCAAGACTTAATGACGTGCTAGTAACTGAGAACAGGAGCGTCTTTTGCTAAATAAATGGCCAGGCAGACACCATGAGTGAGCCAGGGTGAAAGTAAGTGTAGAGACAGGATGGCCGCAGGGTTTGGCAGGCAGAGTTTACAGGGCAGCAGCTCATCACTTTGTATTAGGAGCCTACCTTCGAAATGAAAAAGAAAACATGTTAAATGAAAAAAATAAATCGTATGGAAAACTGAAGAAAAACATCCGAAAGATGCTAGCTCTGTAGTTTTTTCAGGTCGGTGATTTTCTGCCTGTCCATTACCATGCAAAACCACATCAGTCTCAAGTGAAAATTCTGCATTACTGCAAAACTGAAAAATAAGATCTTCCTTAAAAAAAAAAAAAACAAACCAAAAAACCATAATTGCACCATCATCTGCATGAAGTTAAGTTTTCCTTTGAAAATGAAATTTTCTTACAATTCAGTCCCTGGATGCTGAATTCCTATGGTCAGATACCTATGTGAAATAAAGTGGCATAGGCAAAAAAGAGACACAAATGTAGAGAGGATGAGAACTCTGACCTCTTTTTTCTTAATTTATGAAAAAGAAGCCTATTTCTCTGGCCTGTTGATACCAATGTGGAGTAACAAATTCAATGCTTTCCCCACAGGATTAAAAATTTTAAGAAAAGGTCCACTGTAAGCAAAGAAACACTTAAAAATAAAAGGAGTCTGATATTTTTTTCAGCTATGTTTTACAGTGTTGCTACTCCACTGATTCCAAAAATAGACCCTTGTAAACATAAATGGGAGAAAACCCAGATCTAGTATCATCAGTAAGAAATTAAAATTGCAAGGGCAGTGAAATAGTTGCTATAATCTCTACACACATCCAGATATTTTACTAAGTCATAAAGTCTCCATTTATAGTTATTAGATGTTTTACAGTGTTTTGAGGATCTTTAAGTCTTTTTAAGCATTGAAACAGAATAATTCAGAGTATTATTCTAAAGAAATGATTTTATTCTTCAAAACTCACCTCCTATCCAAGCTGGTATTAGTTTTTGGTATTACTATGTCTGCCAAATAATTTTTTTATTTTCTATATATTCAACATATCTTATAACACTATTCATCCTGACTTTTTGCTGTGGCTTGAATCCAGCAAGAAAAAGAGTTTTTTAATATCTTTGATCATGTAATACTATTACACAGTTGTTCAGTGCCACATGGACAAAATAAAACTATTGTGCTCGCTTTGGAAATGCCATAAAACTGACATGCTGTGCAGTATTTTACATATCATTTCATTTCTCAAATTTTAGGACCATTAGTTCAGAACATTTTGATCTTAAAGTGTTTTCAAACCTTAAAATTAATAGAGTGTCTCAACAAGAGCCAATTCAGTGATCAAAACTACTTCAAGTTAGTAGAGTAGCAGTTAAAATGCTTATCATTACAATTAATTTGTATTACAGCCACACTGCTGGATATCACTAATTGATTTATAGACCCTCCTTTCTATACCCATTTACAAGGGCAATTATGAACACCATCACATATGTTTAAATGGGTTACATTAGAACATTATCTAGAAACTAGACTGCTGGGCTTAAAATCCTTAAGAACAGGTAAATTCTTCATTAATGGGTATGTTATCAACTCACTACAAACGGCCTATAACCTCTTAAGGCAGCACACGGTGCTAATATTTTACTTTTCATGGGCAGTTGGAGGTTGGCTCCAATGATGAGCTCCACCGCTATCTTTAATTGTTTTTAAAATTGCATATTATAGGCAGCAATAAACACAAATTAGTATTATACCATCCACAGCTTTCTGCAAGGCATGGTTTCTATAAACAAGTTAAAACGCATACATCTGTAAATAATAAGTGTAAGTATGCTGAATTTAATGAATAAGGGCACTAAAAGAAATTGAACAGTAGGGGTTCAGCAATTAGAGTAACTGCCCATTTTATTAAAAATGTATTGTTTCCAGCTTTCACTTTAGAAGGCTTTTATTGCTTTGCTAATTCTAAGTTTTGATTTCCTTTGAAAAGGATGTCTAATTCCTTATGTTTCTTTGACAGCCCTGTCACACAGCACTTGCCTTTTTTACAAGGCAGTGGACAACTGGGATGCTTTGTATCTCCTTGCTTGGGATCTCACTCTCGAGCCCTCACAGCAGACCTTTGTTTGGCCACCCAGAGGTATGATTCCCTTTCAAGTAAGGTTTTATGCCACAACGAAGCTGGGATGAAACCTGCTGAACCAGCAGATGCCAGGCAGCCACCCTTCGGCCCTTTCCCAGAGGTTACCAACACTCTGGCAGAGTGGGGAGGGGAGGAGCACACTCCCAGCTTCCCAGCCATGCCTCTGCAACCCAGGGCCATTTGCTGAAGCTGGCAAGGCTCGGGCCATGAAATGGAGCCACGAGTTTCCTGTTGCTGTTCAGCAGCAACCTGCTGCAAGAGGACAGACTGGGAGAAGCAAAGGTAGCTTCTCAAACCAGGCAGATATCCCAGTACACATCTCTCATGCTCCAGCATCACTTCAGGGAACCTCTGAACTACCCTTGCTTGTATATGTATGCTTTACATCCATGTAGCTCACTTTCCAAGTAAGTGTTAAGATTATTCCTTACACTAGCCTAATTGCACCCACGTTGCTGCTCTGTGGGGGTATAATTAAAACAATCCATTATTTCCATTTAGACATGACACAATAACAGGAAAAATGTGGCTTTCATCACTTGAGCTTATCTGCAAATAGAAGGACAGTCAGACCAAAACTTGACCTTTCTAACATCCTACAGAACACGTACATTTGCAACATCTAATACGAAAACAGGCACATACTCTCTCCTCCTTCATCCCGTCAGCCTGCCAGACTAGGACAGAGCAGTACTAAGAGCAGCTCACCCCAGCATTTCTCATGCTAAATAAGTAATTCCAGTTTATGGTATATTTAAGAACTTTGTAACTATCTTTTGAGAGAGCAAACAAAATATTGAGTTTACCAAGCTATAATGCTCACCTGAGTAGAATTTCACTATTTTTGAATTTAATACCTGCCAGACTAAGAATGTAGCACAGTGGGGAAAATAACATGGAAACTAAGACCCTAACAAATTTCCTCTCCTTGTAATTCACAGCACCTTGGTATTGAGTTTATAAAGTATTTTGTTCTGGTGTTTTGGTTTTTTTTTCCCATATAACTTTCCATCTGTGTAGTTAACATGGCAAACATCTCTCTACCCCTCTCACAGTAGGTCCAGCAAAAGCTGAAATCTGGGAAGGAGCATGGTGTCCCAGAGCCAACTGGTAGCAGTTCTCTTGACTGTGGCTCAGAGCACACTTCCACACTCTGCCTAGAAGACCTAAGATCAATAAAATAAGACATTCACAAGAGTCTGGAGACAAGATAAGTACTGTGACTGGAGAGCACGCTTCCCAATATTCTGTTTTCCTATTCTCTATCAGGAGGAGATTTTCCTATTAAGTGCTGGAGTGAGGAGCGCTCATAATTTTACCTGTACGTTTTACTATTCTCACTCAGAAGTGAAAAAATGTGCACAAACTGTACTTCAGGAAAACACATATGGGCTAACAGCATTTCCTAGTCACCTGGTCTTTCTAATTCAGTACTTACCTTCAGCAGTGATCCTTTTTTTCCCAGATAAGCTACTCACAACTGACTGCAATATCCCTGCCTTGCAAACAGGAAAAACGTCAGCCATACTTTATATAGAATATGACAAAAAGAAAGTACTTTGTTTCCAAAGAACTGAAAAAGCAACATTCAGTCCTAGGAACTGATATCCCAGGAAACTTAAGGCAAAACATACTCTGAAGAAGTGAACTTACTTTTCCACTATGAGGTTAAAATCCAGAAGATCTCTGGTTACTGTGCTCTAATAATCTTAAAATGTCGGTATTATGAATATCCACTATTACACTACACTTACAATTATGTTTCATAAAACATACCCTTTTTTTAGGGGGAAAAAGCCCCTTTTCCTGCCATGTTTGAGAGATCTAGGCCATTATTTTCTGAGAAATCAGGCTAATATCTACAAACACTTTTCCAGTTGACACAGTTCATTCAATGCAATCTTCCCAGACTTTCTGCTTTAGTGCCTCTGCCAATACTCAAAGGATTCTGAAGACACAGCAAAGTATTATTGCCAACACACCAAAAGGCTATTAAGAAATGCAGATAGCTGTAAAACTGTCTGTAAGACTACCCATTTCACTTGAAGGTCCTTGAAACCTCCAACCTGTGGCACTACTATTTCACTGAGTCACTGTGACAAGGCAGAGTGGCCATTTTAAGTAATTAGTAAATTAGTAAAATCAGTGGTGGAGTGTTGTTGATTAGAACTCATTGCTTTTAATTTCTTAATATTTGCAGAAGTCTGACAACTGCACAGCTGCACAAAGTTGCCCCAAACTGTAATATAAACTAGGCAAGCTTTCCACAGAGTAAGTACAACATGCTTCCCCTTACTTCCCATTCTAAGGTCTGATCCTGTTTTGTTTTTCATTACATGGACTTGTCAGAAATTTTGGAAAATCTTAGTTCTTTTCCCACGCTTCTCCCACCAGACACAAGCTTGTCATCCAAAGATGACAACCTATAAAACCAGTAATTTAAAAAAAAAAAGTAACCAGTGAGCTCAAGGAATGCTCTCTGGGCAAACTCACTTGTGACCACCTTACCCCGGGACCATACAATCCCAGTGGGATGGGAGCACATTTTGGAAAGCTCTCATACCACCTAGGAACAGGGAGACCCTGCTGTTTCATGGCACCCCCGGCATTTGCAAACCAGTTTGCCTGATCACTGCCTTCTATTGTTTCCTGAGATAAGCAGGGCCCCAGTGAACAATTAGAGCTTTCAATAAATAATCTGTAAGCACATTCATTTGATTTACTGTTATTTGATACAGCAGTTCGTTTCAATGGGGCAGTTACTATTGATCACTTAAAGTACTACAGACAAACATGAAACACTTCCAGAACTCCATGGATTATTACTCTTTATCTGCCACTCATCTGGGTTACTTGTAATGGTTGTGAAATTTAAAATCAATAACAACAATTAGCGTTTGTTATACTCTGAGGAATGAATCATGTGAAATATGTTTTGTTGCTAAAATGAAATGCTGGAGAGCTTGCAAATAGGCAAGACTTTTGTAAAAAGCAAAACTCTAAAGTAATTTCTCTTGGTATTAGAGTGCCCAATAAAGCAGGTAAAGTAAAATAAAAACAGATATTTTAAATGCACACAGAAGTATACACACAATTATAAAAAGGTATTGGTAGCATTTTCAGAGGAATAGAACTTTCAACAAAACTGCTGAGAAAGATGCACCCAAGTTTTCCTTAGAAAATGTCACTACAAGTTCTACTATTTCATACTCCTTGACCTCTACAGGAGTTTTGGGTTGTTAATCATGGCATGACCTGCTCCTATGAAGATACCTGAAGATACAGGAAAAGCTCTGACTCCTCTTCCAACTACCTTTTACTGAAGATTATCACCAAAAAAATAAAAGTATCTAAGAAATTAATTCAAAATTAAATTAATGAAAGTTGGAAACCGATTTTCAGGTATATATGTTGGAAAACGCTTTCTTCACATTCATATAAATAAGTTGTGCATCTAATGAAATGGATGGGAATAACATAAGGTATTTTGAGATCTCTGCTGAAGTAGTAATGCTTCGTAATTAAAATGCAAAACAATAAGAGAAATATTTTATCACTAAACTGTAACCAGAGCTCTGTGTGAAATCATCCATTCAGAAGACTTGTTTTTCATCAATTATTTGTTATTTATCTGATGTAAATATAAGAAGGCCTAATTAAAATGTATGACTCCTTATGCAGCTTCTCGTCATTAAGACCAATGAAAGCACTCTGAAGACCATAATGAAATAATTATGTTTGCCTTTAAGAATCCTCTTCAACAACACATGGTAGTACCACACTAAATTAAAACATCAGGAACTAAATTTCTCTTGCATCTATTTCCATTTTCACTAATTATACCCCCAAGCTTTCCAATAGACCAGGCCCTAAAATTCTTTTGAAGCTGAAACAGCCTAAGGAACAGCAACCTTTTCATAGTAATGGACTTTGAAGAAGAAACAAAGGTAACATAGCCCTGGAAGGATTAATATTTCAAATAGAGTTATCATGTGAAAATATGTGTTTATTTGAAAAATGGGGAAAAGATTGTTGATAAAAAGCCAAATATGTGTTCCAAGGAAACCAATACTCTGATTTAATCTCATTTAATTGCGTCACTCCTTCCTAACCTCTTTTTGTCAGAGTATTTTCGTGTTCTGCATAGAAATTCAAGTTAGTAAAAGCATAACAAACACAGTACTGCTGGGCAGTGGCAGTGTACCATGCTGTAACTGAGCTCTGCTTTCACATTTTGGTGAAGGTGAGAACAGCCCCTGTGAACAATTGCAGTGTCCACAATGGACTCAATTTCAGGGAGAAGCAAACAGCTATTTGCCCAAACTGCCTCCAGATATGCAATGCATCCTAACACACAGCTCATGCTTTAACCACAAAAGCCTTGCAGGATCTCACCAAAACACAGAGAAAGGAAAGGATTCAGATAAGGAAGAGAAAAAAACAAAAACCACAGAAGGATATGAGTCAGCTCTGACTCCTTGAAGGCAGCTGAAGTCTTCTTTTCAAAACTTCAGGGAGCTAATGGATCCTTCTTGGTGTGGTGTCAGAGAAGTGAATGTGGCAATACGAGCAAAACATAGGAAGATGAGCAGTTCACATACCTAACCTGCATAGCATGTGACTATATGTGCAACTGAAAAACACAGCTGGAATGTGCTCTCCAAACAGAGAGGAAGGCAGAGGTTCACTAGGGGATGAAAATTTTGGAAAAGCAGCTTGCCCTGTTAGCCCCACTGATCAAAGACACTGAAAGACATAGGTGATTTGCCATTTGTTCTGCGTTTTACACCTTAGTGTTCGAAGTGTGGAATGAAATCAGAAAGATCTTTAGAAAGTCCAAGATTTTCCAGCGAACCTCTAAGGAGGATTTGATGTATACCCTCATCCAGTAATAAAATTTCTTCCTCAGCTGAATGAAAAGAAGAAACTCAAACAACAAAGCAATGCTAAGGATTACTCTGTAAGATGAGGAAAAACCTCCTCAGAACAAAAGTTGAAATGCAGTACATGAACAATGGCCTAAAACCAAAGAAAGAACCCCCAAGCTCAGGACCTTATCTTAACAATAAAAAAGTTCACTCATGTGTGGCATTTTAGCCAGTCCTTTCACTTGCGCCCTAAGCCAAAACCTGCAGGCTGGTGTGTCAGTGAGGGTGGATCTCTATGAAGGAGGGCAAGTTTGTACAGAAGTTAGGACCTTTGATTAGAGCAACCAGGAGAACAGTGCAAAACCCCGAGAGAAAGTCAAGCTTTGGGGGGCACAGGCGTTTCCCTGTGCCTTACCAGAGGTCTTGGGGGAAGCATCTGCCTGCAGATGCACAGCCCTTGCCCAAGGGGAGGTCTGGGTGTCAGGTATCGCCAGATGGCACTGTGACACAGTTTTCCAACTCCTTTTTCTTCATGATCGAGTGAATGTTCAGTCTTGGAAAGACAGAAAAACCTGAGTTTTTGAGTAGAAGATAAGGAATTGAAGTGGCAGGGGAGCCTGTTTCCTGCCCCGAGCTCTGCCCATGGCCAGTCCCTGAGCAAAAGTGCTGGAGGCTCTGAGACCCCCAAAAGCCAGGGCATCGCTGCATAGTGCCTGAACACCTCTGTCCCAAATTGGTATTTGTGAACAAGTGAAAGACTTAAATCAACTCAGATGCTGTTACATTCACTTATTGTGTAAGAACCTAGAAATCCTCTTGGTAACAGCCACCACCTGGCAGAGGAGTGACTGTGGTACAAGACCGGAAGATGAAGGAACTTCCTAGGAGATGAAATGCACACCTCTATATGAATTGCTGCTGTGTCATCATCCAGCCTGGCAGAGACGACCATCAGAGTGGTTTAATGGCCACTTGAGGAATTACTGCAAACTGCATTCAGATTAAAAAAAAATGAATGCAGGATTCAAGACACTTTTTGGGTTCTTTAATTGTTTTGGTGGGGAGGGGTTTTTTTGTGTGTTTGGGGTTTTTTGGGTTTTTTTTGTCTTTTTTTTTGGTTGGTTGGTTTCCTTTTGATTTGTTTTTGCGGGGGAGAGTTTTGGTGTTTTGGTTTTGGGGAAGTGGTAATTGAACAATTTTTTCCACTGTTTCTATTGGCTTTCTATAATCAAAGCACCCACTAAAGGATATCTGTGTTAAATCAAACTGTTTTTTGTCTCCAGTTGGTGCAACACTGGTCAACCTGTTTAATTGTTCCACAGCACTGCTATGCATCTTTAAAAGAAGAATGATCCTTCTTTCTTTTTAAGAAGAGATGTTGGATGTTCATTGTGCTGAACATCCAGCAGAGTGACATGAACTTTTACTGATATTTCCTAAAAGTACCAGTACATAAATACACCAAAGGCTCACTCATACAACCACTCTGTCTCTGAAACTCTTATTAAAATCGAGGGTGGAGGGTTGAGTGAATTTAAGTGCTTCACTAGATAAGGCTGTAAAAGACAAAGACATCCTTAATTTGTCATTTTATTGTTCAAAGATCCTTGCTAAAAATATAATGTGAGCCTAGAGAAAAATATTATGGTTCAATGGAAAGAGATCCTCCAAACCATTAAAAGAAACTAAGTGGTGCTAAAAAAAATCTCTTTGTTGGGAGACATTTCTCTGCTTTTTTTTCTTAGGGGATGCACTTAGAGGGTAAAATGTAAGTCACTGAAAGTGCATAAAACGGAAATCCTTCCAAACTATGGATGGACTCTTAACATCATGTCCTTAGCGGTGAAGATCCAGAGCACTCTGAGAATTTATAAATACTCATTCAAGCTTTAACCTATTAAACCTATACAAGTGTCGCCCGCATGTGTATATTTAACTTACATAGTTTTATAATATTCAGTTTATATATGGTATAAGCAGGCAAAAGAAAAATCACCTTGTCCAAGGGGAACAGAAGGTATATTATATACTTTGTGTCTAGAATTCTTTAACACAGACTTGCTGGATTATATTTCCATCTCTCTTAACAAAAGTATTTGAAGAAGCTGCAAGGCTCAAACAGAACACTAAAAGAAAGTGGGGTCAGTTATATAAGGGCTAGTTCTAGTTTGTTAAAAGTTTTTTCCTACCCACTCCCAAATAAAGGGACAAAGAAGTGAACATTGTGGGAATGTGTTTCTAAACCACATGATATCCTTATCAGATTGTCATGTACAAGGGAGGTTCTCACACAGGGACCCCATGCTGGTGAGCTGACCTGTCACATGATGCAAGTTCTACACTGCTATTCAGATTACTAAAATGAGCTGAAGAAAGCTAGATTTCCCCTCCTTCCTCCCCCACTAAATAAGCAAAATGCACAGTGACCAAAGTCATATTAATTTGCTGCCCCTGGGAAAGCAATCCTGAGCAGCTGCAAATGATAAGTGAGTATATGAAGAAGATAATCTAGCTATTAAAATCTATACCACAATTAATATCTGCTGAGCAGACTTTATCACAGAGAAGCAAACAGAGAATCGGAGAAACCTGTGAGTCAGACAAAATACAAGGGAAAAAACTCACTTGATTTGTAAATTTATGGAAAGAGAGTAATATATTTTTATCAGCAAGTCCTACTTTGTCTCTGTTTTCACTGTTGATGTTGTGAACACTGTCATTGAATTACTGATGTAGTTTGGGGGAAGTGGAACAGTCCTGTAAACATATTTAATATTAAATGAAGGCTTTAAATAATATTTGATCATTCAAATACATGGCCTGTTTTAAAAAATGCTGAGAGAGCTCCTAGATGCTCAGCATATTTGGAAATGAAGCCATGAAATGTGGATTTAGGATGCTAACTTTAGGCTACTGTTTCTGACATTCTTAACTTTTGAAACACATTTGTTCATGCAACAAAAAATTAATAAAATCCCAGACCTTAGATTATTTTGTAAAAGATGGTTTAAAATCCATCGTTTTGGATGCAAGTTGTTTACAGATTACAGTTTGGAGGAACAGCTAAGATTATTGTGACCAAAAAACTGCATAGAATCATTTCCACATTATATCAGTTTGTTCCTTTTATACCTGGAATGTGATTCTCATAAAAAGGTGGCAGCAGTAAGACATTACTCCTGGTTTGCCTGCTAGAAAATCCAGTTTTGTTACCCTCCTGTCTCTACTTTTCTCTGAAACATAGAGAAAATGATTATTCTGTTACTTTAGAATAGTTTTGAGCATTTTGAGGCTTGTATTTTCGTGGTTCCATTTGGTTTGAAAGGGCTTGGATTTCAGCAAGAAGTGGCATGGGTCACAGTGCATGGGGACAGACTTCATGCACATGAGCAAAGGTCAAAATCAATCATAGCTTTGTATTTCCAGGCCTATTACTTTTGGCAGTTTACCCTGCCAGAAGGGGCTAAAATATTTGTCTCCCAAAAGGAGTAAACATCAATAGGGGGCAGGAATATAATCAGCTTCTCAACCACTCGGCAATGAGAAATGAGGGTAAAGGAACCCCTCCTCGCTGCAGCCACTAAGCCATGTAAATGTGAGATGCAACATTTTCAGCAAAAAGTTGAAAGATTTCACAGCAGAGTGACTTGAAAAGGACAATAGGCCTATTTAGGCAATTATATTATGCAGGCTTTGTTATTAGGCAGCCCTGCTCAGCCCCAGAAAGTCTGGATAATCAAAAGTGTCCAAGTACAGGAAGGGGAAAAGTACAACCCCACCCTCCCGCACAGCCGCTGCCAGGACCTCTGGATTTGAAGGGTAAAGTCTATTTACCGAAGTTCCTTGGCCATTTTATACATCAACTGATATCCTTCCTCATGGGGCTGCGTGCTACAGCCTAGCAAAGCTCTGGAAAGCCCTCTGAAACCACAACTAATTTGGCCTGAGCCGCCCGCCCCTGTAAATTCACTGCTCAGAAGCTGCTGCCAGCCCCCCAGGCAGAAACCGTGAGGGGAGAGGGATGTTCCCCCCCGGCTCGCACGCATACCAGGGCCGGTCCCCACGGCCAAACAGATCTGGAAACTCATCACAGCTGTGCTCTGCTTTTGAGGTCTCAATAGGACGGGGCACAGCGTGGCCGACCGCGGCAGACAGCAGTCCTTCCGAGCACAATGTCCCTTTCACAGCCCCGCTCCCAAACCTAAATGCTGGCTGTGTAACACAGCCGCACTTCATCGGCCGCGCAAAGGGCGTTATATAAATTAGACCTGAGCAAAGCCAGTCACTTGGCGTGTTTCGGGGAGGTGGGACCGTAATCCGCCGAGCAGGGCGCCTCGCTCCCCCAGCAAAGCCCCTCGGCTTGGCCGGGCCGCGGGGCTGGCGTGACGCACACATGGTTAACAAAAACCGCTCAGCAGCAAGTAGGGATTTAACTGCATGTGAGGATGACTAACTTCGCTGTCTGAAACACTATCTCCCTCTTTCAACTCCTTAACTTCACCGTAACCCTCTTGAAGGCATCGCCTCAGAAGCCTGGCTTTGTTCTGACAAGTTGCACCTTTGCTGCACAGACTCTTAGGCAAGCAGGGAGTCACCCAAAGATACATTGCTTTTCCTCCAAGCTTATCCCATCCTGACTTCACCAGCGAAAGCCTCTCATCATTTTTGTCTGCAGGAGTTTTTGACAGTGGTGCGTGTCCATTAGAGTTTTCCTATGCCAGCAGCCAAATCAGACTAACTGCATCGCTGTCTACGTATAGTTTTCCCCTTTCAGATATTTTGGAAGAAAAAAATATTCCCACACAATTTTTAAAAAATGAAATGGATCAGAAGCAAACCTTTTTTTTATCACACATTTCAGAGCATTAAGCTAGACGTATAAAAATTTAAACAAAGACTCTATCCCTTAACGAATCAGTCCTAGCCATTTAGCTGTAAAGTTTATAGATGAACTTCAAAGAAAATAACCTGGTTCAAACAGATCTTGCCTTCTGGGCACTAGCAAACACACCTGCAGCAATTTGATACTTGGGAATGCAGATTACAAGTCCTTCACTTCAAAATGTTTGTTTTTTAATTCAGAAAGATGAAAGAAAATAAAGTGGTGAGCTTTATTTTTTTTTTTTTGTGGAACACAGATGTTTCCAGCGCTGGCAGGGAATGGGAACCTGACCCAAACATCGCAATAATCCAGAATTTTGAAGGAAAACGTATGCTTTCAGGAGTCCATCTTCATGAACTTTCTGAAAGTTAATACCTGCCAGCTCCTCTCTAGGCACATACTTCCTACCACACTGAAATAACGATTGCATACTATGAGAGCCTCAACATCCCAGTGTGTTCCGCTGCCCATGTCCATAACTTTTGACTTCATCAATTTTTTAATGCTTCTAACCCTAAGGAAATGGAGTAGGCAGTAGTCATCTACTTGATATAATTAGCTGAAACACTACATAATGCCAAACAAACTTACTCTTTTTTTGGGCCTGCTTATTTGGTTTTTTGCCTGTTTAATTAATGAAGACTAATGAAGACTTTTTTTAATAGGCTTTTCCAAGGTCAGATCTCCATTCTTTGCAGCTCCTCTCTCAGAACCTGTCTCCCACTTCCGCAGTATTTAGTTAGCTCATGTTTCACCAAAAGTTACTGGTTCTCTCTCAGTATTTGTTGCCACTGAACTACAAGAGAGCAGAATATTCTAACTTACTTAAGAAACTATAAATTACTCATTCTTGCAATCTTAACTCTTTTGTCCTCTTAAGAACTATCCTTGTCTAATTTAATTATACTGACTTGATTTTTATCTTACAACAAAAGGTGCGAGAACGAATTACGATTAGAAGTGCGGTTGGTTCTAGTCTCATTTCTGAGTTTACAATTTTCTTTGCAAACAAACAATCTCATTTTAGATCCACAACAGTATAACTGGAATCACATAGAACATAAACTTCTATAAGTGCAAAATCAGGGTGGGTTTTTTTTTTGCGTTCTTCTAACGCACCATGCAATACGCAGTGGCTAACAGTTGCACTGCAAACCCATAGCAGGTTTTTCCTCCCACAAGGGAGAGGAAAAAAATACCACACAAGTTAAGGTCATGTTTGGGTTGCATCTTATCCTCTATTTTTGCTTTGCAGACCCTCATGGACTAGAAAATTCATGATGCTGCAGGAGTGCGCTAGCTTAGTGAATCATAACAGGATTAACGTACGTAAGATGTGCTGAAGTTGGAGACCTACAGCATTCTGCCCTAAACCCTGCAATGGCCAATTTTGCCAGCATTTCAGCTGAAACCCTGATGCTGTCTGGCATTGTTACTGACCTGCTCTGAGTTTGCACTATCTGTGTACTATTCCCTCAATAACCATTTACCTTTTACTCTACAATCACATTTCTATCAAAGCAATATTTCTAAGGCCTAAGGCAATGGCTGCAGGTGTACTGGTGTTTTTTGCAGAGCCAAAAATTAAACAACAAATTAGACTGAAAAAACCCCCTATCTCTCTTCTAACAATTACAAAATTTGATTATTACATCAAATCACAGAAGTCTTCTTAAAAGTGGAGAATCAGGAAATGCCAAAGTTAGAATTAAACATGGCTATCTTTGTATTTGTAAGCACTGGAACAATCTTCAAACTACTAAAAGCTTTCTGGACAACAAAAATTCTAGTTCTGCCATATTTTCACAAGATTCAAGATAAAAAAATCTTAGACTTTGAGAGAACTTTAGTATTTTATAATCCATTTATATATTTACTCATGCATAAACTGCTTACACTTTCTTCAAAATTGAAAACAAAATTTGCTCTAAGATTTCAAACAGAAATCCTAATTTAGACTCACTCTAACTAAACTGTTTTTCCACATTTCTATACCATTAACTTTCACAGTTCAAATTACAACCACCATATTATAATTCAGGTTTCGGCCTGATTTTAAATTTCCATGCAGTGAAGATTAATCCTACTGCTTACAAAGTTACAAAACTGGATTCCTGAACGCATTTTCCTGTATTTTTATTTACTCTTGTTAATATGCGTTTCTTTGATTAGCTAAACTTTCCTGTTATCAACACTTGTCTCTTATCACAGGCCCTAGGCAAATGACATATTTACCACTCATTCCATTCTGATAAGGGTAATCCTGTGTTTAACTTGCCCAAGAACAAACACCATATATTTTGTTTTTAAGAATCCTGCTTCTAGGTATTAAGAACATACAAGAGAAAGAGCAGGACATTTTAAAGCCAGGAGTTATTTAAAGGATATTTTGCAAGTGTAAGCTTTTAACAACAGTATATATGCCCCCTTCTCCAGGAAAGTTTATTTAATTCCAAGTTTCCGCAATATCACCACTGAAGTTATACTAAAGTTTAAACCATGAAAAGAGGAAGACGCGTTTTTAGTAAAACATCTGGTTTGGATTTTTGTTTTTGCTAACCAAAGCTCTCCCACAGCTAGTAACACTATTTTGAAGCAAAAGCTTTGTTTCATGTTTTGTTTGAAGCATTTTGAAAATAGTGCGAAAAAAATAAATATCCCATGCTGAACTTCACAGTCTCATTTTAACTGTAAAGACATCAAAACATTTGCAGTGTTGTAGGCTGCTAGTCACTGATTTTTACAATTCTGTTTTCATTACTCAACCCACACAAATGTCATATGGTGTCTGAAAACTTTTGAGCCGAGTGAAACACACTATTTCACCAAACACTCTTAAATTTATTTTTCAATTACCTACTCCACCCCTTTGAAATGTCGAAGGGAACTCTTCTAATTCCTAGTTAACTTTTTAACGTAATGCGAAACAGAAATTTCCAACGGCATTATACAGTTAATGGTGTACTGAAGTGTTCGAGAGCGTGCTAAAAACATTTTGATAGATAGCCAAGTCATTTATCTAAATCACCGTCAGAGCAGTGAAGCATCCTGCAAGCTTTTAAGCACAGCATAAGGTGATGTTTTCTGGCACTTTTTGTCATTTCTCAAACTTGTAACTGGGGTGTTAAAATACCACTATTGTTTATCATCTGTATATTTCAGCAACAAATCAAGACTCTATAACATAGTAACACATTTTCAGAAGTGTCCTACTACTAACTCTCAGTCCTCTGTTTAACAGTGCATTGCTGTCTGAATCTGAAGGTATAGAAATAATTGATGGTTAAACTCAAGGGGTGTTCACAGTAAGTAGTTTTCTAGCAAAACAGCAACTTCTTAGAGCAACAAAGTGAAGAAGAAAGGTGGCAGCAAGGTCAGTACAAAGAAATATTGCCTTTTCTTCGGAAACTTGTAACTACTGTCTGATTTTTGGAATGGCACCTACCCACTGCAATTCCACATCTTTGCAAGAACTGTAGAGATCAATATTTTAATTGCTTGGCTGCTCTGCTAAAATGCACTTCAAGACAGCATGCATCCTGATTAGCAAATGTGCTACAAAATTAGATTAAGGAGGGGGAAAAGAAAAAGCTACCACAGAAATGTTATGTAAATTTGTCTTTCACCGGTTGGAGTTTTGCAAGTACTTGCTGTATTACATTACGATTTTATGTGTTCCTGTTTGGCTCCACAACTGTTGTTAGGATCAATATCCCACATGAGAAGGGATAAACAGAAAGAAGTCCCATGCCTCTTTCATTTTTCCTTTCTTGCCAAAAGGAGAAAAAAAAAAAAAAGCTTGCAAACCACATTTTGCACAAAAACTCACCCCACCCCTCATTACCTCTGCACTTAATTACCAGTCTTTCTTTTTTAAATACATGCAAGTAAATAAATAAAATAAATAACAACAACAACAATTATAATAATAGTAATTGCTTTAAAGTGGAAAAATAACAGTTGGGACCTACATTGAGCACTGTGCCGGTGTTGCCACTCTGTTTGTGCCAATCCACTGAAGCATGCTTTGAGAGCCTTCTCCTGGAGCATGCAGGAAGACGGACTCGCAGTGTAGAAATCCAGCATCTGAGCAGGGCTCACTGCTAGAACGTCCATACAGTCAAACATGATTCCCCCTGCACAGAATGCCTGCAAAAGTGCTTTCCTCTAGGTGTGGAGGAAAATGGCACATAAAAGTACACCCAACTCCATCAAACTCTGCCCCTTTTTTGGCACGTAGGCTGTTGGTCTTTTTCCCAGACCAGAATCATGAATTATGACAGACAACACAGCTAAAAGCCTGTAATTGATCCAAATGATCATTTACCATTTTCCAGGCTGCCCAGCCAATCCAGCAAGATGGGGGGATGCGAGCCGCATTCCAAGTTTTAGCCACCATCAATTTCCCCCCAAAATTTCTTGAGAGTCAGTCCAGCTCCTGGGGCGCTCGCCGGGTGTGTGCCGCGTCCCACGCCGTGCCAATCGCCCACCTCCCCGGGATAAAACAGCTCCGGTGGAGGCTCGGGATCCCCCTCGGCCGTGAATAGATGCTTCTGCCTCTGAACAGCTCACTTCCTACTACTTGTGTCACAGGGAATGAAAGATTGAATTGCCTAATATATGCGAGTGAACTTTCCGTGAACCCTTCCCAGGCTGCTAACCTTCAAATGACCCAAGCGGTCTGACATCACCAGCTCCCAGGATTCTCACACGCCTTCACAACTCCCAGCAGCCCTGCAAAAAAGCCAGGCAGGCAGGCAGGCGGGCGGGCAGGCAAAGGCGAGCCCCAGCCCTGCCGGAGTCGCCCCGCGGCCGCGGAGCGGGCGGGTGCGGACGGGGAGCGCAACTTAGAAAAAGATCCAAAATAATAAAGTAATTTAAAAAAAAATAATAAAAAGCCATACAACAACGAGGAGGAGGGGAAGGGGGTGGGAAGTAAAACAGCGGTGTTTTCAGTGGTTGCAGGGAATAGAGAATTTGAAAATTCCAGCTCAATTTGCTGAAAGTTCTGTGCCCCCCTCCCTCCCTCACACACACACACACATTCCTTTCCTCCCCGGAGAGGCCACGAGCGAGGCGCAGGCGCTGCCGCTGTTCCACAGCCAGGGATACGGGCTTCGCCCCAGCTGCTGGGCTGGCGGGCTGGGCTCGGGAGCAGCCTCATCCCGGCGCTGCCCCGGCACACGCCAGCGGGGACCCCGCTCGATACCACTCGCAGGGCCTGTGCCGGTGCCAGCCCCGCTCCCAGCAGGGAATCGCAGGAGCCCGTCCCTCCCGGGCGGGGGGTAGGGAGGGCGGTCAGGCCCCCTCTCTCCGCACCATCCATCCCTCACCCTGGCTCCTAAGTCACCCAGCGCTCCCTGGCTTCCCCGATGTGTCAGATTTGGCACTGCCCGGGAGGGTCTGTCCCCACCACTGAGCCCAGGGCAGGAAGCAGCCACGCATCCCCACTTCTCCCTCCCCAGCCCCGACGCCGCCGGGTCCTGCCTGTCTCTGATTAGCAGAGAGGGGCTGGGGCCGCTCGTGTGGCCCCGGAGGGGCTGTATCAGCTTTCAGAGGGCTAATGAGCCCCAGCTCCCCGGGAGGGAAGAAAGGCCACGAGCTAATCCACGGGGAACAGGACCCAGCCCATGGTACTGAGCCGGGAGACCTCCCTGAGACAGGCCCCGGCCAAGCCCTCACAGCCACTCTGAAGGCAAGGGGCCGCTCCCACCCGCTAAGGTCTGTGCTAAACCACACTGCCGGCAGCCCTCTCTTATGGCCGCTCTAGGTGTCAAAGGCTTCCCAAGTTTGTGGCCGCAATGCCTCAGCGAGCCCTGTGCGGGCCCACTACTTGCATGAAGCCAGCAGAGAGGTAGGTAGGTAACTACCCTCTCCAAAATCTTGCTCACCGAGAAAGACTCCATGGAGGCTTCCACCAGTTCTTTTTCCTATGGACAATTTTAACAATAAAAACAACAGCCTGGAAACACACCTCCGTCCCAGTGGGAAGAACATGAGCTCAATAACCACATGCATGCTTTAATTTTAAAGTAAGCCAAGCCACCTCAGCCCCAGCAGTGAGCATCATCCAGGAGCAAGTCACACAGGAGCCTCGCTACCCCGCTACAAAGCAAGCTCAGGTGCAGAAACTAGAAAATGGAACACTTGATTATTGCTCATTTCTTGCAAAGCCCAAGATAGGAGTCGGGCAGAGAGGGGCACACTGAGCAGGCATGGCACACCACTGGCGACTGTAAAGAAATGCTGGAGAGAGACTCACCCTGGGACCTGCGCAGCCACTTTAATGGATGTGGTGTCCCCTCTCCACAAAAAGTCCTTTGATGAACCGAAAGCTCTCTGACAATGCCTGCAGATTGTATTAACAAAACTTTTCACACAGATTCAAGAATTTACAAAAAAGCCCCAAACCACAGAACAAATCCCCCACACAGCACACGCACTTGTTCCCTGAAACTGATATACCCACATTGAAAACCAGCGGCCAGCAAAAAGACCTGCTGCAATCTGGAAGCGAATCCTTTTGAAGAGATTAAAACAAAAGCTTTTCTTAGCCTCCTTCCCCCCTCAATGGGAGAGCTGTAGTTGTCCCTGCAGCCTCTCTTTCCCTCTTCCCTTCAGGCAGAAGAGTTACAAATGCTGGAGTTTTACCAGCGCTTTTTAAAGGACTTTTTAAGGACTTTCTCAGCCCTTTGGGGTGTCCTCCCCCAGCCTGAACTCCTGCAGTTGAAGAAGCCCCTGACACTCTCTAATCTAAAATTTATGCACAGCATACACTTACTGAAAAAGCCACCCTTCAGGGAAGGCTTGTTTAAAGTATTTCAGCATAGCAAAACGGTGTTTGTTGCATTAAAATAGCCAAGTGGAAAAGTGGCTAAACTTTTTTTTTTCCAAACTTGGCTGACTACATTGCTACAGTTTTGTTTGGAATAGCAAAGCTAAATTAACAGACAGTTATTTTCTAACCAGACGACACAGGATGCACAAGAAATTTGGAATACGTAATGTATCACCACAAAAATAACTGGAAAGGATGACACAAAACACAGTATGGTTTTTTTTCAGTCTCCAATTTAGGGAGAAAACAGTTTTTTGTGAGGACCAGGGTTCTTGGAACAGTTTAAGCTTATGCCAAGAAAAACATGTTGCCTATGTGAGTTAAAAGTAAACAGAATCAGACAAACAGAAATACAGTTATGTTTATCCCATTAGCAGTCTCATAATACCATATTCAAAAATAATACCTGTCGGTTGAACCTCAAAATGTAGGATGGCAATTTCTGAAAGTAAATGTTGGGAAGTGACACTTAAGTGCGTACAAATTGGAAAAAAATTGCTTTTTGTATCAAAATGAGCCAGGTAGATCATCAACACTTTGTTGCAAATAATAGCGGCACTAATGCTTGTATTTATTACTACATGCACATGTAATTTAAAAATTCCTGAAATAGCCCAGTGGTTTGCTCACACACTATTTCTACAATACAGTAACATATGCATCTCTCATTTAATTTTGAAATAGCGCAGTACTTGTTTTTCTTCAACAGAGCATCAGGAAAAACTACATTCATAATTTGGAGAGTATTTTCTAATTTAGATCAGGACTAATGACAATTATTGTGCTAATAGTCCTCTAGTTGAAATGTAATGAAACCTTAAGTATTGCCACATATTTTAAATGCCTACCCAGCACCCACAGAGGTGCAAGGAGGCAAAACTCTCCAATATCTTTGATTTTGTCTCTGCAAAGAAATTGTGGTTTCACATCAGTACTTTGATCTGTTTTCTCTCAGACTGTGATAGCAGAAACTTTACAATAAACATATTCTTAGCTATAAGTGAAATAAAAAGCACAAGTTCAAGTCAGAAATCTATTTCCTCTGGTGTTACTGTATATTTGTCAGTGTGACATAGCACATTTGAAACCCATAATCATAAAACAAAAATTTACAGCCAAGGTTTAGGGTCTACATCTGTTTCTCTGGTTTTTGTACTGCAATTACCCACTGGACAATTCAGAAAGCAGCACTATGAATCATGTACTGCACACATGGTTGTGCTGGTCACTTTTTTGTTAGTACAGGAGGCTGAGGATGCCATAATGCGCTTCACTGAGAGAGAGAGAGCATTAAGTAGAATTAGGATGAGTGCACCAGGCTCTCTAATAAAAATGACTTCACTAGAAGCAACAGAGCACTTCTGGAACATTACAGGCATATTTATAGGATGGAAAAATTAAGAAGTGCATGCAGAAATTCTCCCCAGCTAAGTATCTCAAGGGAAGCAGACTTTTTTTTTCTTTTGCATGCATTTTACTATTAATCAAATGTAGCACTCTCTTGAAACAGTTTTGACAGCAGAGTAAATGGTTACTAGTGAATGATGTGTGTGTTTAAGCAGTGAAAGCAGAGACAAAGTGATGTTTTCTTCTACTCCCTAGGCAAGAGCTGACACTAAGCTTGCTGCCTCAGCTTTGATACTCAGAGATTCCTTTGTGTCAGTTGCTGGGAGAATCACTGGCAGTTCACTAACCCTGCCTCACACACAGGGGCTTTGATTTTTACCTCTTCATTGACGATAGATGTTAATATGAAACAGTACTTGCCTGCCTTGGCAGTTTTTTTCCCCCCTCCCCCCAACTGGTGATGCAAATCTGAAAAATCTGAAAACCTGAATTCCCCCTTCACTACATGCAGATTTTAGTGTTGAAGGATGTTTTCTTCGTGTCTCGAGCACGTGAATGATGTCAAAAGATTATGGGGAAGAAATTCACTAGGTCACAAGAGAATGGCTGAATATTTAAAACTCTAAGGTAGTCCTAGGAAATGGCTATCAATTGTGAGCAAGAATTGCCCTGAAGAAAGTAAAACAGCAAAATTACTGGCATGAAATGGCACAAACATGAAATACAGTGAAATTAAGTAAAAAAAGGGGTTTCTTCAGTCTGCTATATGCTAGCTTGCAATGACCGAAACAGGAATTTGCACTAACAGGAAGAATTATTTCAGGCCTGAAATATAGCAGCAACTGGCAAAAGACAACTCAGTGCAGAGCAGTATTTTATTTTAGATGGGAAAAGCAGAGTTAGTCATCTTCAGACCCAGAACTCAGGCATGCAACCAGTCTGCGAATCACTTACTGATAAAGGCTTTTTGTCTGTTTTAATCAGTGGATATGTATTTTTAAAGATGCCTTTAAAGCTGATTGCTTAACTTAAAAGCTATAGAAATAATTAATCTCCACAAATTTGAGCATACAATCATGTTTCTTAGAATCCATACAATCCTTTGGCCTGGAGCCAGGGGAGAACTGCCCTACATGATAAAACTGGGAGCGTATCTAGCTCAGCAATCCATTTCTAAGAGTGACTGCTACTAGATCTTTCTAAGGAAAATACAGGAATCCCTAGCGATTGACAAAGTATAACTCATCTAAAGGTCCTCTAATAACCTATTCTCTAACAGCAAATCACTTAAGCATTAAAGCATGAGATTTAATATACTTTCCAAATTTTTTTTCATAATAGCCCAGATATTCTAGATAGTCATATATAGCCAATGTCTTTTTGAATTGTGATAAAATTGTAGCTCTGTGACACAGAAACAGATAGTAAGCTACTAAGCTTTGAGTTAAAGAAGGATAACTTTTAAAAACAAATTTAAAAAAAAAAACACTGTAAAACTCATCCATGTTGCAAATAAAGGAGAGAGGCCAAACTGCACCTTTTGAGGCCCCAAGGGCTCCTGATGGCTGCAGGCTCCCGAAAGGTTGGCAAAGAGGCAATGACATCATAGGGAACAACATGCATTTTTTGAAGGATGTGAAAAGAAAATAACATTATTAGATTAAAAATTGGCTACATACTGAATCTACACTTGCTATTTATGAGGATCCTGCAGTGCAAACACCACTGCTAAAGTGTTGCCAGAAAGAAACAGAAGTGAGGAAAAAAAGGTTTGTTTCATTTTGTTTTCTTTTTAAATGACTATGAACTGCTGCTTCAAGGTTTAGCCAAGAAAGAGATTTTTACTGCTAACCTATAAATCCCTCAAATCATAGAATTATAATGGAAATGCTGAGGTAACTGGAGTGCCATGCATGGCACTGACACTTTGCATTATATAATCCAGGGAGAATGAAGGTAGGGAGATCTATAAAACCTAAGTAGAATCAAGATTTATCAAAGAGCAGAAGAGCAAGTTGAAATGTTGAATATTAAACTGCAGAGAATACTACTACTAACAATAAAGTTTCCTATATGCTGAATATGCTTATGATTTGCTGAAGGTGAAAGAGCACACAGCTCCATTAAAACTAACACAGAGATTCATAAAGACTGTTCCAGTAGCTACTTTGTTTCTGCCTTTTTAAGGAGGTAGAAAAAAGAAAGTTACCTAACAAAAGGATAGTATTTCCCAATGGTCTGATATCCTGAAAGGTGTCTCAGAATGTATAAATAAATAATCCGAGAACATGCAGAAGAAATGGGAGTTCCAAACATAGGCACCTTACCACTCTATCTGTAACCAGAATCAGAATAGAAATGGGGACAACTGTACTTCTTCCACAGGTTCTCTAGTTGCAGTTTAAACTATTGGTGAAAAATTAGGCCTGATGGCTTTCTTTCAGAAAAAAACCAAAGTTACCAAGCAGTGACTGGAACTCCAGCTCAATACATATATACATACATACATACATACATACATACATACATTCTAACAAAGACTAAGCCTTACCCATGCCCTATTTCATTTAAGTCAGGTTTAAGCCCCATTTAAGGCTTGTGCTCCTGCACTGCTGACAAGGGCAGGCCATTTAGAGGGATGGCAGAGGCCTGAGATGGCTGAAACACATTTGTGTGGAGTTCTGGTCACATAAAGCCCAATGCAGATTAGAGTGGATTATGCAGTGAATGTAAACCGCGATAGAAAAAAATAAATCCACACTCAGCAGCTTGATGTGTGTATTCATGACAATCCAGTTCCCACTTAGCTAGTTCCCAAACCTACATCAAACACTGAAAGAACAGCCCAGTGTCCTATCTCTGGAGTATCTTAGAAAGAAGAATGAAGGGGTGACTGGAAAATGTGTTGGCATAGCTACCTGGCTAGCAGGGGTAATGACAACAATGACAATGTGGTGACATTGCCTGAAATCTGCTGGTAATGATGGTCATCATGCCAACACTTCCACTCTGCCTGTTGCCCTAATGCACTGTAATTTCACACCTTTGTTTCTGTCATGCAGATGTGCTTTCTGTTTGGGAGCAGCCTGCATATATTTTTGCTGTAAATGAGGTAGAATTACCCAGAAACTGGGGTATATATTTAGCAAATTGATGTCTAGTTTCTTATGTAGAACATGTGCCATCAATAATGTGTGAATTAACTTAGGGTACATGTCCTCTGAGGGACACTGTTATCACTGTAATTTTATTGATGTAGCCTGAAAAGTAAACTTTACTGATGGGGTCAGTTTTACAAGCATACAGGTTATCATAGTGTAACTACTGTTGAGCAGGTAAAGGATTTTTTATACTACAGTAACTGGGCTGGGATCGGTAACTCTCAAAAAGGAACAACTGTTTTCTCACCCTACATTGTTATACCAGTGTAACATTCAAATGTAGACGAGATCTCAGGAAAAGTCAGGCTGGGCTGGACTTCACTTGCATTCAGAACAAGCAATGGCATCATCAATGACATCCAGACTGAAATGTTCACAAGATGTTTCCTGGTTTTCAAACTCTACTAGAATATACTTATCAAATTGTTCTTTGGTGCATTCCTCAAATTCTACTTGACTTGTGCAATTTACACCAACAAAGAAAAATTTGCATGGTGCCAAGATGCTTCACTAAGCTAGTCCCACACGATTAAATAGATCTGCAAATTCCCACACTCTTAGATGGCAAGACTCCTATATTGGACCACAGAAGGGATTAAATGTCCACACATATTCTGTCCATGTTCAGGGATTCACAAGTGACACACATGCTTTAGTCAAAGACAATTTACAGAGCTAGAGTGCAGTTAGATTTTGTGGTGGTGAACAGCATACTGCCCCAGGCTTTGTGCAGTATCATGTTTTTTTCCCCTTTTGGGACTTTTAGTCCAAACACAGTGGTCAACATGCAAAGTGGCCTCTAAGCATATCAGGCTTGACAGATCTGTAAAACTATCAAACTGGTTTTGCATAAACTAGACCAAAACCTCTTCATTTGGGTATCTTTATCCTTCTGACTGACCTTGCACAGACCTTGTCATAACACTGAAAAAAACCCAAAACATTTCTTTCAATCCAATCACAGTTTTGAGCAGGAATCTTCAAGAACAGGCTTCTCATTCATGGGACACTGATCTTCCTGTATTGTTATCAGACTCAACTTTATATGGAGACATGGGAAGAAGGATGTGTATTCTGTCCTTTGCCAGATGGCTTTGAGATCTCACCCTTACTACATCCATCCATTCTATCTCTGGCTTGAAATATGCCAAAGGCTGCACCAAAAGACAGGGTTGTGGCCAAGCTCTTTCCAGGAATTACTGAAATTGTTGGATAGGTAAAGTAAGCCTGAATCTATAGAAGCTTTAGTTACAAGAAAGGCACGTGCACATTCCCAATCCTGAGAAATGGGTTGTAACTCTCTCTACAGTTCTTATCCCCAGTCAGACTTAAATGACAAGTTAGTGCATATATGCTAATTAAGACCTTAAAAAATTTAAAAGTCCACCTGTTGGATTCTTAAATTTGTCTAAAATTTGTTAGGTTTGGGGTTTTTGGGGGGTATTTTTGTTTGTTGGATTTTTTTTAACAGACGTACTAAGAGGAAAGGAGCACACCACAGATACGAAAGCCTATTCTGCTAGCTGAACAATACAGGAACATTATGTCACTCGAAGGTAGAAATTCACAAGCATGCAAGAAAGGCTAAGAGCTTTGCCAACACAGATTATCAGACAGACCCTCACTGGAAAAAATGAGGCACTAAGATCTAAGTGAAGTGTAAAACTTACTGAGACTTGAACGACATGTTGACAGATACCACTCCACTCTCTTGCTTCCTATCAGAACCCAACAGCCAAAACAGAGATTCCTAAGCAGTGTTTTTATAGTCTCTCCCTCATCTTATCAGTAGCCTTCAAAGGGACTGTGGGTAGATCTCCTCCAGGGAAAATAAAAAAACAAAACAAAACAAAACCCAAAAAAAACTCAGAAGTGCCACCTCTTCCATACAAATATACTGGTGCAACCACAGAGGCTTTGCTTGAGCTGAGAAAACACACCTGGCTCTTCAACAGGAGAAATTACAGAATTTGTGCTTCAGCCCTCAAGCCTTGAGTGGCCTTAGAGAAGAGATGAATAGCTAAGAAGAGGGTCTAATCAGGATGCAGGGAAAATCAATACTCGCTTCTTGAAATGCCTTAGGCAGGAATGTACACTTTAAGGTTGAGACTTTTTTTGCTCTTTCTATGCAAGAAAATGTGCTGAAGACTGAGTGCACAGGTGAGAACACAGAGGTAGGAGAAGGCTTTCAGGAAGACTAAAAGCAATCCAAAGCATGTTATATCCTAAAGTTCTTTGGGAAATCTTATCTTTTAAAAGTTTCCTGGTTTTGCTACATGAGAGATCTTTCTATACAGCACACAAAGTTGTCCATATAACATGTACAGCGATAAAAGCACACCATTGTACTGTTATTTTCTGACTTTGGTGTGGAATACAATTATTTAAGACTCAGTGGGAGAGTATGAAAGGAGCAGGAGTGTAATTCCAGTTCAGGAAAAACTCCAATAACTGACAACAACTAAGAAACACAAGATAGATGCATTGTATTGTAGGGGTGAGTCCCATTGGCTGGAAACCATGACTCTCCCAGCAGGACTCAGTTACATAGCAACTCCTGAGGGCAGATTAACCCTTTCCCAGTTAACATATCTGGAATGATTTAAGAGACCTTTTCCTTCTCCTGCTACAGAATAATTTCATAGGTTTGCAAAAATGGTTTGGAAATAAATGAGTTGAATGCTACCAGGGTAAAAGCAAAGCTATCTGACTCACCACAGGACACTGATGGTACAATGAACAGAGATGGAAGAGAGTTCATGTCGGTCTAAATGATATTTTGTATTTTCAGGTTTTGTGACATATGTGAAACACAAAGTGCGTTTCTCAACAAATAGTTAACGCTTAGTCTGTGGGGACTCAATCCAGAATGCATTTATCAAGCACCAATGGTCTTTCTCACCCAAATTCTGCCCACTCATTGACTTCTGTCTAGATGGTTACTGAAGAATTAAAGAATCCTCAGCTGGCATAGATATAACTTAATTAATCTGAAAGAGAATTTTTCACTGTCAGAGAATGTGTTGCTTTCATTCAGAATTGTACAGGTTGATTATTGTAAGCTCTGAAATAACTCCTACAAATATTATAATATTAGTTGGTTTTCTTCTACTAGTTCTTTCTAATTACTGATATCAAGTAATTTGATGAATCTGGGAATCTCTATTTCATCACAGTAACTTCCCTGTTTTGTTTTTAGAGCTGCATTACACTTTGGTGTATACATATCAAATGTGAGCAAAAATACTATATACTCTTAGCATAGCACTATTCACGTTCTTCTGGTTATCAGAAATAATAAAGTTTGAATCTTAAAAAGTCACTACCTAAGACAAAGACTCCTAAAGCTCTCTATTTTTAAAATGTTAAAATTCAGCTACATTAGTTTTCTCCCTTGTAAGAGAGCTAGATGGTCCCTGGGGACCAGGAAGGGCACATGTCCTCACTCAGGGCATCGCTGGTGTGGTCACACTTCACTGCTTTGAGGCACAGCTACACACTGTGTAGGAAAAAGGAGCTACTAAGTTTCCAGAGGAGAAAATAAGAGATCAGGCTGATGTGATATTACAACTTACTTTTGACTGTCTTCTGGTCACAGTAAGTGAGCTCTATTTCCTCTTTTCTTTCTTTTTACAGGCAGAATTGGACTCATAGTAGGACAGGCATTAAACAATGCTTGGAAAGGCAGGAACCAGTGACACTGCCCCAATTCAGACAAGCAGGATAAGACTAGACCTTCCCTTTACCCTGGAAGACCCAAGGACACTCTTACCTGAAGGTTAGAGGAGAAAAGCCTTAGCAGTTCATCTTCTGCTCCTCTTCCCCCACCCAACATTCTCACACATGGACACAGTAAGGTTACAGCAGGTCCTGTAATACACACCTCCCACCAACATCTCTTCATGACATAAAATCGCTGCTCAGTGGCAGCTCCTCAGTTCCCATTCAGATCAGTCAGAAGAAACCACAGTCCTGTTAAAGTTTCTTTTTTTTTAGTTGCTTTAATAAAACGGGTAACCTTTGTGTCTTACTGAAAGGACTACCTATATGGTTAAGATATGCCTTGTTTTTCTAAAAGTTTCACATTCTAGAAATTAATCTGCATTTTCTTTCTATGAGTCTCATACATCACTTACAAATCCAGATGGGATAGAAAGATATAATTTAGAATTCTATTTATTATTTAATTTGGCTTCTTGCATTAGATCTTGAAAAGTCATCTTGAATTCCTTAGCTGCTGACTTCCATAAAACTAGGAGTACCAATATACAAACAGAGCTACTTCAGAAGTATTTTGTGATCTGAAAATCAATTAGGAAGAATCAATTAAATTTCTTATTATGGAGATTTTTTAAAAAGTTAATATTTTGTCATCATTATTCACCTAAAACTGTCACTGACACCACTGGAAATGTAGCCTTCAAAAGGGTAAAACCTGAAGGACCATGTTCAACATGCTAATATTCTGTTGAAAGAATTTTCATATAAATGCAACACAGACCTATCAAATATTTGTGTTCTTCATTAAACTAATGCTTCCCTGTACCATAAACAAGATGGTGCAAAATATAGGTGCATTCCCCTGCCCTCCTACTAAGGTAGGTGATATCAAAATAAATTTGCAACCGTATCATTATATCAATCTCCAGTATTACTGCATCAGTACTATAACCATAATTAACTAGCTGCAGGTCAAATTTCTAATAAATCTTTAGAAATTAAATGTATAATTTGTCAAAACCACATGTCTTCATAAATTGATTATCCAGAATTTAGAAGCTTTTTAATTAGGAAGAAATTTATGCAATACCATGTGTAATAATTACGAATCAGCTCTTCTGTGATATCTTTGTACATCAGCAAAAATTAAAACATTGGAAAACATTACCAGGTCATTGCAGTATTTCAATGTCAAAAGAAACACATAGTTTAAATGTAGAGGTTAAAGATATTTTCCCGTATCTTTTACATCTTATATAGCTTTATGATCTCAGAACTGGAATCATTAACCAAATACAAAATCAATGAGAAAAAGATCTAATCTGACCATTTTCAAGCTCAGAGTCACTAAAAATAATTTATGCCACTGTAACAATTTTTTTCCATGGTTCTATAGTTTTACTGAACAGCATCTATTCTAAGTCAAACTTCCATTTTATGCTACACTAAACAATATTTTGCTTTCTTATCCCTTCCAGCAAAAATTCTGAAAGAGTATAAAACTTTAAGAACATCACCTTTGTGACAAGCATCAAGATGAGGGGTACAACCCTGGCTGCTAAATAGAAAACTAGAGAAAAAGGAAGTTAAATATTCATTCATGGCATACCAGCAGCAAAAATTGTACCCCAGCTTTCCTGCTCTCCCCTCCCGTGCTTTCACCATGGGCCTATTCAAACTCTGCACCCCCACAAGGGCTGTGGGTACTTCTATCAACATTTCATAGGAGAAGATTTTTTTTGACAGAGAACACAAAAGCTGCTTTGTGTGAAGTCTGGACACTTTTTTTCTACCTAATAAAAACATGAATAGAAGTGGGACCTCAGCAAGCATATGGCAGAAAGTCTGGACTAACTGAAAAAACGGGGCCTAGAAGAGTTTGCTCTCTGTCATTCCCCCCCGTGTTTACTGGTGAATGTATATGGTGTAAATAAGGAATATGCAGAGCGGCCCATAATGGAACATTGTTTATGTGCACATCCTGGCAAATGCATATACAGCATGGAGACTATTTCCAAGCAGAACATAAACACAAAAGGGGAGTGATGACAAACAAGTATTCCAAGGCAAGAAAAATGTTATTCCATATACAAACCAAACAAACTAAAGTGGTTTCTCCCCTGCTAGGATCCAACTGGCAGATCTCAGCTGCACACACTATGTAGCTGTTAAAGAAATGAGAGACATTCCAGGCTTACTGGTTGGCTTTCTTTTTCTTAAGAGACCTTATTATGCTCCCAATATTAAAAAGAAAAACACGGTTAATATTTTATTTTACTCTCTTGCAAAAACACAACAAAACAAAACAGCTCTTTCTTTCGGCCTGAATAAGAGCTGGGGAGATAGAGCTGATGCCAAGAAAACACCGTAAGGAATTAAGTCACAGCTTTTCTATTTCAAGTTCCCACTGAATGATAGAGATGGCTCTTTCTTCTGCAGGTCTCTCTGACAAACCTATTACACAGCTTTAGCAAGTGACACCAGTGTGACAATAACTTAGAGGCTTCATGCTCCTGGCAGAATGTTTTTTCTTTTAATCATTACTCATATAGGTTTAGAAGAGGGTTTAGAAAGCCCAACTCCCTGCAATTTCAAGATAGCGAAATTTCAGGGGGATGAACCTTTTTCTGTGCTTACCTCTGGAGAACAGAGTATCGTGCTTTGACAACTGCTGTGTAAATAAATGGGTGTAATTTTACTAGTTTAAAACTACAGTAATTTCACAATTATAAGCCGCACCTGATTGTAAGCCGCACATCCAGGTAGCCGGGTAGACCATGGGATTTGTCCATATATAAGCCTCACCTTTTTTTTTTTTTTTTAAGTGAGGATCCATGTGCGACAAGGCAAAGAGTTAGTAACAGAATCGCGCCAGCACGGGGTTTGGTGTCAGGTGCCCAAGTTGCAAACAGTTTTCACAGACCAGCGAAGCCTTTAAACGCAGCCCCAGGTGCTCTCCCTGGCAGGGTCTTACTTCTGGGTAGGCATTTCGCTGGAATTTGTCCATAAATAAGCCGCACCTGATGATTAGCCGCACTACTGGAGTAGGCTGGATTCTTCAATGAAAAGGGTGCAGCTTATAATTGTGAAATTACTGTAATTTCAGCACCCAACTAAAGGAGGAAGAAAAGATGACAAGCAGGTAAACAGACAGTAGAGTGAGAACAAGAACCACAAAAAGTCAACCGATAAAGCAGAGCTTTTAAAATAATTAATAGGCCTTTTTAGAATATTAGACATAAGGAACTAGCAGCTTTGGTAGGAGATCATAGGGGGTCCAGAACAAAAATACTTTGTTATGTCCTACACAGAAATGCAGAGCCAGCCTGTGATTTTAGCCTCTTTTAAGATACTCAGAGTGTGCCTCACTTCCTCCAAAGCTCAAGATATAGACCCAACAAAATTGAAGTTCAGAACTGGGGTTTGCACCTATAAGTAAGTTTTATGCTAGTCTGTCAAAACCTGGATGCAAATGTTCCATACTCTGCTTTTATGAACTCCTGGAACTTGGGTGCAACACTCATTGGGAAGTGATAGAGCCCAGGCTGGGAATACTTGGTACCACCTTTACAATATATAGACAGTCCTTTATGGAATCACATTATACTTTGATTTTCCTTTTTTATGCACACCTACCTCATCCCAACATGACCTTATGCACGCCCACTGCTTGGGTTTCTCTTCAGCTGCCTCCAGACTTGTACAGAGCCTTTACTGTACTTCACACAACAATGCATTTCTCATAATTACTCTTGGCTGCATGGACCACTTATGGCACGGCGACAGGGAGGGTGCACACCAATGCCAAGTACAATCTCCCATGCTGTTTGTTCATTACAGAAGGTATTTCTGGTGATGGAATACCTTTTGCGTATTAGAGTTGTTGGCTGTATGAAGGGAAGTTTTTTGTGATGTGTGCTACACTGGGCAGCCATACGGCAAAGAGGAGGATCTGTGACGGCTGTTGCATAGCTATGTCACAGTGGGCACTCTAAAGATTTTAAATAAAAGGGGTTTTGGTAAGACTCCACATCTTACCACTTACTCTTAAAGAAAGGCACTAAACTATGAGAAGAATCTTTAAAAAATTGCCAAATGTATAAAATTAATTGTGAAATTTAAAGAATCTTTTTATTCTCATCTAAGTTTCACCAGTCAAGTGAGCCACTCAGTTTTCATCTGAGAAGTTTTCAGCTTTAAGGACTCAGAAGAATGGCCTATAAACATGACTAGACTGGCATGTTGAAAGGCTAAGAAATGGGGGGATAAGGAAGAAGCATTCCAAATTACTAGCACTAAGCCTTTTAATATGTATGTCAGCATTAAGATTTATTTTACATTTGAGACTGATGACACTGAGTAATTCAGATATGCTAAAGTGAATTCAGGACCTGCAAAAGAGGCAACAAAGGTACTGGAAAGGTACTGTGAAAACACTCTGAGAACAGCTTTGTATTCCTTACTAACTGTTGTCCAAGATGTGCAATTTTATACATTGTTGTTTACTAGATAACTACACAAAAACTAGTATTCTTTATACACTACTCCCATCCTCCTTTTAAATTAAAATTGAGTTGTTATTTTAACCCTACTCAAGTATGTAATATAGTGATGATTGTAAGTCTTTATGACCACAAAATCCCTTTGATTTATCCCTCAGTTTACTAGCTTTAACAAACATAATCCTAAAAACAATACAGAGGAAGATCTTACAGGCCTTCAAATGATGGAGAGGGAGCAGGGAACTTACTACATAAGTAAAGCTACAGCTTCAGGGCCCAAGACTTTCCGGTTGGGAGGCTTTCTGAATGCTGCTAATAAGGTCCTGCCAGTGGAAACAGAAGAATATCTTCATAAAAAAAGGCCTTCAGTGTGGGAAGATATACAATTTTCCAGAAAATTTTTAATAAAAAAGCTAATAGATATGGGACCTGAATCTAACAATAGACATAAGTATGTCTAAATACACAGGAAAATATGAATATTTTTAAAGGTGGCAAATCCATCCTGCCTACCCACCACATCAAGATCTGTAGTCACGAACATGAGGATATTCAAAGCTTATGTGAAGATAACAGACCCAGCTCTCCCCTATTAGTGACCATATGGCAACAGGCAGTTAAACACAAAAAGAATTATTTCATTTGCTACTCAGTATTCCATGCTGTGACAGCCAGAAGAAAATACATGGAAGCAAAGCAAAGTATACCTGCCTTGTGTGTCAGCCTTGGCCTTAGCCAAGATGCAATTACCACACTGCATCACAACTGACTCTCTGAACATTTTGAGAATCTGTATTAAACCAAGATTAACTCTCCCATATGAATTCCAGAGGGTCTATACACAGGCATGGCAGTTCCTTTTGACTGTACCTACACTCATAAATACAACAGGCCAGAGCTCAGCTCCAGCCCTGAGGCTCAGCTTGCATTCACAGCAGCTCCCACTCCATTACAGCACTGCCTGCGGATAACTACAGAGATAGTTCCTCGCTCAGCTGCCCTGATCCACACCTGGCATTGCAGGGGAGAGGAGGCCTGCGTGCTACCTGTCACAGTGGACAACTCGCAGGACACGACCTCAGCCCATATCCTGACCCTGCTTGTTTTTCTGATAGCCTTTGAGCCCCTGCAATTCTCTCTATCTACCAACATGGGCAGGAACTAAGCAAGTCTAAGAGCTTTCTATGGCTGTCCTGACTCTCAGGACAGTTCACCACACTCTAGTGGAGGAAGAGCCCATGTGAGTATGTGTGAGACTTCAAGCCCAGAAGTTCCTGAAAACAAGAACTGCAACAGCCACTCCTTTCAAGCATCATTGCTAACAGAAGGCTGGAGTCCTTCCATGCTGTCTCTGGAGCTGCGTGGTTTGGGGAAGAGATGTCTCGACTTGGCTAGCACTACATAAGCAACATTTTTATAGGCTCACTGAATCCACACAAGAAATCTGATCAACTACCTTCAGGAACCATCCAAAAACTTCAGAAGCTTCCAGCTGGCTCACTTGTTCGCCCATCTTGGGCACTCACGTATCTTATATAACATTCCCTTATTAAAAACCATACAATTTTTATGGGTTTTGTACTGCCTAATATGTAAGCATATATACAATAAGTCAGCCTTCAGTGACATCATCCTCCTCTTGAGATGAGACATGGAGATGTATCTGATGGAAGAGTTAGAAGATTTTTTAAATTTTTTTCTATCCTGCATCTATCTCTCAAATGGGCTTGGCTTAGGTAGGAGTGATGTAATGCCTCTTTTGAAGACATTCTTAAAGGGTCAAAATGTAGGAAAATATCCCACCAACAGGACAGTTTATCACACGGGAATTCTGGTCACCTATTTGGAGTTTAACTGCAACCACAGTATGTCTCTTAGTGCTGGCACTGGCACATGAAACTGGAGGTGAGCTTCCTGGTCGCTTACATTTCATTAATACAATGAAGATTTTACTGGTTTCCTATTAGTGAGAAGAAAAAGTGCCATCCTGGTTAGTAAAAATATCTATGCTTCCCCGAAGTGTAAAATCTGGTATTGAGACCGCCCAGACATCTAAGCTTATCACACCAACAACAAATTCCCGTCTGGGAGGAATCTACCCTACCTTCTCTCGTTAGTTTGGTCCTAATTCTATCTATTTATCAACTAGTCATCATAGCCATCATTACCCTTGCCCCTGTCTAGCTAAAAGAACTTTGGCCAAAAAAGCAATCATTTCATGTGTCTAGTAGGCTCTCCAGGCCCATCCAGGATGTCCACAGTCAACACGGAGACAGGACTGCTTCCAGGATAAGGCTGTTGGACACCTAGTTAAGATGCCAGGATAAAGGGATAACTCCTTAGCAGGAGTCATGAAGGCAAATCTCTCAGCCAAGGAGCCAAGGCCAGGCAGTCCTTGCCCTGTAACCCTCAGGAACAAGGCAGGCTCCAGCGCCACACAATGGGCTGGTGTAGAGCTGAGCACTATGGCCAAGGGATAGAAATCCTTCCAGTGATCCCACCCAAAAGCAGGAACCGCTAGAAAGCTAACTGCAGTGCACACCTGCTAGCCAGAGAGGAAGAAGCTGGCATAAGACATGACTGTGTTGCTTTCTCTAAAGGGGACTTTTAACAGCAAAATCTCTAGACCTTAATTTGTCAGAAGCACAGTGCTACTGCAGCTTCCTTATCTTCAACAGGGTTTGTTCATGTTCAGCACATTAAAATGAGACCACCTCTTAGTGAACAGGGCTGACAGCAAATACTTTATCACTAAATAGAACCATTTAAAACCAGACAGTACTGGAGGTTGACAATCTAGGCTTAAACATCCTCCTGAGGTAATCATGCTGCTCCTAGGGCAAAAACTACAAAAGAAATATGACACTTAAGCACAAAATTGACATATTTTGCAGAGGAATAAGATGGAGTTATTGAGCAGAACTTTTTTTTAAGCATTTCTGTGAACTCAATTCTGATCTCAAAATATATAATCTGTTGGGTTTATGTGACATTTTCATTGCTGATAAACGACGTTCAAATATATCAGGCAGAGGATGGCACACCTGTTTAAAGTTCTAATTGTCAATTTTAATGGATAGCTAGTAACAAAATTTGCAATCCTGTGTTAGGGGAAAAGAGCCCAGACAAAATTACATGAGCAAAAAAAATTATATAAAAAGCATTTTCCATAAATATTTATGTTTTAAATTCATGCCTTCAAAGCCAAGTGCATGCCACTGGAGTGAAAGATTTAACAGTTGTGGGTTTCTGTTGTTGTTTTTAAGAGTTAGCAATACCGAGATTGCTCAGTCTATAGAAAAGTCAGTGTAGCTGGAAAAGTGGGTGAACAAACAACTTTACTGCCACAGTAAACAAAACCTGATACTGATTTTTCTTATCCATACTGTAGATGTCACAAAAAGCTACACAGATGTAAATCAACTGGAAATAATAGCTCCTCTGTAATTGTTGCTGGTCAAATACAGCAGAATTTGACCTGACACAAAGGCAGAAGAACAACTGTGAAACTGCATTTATGCAAGAAAATAGTAACATAATATATTATTTACTTAAGAACTCTACAAAATATTTAAACACTGACATAAACTAGTTTTCCTTTAAAAAATTTGTTGCTGAGTTTTCAGGGCCATAATAGGCTTTCAGATAGTATGATGCAGTATTAGCATGAATTTGGGCCAGCCTTTTACATTTAAAGTCAAGATAAATATCTTTTTATGTGCCAAGTATTTATGGTTCACAGGCACTCTGATAATGACTGAGTCAGGCAGGACAGATCCACTCCAGTAGTGAATTTTAGAGATGCAGCCCCTGCTTGCATGAAATTAAAGTAACTATGCTGCTGATCCACAATCACAACATGAAAAGCCAAAGCCAAGTCTCTAGAAATACTCAGTCTCAAATAGGTGGAAATAGAGCAGCAAAGTTTGGTCAGTAATTTGGGGGCTAGCCTGATCCTATCATTAGCATTTTTTTTTTCATGAGACCTTAACCATTAAATAAAGCAGTATCAACTCACAAAATACATAGCAGCCTTAGAAGTTAAGAAAAAGGTTATAAATCATATTTGAGCCAGAGGAAAATAAGTGCCATGAGAAGTAGTACTTTTTGCTGATTTAGTTTTTGGTTTTGGACAGCTTTACTTACACACAAGAAGAAAATACACTGCAGAAAGTTTTAACACAAGAGGGTTTTTAAGGTGATCTCTATCTACTACAAAAGTAATTTACATTTCCATTATCAGTCTTAAATCTTTCCTGAGAGTCTGAAGGCCAAAGCAAGTTTCTAATCTCAGCCACTGTCTACACAACCCATTCAAAAAGAAACCCTCAAAGCTCAGGCTCTTTAAATCAACTCCATTTGGTGCAAGGCTGGGTTTCCTGCTTGTTTGCTTTTGGCCTTCCTGCATACTGGTTCAGGACTTAGGGCCGAGCTCAGCTGCAGAGATAATGCAAAATCAGAACTATTCTTTTCCTGTGGCTGCCAAGGAAATCCCTGCTTTAGATTAGAAAATAACTAATGATTGTGTGTCCCTGTATGCTTTGGAGTAGGGCCCCTTATTTTATCTACATGGCAGCTACCTGTCAACGTGTGGTGCTTGGAGTAGCGCACTGGGAGTTCATACACACCAAGACTATCTAAACAGACCATTAAGTGCTAGTAAAGTAACACATGTGAACGACAGGTCAATAAATTTTAAACAACTTATGTTCACTGCAAAGACCTGGCTGTTTTAGAACAAGCTGTGTTTACATAAAATCAATTTTTACAAGCACCTAAATAATTAGGGAATATACTGCAATAATAATTATATTCTAAGTTCAATATAATAGTTCCAAACAAATTCAATGTATCACTTGCTTGTTTACACAATTCCTCCCCCCTCCCAGGTCTTGCTTCTTAAATAACTACTCTTTACAGGAGATGCTTAAATTTCAACTTGTGTCCAGATGAGAAGTTATTCTTTATACTAATGTGCCCTGATGCTCATCCCATTGCATATGTATGTGCAAAATGACTGAGAGGTCAGTAAATCACAATTCTAACCTATGCTGTTATTTTATTACCCCTTCTAATAATATTTGCCAATATTTATTTAAAATCAGATTATTTACCCAGAGCAATCTAGTGTTAATAGGAAATTAGAATTATCCGAATTCAATTTTGGATCAAAAATTCAAAAGCTTTGGATTAAATGATGGTTGAGATCTCAACTTCCTGTTCCTTATACAATATCAGACTATTCATTTAAAAGCTGCATATGTATACTCAAATAAACATACATACATGCCACATGTGCTCACACCCAACTGGAAGTTGATAGCAAATAAAAGAACCCAAATTTCACAATAAGGACTAAACTAAATGTTATCCATAGCTACAATGGCAAAGACACTGGCAAACTGATTTACAGGGCTGAGTTTCCGCTTCATTTTTGTTGCTTTTCAGCTACAGGCAAAAGAATTTAGCATGTTGTGAGCGCTATAAATTCACATTTGCCACAAGAACCCATGATGCCATCTGTTCCCTGGAGCGTTTACATAAAGTATGCCAATGCAAACCATCTGCAAACTGTTCTTGCATGCGAATTCTTGTGATAATGCAATGTGGTACATTTGCAATTTCAAGCAAAGACCACTTGAGCTTCTTTGTAATTGCTGTGCTTAACTCAGATGTTCTTTAGAAACCTCTTTAGAGCAGGGTTGTGGAGTATTTTGTCGGTGGTTTTGCTGAAGTCCTTGATGTTAACTCTTTACCATTGTTTTCAGGTTTCATCTTGCCGTGGCAAGATAATGGTGCACCTTAAGGTAAGGGTGAAAGGAAGGAACACAGGGAAGTGGGACATCCTCTGTTCCCTTGAGCTAAGGACTTTTAAACAACCTCTCAGCCTTTGGGAACAAGAGAGAGCACTGGATTGTACGAACTGTGGGTTTGCAAAGCACTGCAGTTCTTTCTATCCAATGCAGCATTATATCCGAGTTTGTTCTTTTCACAACTCACTTTCTTTTTCTTCTTACAGTTTTAAAAAATTGATGGGAAAAAATGCTTATGAATGACGTGCTGATATGCACTGATACTGTGAGGAGCAGTGGAAATTATCTGAAATAGTAATGGTGGAAAAGGTACACACACACACACACACACACACACACAGCAGAAATCTTTGCAGATCCCCCAGCAATTGTGGCCCTGGTTAACTATTTGCTAAACAGATTAATTACTGAGCCTCTAAACCATTTTCTAGGTTTCTCCAGTTGGTATCTAAATTTTAAATAACCGTTTCTCTCCCCACACAGTGAATTCAAATGTAGAATTCCTTGTCTTGGATCAAACTAGCTACTATGAGTAATCTGTGTGCATGTGTGTTCTGCGTCCTTTTCTGATTTGCCATGAAAAGGAGTGGCCAGTATCACCACTTAGTCATACTTCTTTAGGTAGCACAGTTTCACACTTCTCCTGCTACCATGTATAATGTAACTTGGCTCACTCAAACATGCCTTTAGTAAAAGCCCCTCAGGAAAACAAAGATCAGGGGAGGGCTAGGATGACACCCCTCAATTAGCCAGCCTGACACATGCCACACACCCGTGATTCTCCAGCTCTGAGCCCAGCTGACTCCAGTGCATTAGCTGACGGTTGAAGAGTGTATTATGGACTCACTGTAGAAACGATTAGAAATACTTAAAAGATTCAATCAGCTTGTAATTTGGCTCAGTATGCACTTGTGCTCTATGAAAATGACAGTCTGAATCTTCCTTACTCTGTGAGTGTTACTACTGGGAAGTTTTTCTTGACAGCTATCCCCATACACCAGCCTTAAACTAAATCCTGGTAAAACTAGTTCTGAGATTTTAATTTCTATCACTCATTCACTCCAGACAATGTTAAAAATTGTGAAGAGTGACATATATGATATAATTAACTTTGACAGAGAGTTTTCATTTGTTTACATGCAAAGGCTTTATTTTCCATTGTCTTGTTTCTAGGAAAGGAAGAAGCAAGCAAGCGCTGACATATATGGTGCACATCACATCCCTCTCAACATTTCTACAGCCAGTGAATGCCAATTTTTAGTGCCAAATCTGTCTTTCTTCAGCAAACCTGCTTCCTAGCTCCCTCCTGAGCCTCTGGGACTAGTACTCACCCCAGGCGGTTTTCCAGAGTGGGCTATGTCATGTTTTGTTGGGAGTTTTCAGCATGCTTAAAATTTATGCCAAAGAAGAAAAGAGATGATCAAAGAAGCAGGAATACCTGAACTTCTCTGCCTGTGGTCGCTCACTTTCACTGAGCAAGCCCCAACAGCATCTGTCACTAAAGCAATGGATTGTTTTGCTCAGACATCTGTGGGTCACATTATTTCACAAGGCTGCACCAAGAGGGGAAAGTAAAACTGAGGCAGGTTATTAATCACTTACCGTTTCCTGTATGACATAGAGGAAATAATCAAGCAGTATAGTGGGTTATAAAGGGAGATTCCTGAGAAACAAAAATACGCACTTCATTTAAGGCATTGCAGGAGGCCGTGTGATAGAGGCAGATTCAGTTTGTGGAAATTTGGCTTTATTTTATTTATGAGATTAAGTAACTGACAACAGCTGCCACATCTAAATGAGGGTATGATGGCATTCACCCAGCAACTGAGAAGAGCAGTGCTTTGGATTTACAAGTCTTCTCCATTCATATCCAAAACGCACAGGGTTTGCAGGGTGGAACAAGCCCAAACTACTCTCAGTGATATTACACGACCAGATCTGGAGGGAACTTGCCCCATATAAATTAATGCCAGCCTTAACAAGAGTAACTTTGATTCATCGATTTATGCAGCTGTGTCCTCACTAGGGAGTTTTCTGGCTACATAGGATTTTATACATCTGTCAGCTTTAAATCAGGGATCCAAATATAGACTGCAGCATGCCAGAACACTCCATCAATTTGTCCCTTTCCCCTGGGCCTATAAAGCACTAAATGAGCAGAGACTCATCAGTGAGGGATCAAGTCCTGATCCTGCCCACACCCCACAGCCCTGTTAACCTCAGTAAAGCAAAATGGGAGTCAAAAGAAACAAAGCTGTACTCAATTCTTAAAGTATCTCCCCCACCCCAAATTTTCAATGTACAGCAGATTGCATTTTTTCCATCTTTTCTCCTGACATGGAAATGTGCGGGCAGTTTGCTGCAGCTAGCAGTGTGAAAAGTCAAAGGGTACACAGGTTCAGCAACAACAAACACCAAACCAAATTAGACCATCTTCTGAATCATCATTTCTGTGATGAATAAGGGAGATAAAACTTCCTCTGAAGAATTTTCTAAAGCTACACTGAAGCAACCACCCAAAATACAGCAGAAGTGGCTCACGCAGAAGGAAGGATATGGGGGCACTGGGTTTTTTTGGGTGTGGATTTTAGCTGCACTAAGAGAAGAAGACTTAGGGCTGCTACCTTTGGTAATTTAAATGAGGTATTTCTAATACTGACTTATTCTTATGTTATGCTTGCAGGACAACAAAGCCTTCTTCCTGTTTCTGCTCTTGCCATGAATTTCCAAGGGAAAAAGACAGCATTCAAAATCAGGACTGGCCATGCTGGCGGATGAGGCAGCTTGGCAGTTCAATACCAAGTGAGTTAAATAAAAATAAAATTTAAAATTAGCCCGTTTAAGCAGTATCAACTGCAGGTAACGGTGATATCCACATTTTAAAAG
This sequence comes from Sialia sialis, assembly GCA_009812075.1. NCBI lineage: Eukaryota > Metazoa > Chordata > Aves > Passeriformes > Turdidae > Sialia > Sialia sialis. Next base: position 39,316,972 of record VRYO01002734.1, on the reverse strand, counting down.
GCCTCACGTCACTAATATTATCGTTATTAGTACTGATGGACCAAATTTCTAGTAAATGCAAAAATCTCTAACACGGAACACTGTAATGCACAAGAGGCAACCCTCACACCATTTTTTTTTTCTTTTTTTCTTACTGAGCTTTATATTTCAGTGTTTAGAAATAGCTCAGTCATCAATGACTGTGACCCCCATGAGGGCACTAATTGAGGAATGGATAGAGTTTCCCAAAGACTAACAGCCCAGGGTAGTGAGGCTGTGCTGCCCTGCTACAGCACTGCTGCGAGGAATACATATATGACAAGACCTTTGGTCCCTAACCGTGATGGATACCAAGTTGCTACAGCAAATATTGCCCTGGATGACTGCCAAGGATTAATCTTTTGACAATTAGGAACTTGTTTCATTTTGCAGCATAAACCAGGGTATGCCTTCACTAACCTAATCTCAGTTTGAGAGATGTCAAGCATATTCTTCAATACGAAATTAAAAGACAGGCTGTTTTATCTTTAAAAGAAGTGACTGGAACATAGAAAATCACTCTTAAATCTATCTCTAGATATAGGATTAGATGAAGACTGACTGTGTTTTGCTGATACATACAGCTTTCAATACCCTCTTAAAAATCACAGTTATAAAAAAATCTAAAGAGAGAATATGGTAGAAATTGTATTACTTTGTAGTGATCAAGTTCTGTCCTTAGATGTACAAGCATGGGGCTTCAATTTGACAGCAAGCCTGCATAACCAAAAAGCCTTCATCTGAGCACAGAATCTGACCCACAGATGCAGGAAAACATCTATGTTTGATGTAGCAGATTTCTGTTCTCTTAGAAGAGTAGCATCTGGACCTGAAAGTATTTTAACATACTGAGACCGATGCATTTGACATATTGTAGTCTTGCTGAGTTCCTTCCTTTATTTGGAGATGATGAACTTGATAGCAGTCTGCATTACCGAGTGATTAATCAGTCACTTTTGTAAAGGTTATCTGTTAAAAATACATCTGATTAATTTGGTCCAATGACAGAAGAGGAGCTATAGATCCCTTACGGCTGACCCAGAGGCCATCACTGTATAACAATGGACAGGTTTCATTTATAACATGGTGAACACACATGGAAATCTGCTTGTAATTAGAAAGTGATAATGAATCCATCTATCAAAAGGAAGCTGGTTTGTCAGCAGTCCTGGATGCAAACCCTGATATTTACTGTAAATCCCTCTGGCCTTCCCTGGGGAGTACAATTGTAAATGTAAGTCTTCAGCACCTCAAACAAAAGTCTTTCCAGGTTCTGGTTTTAAGAAAGATTTTTCTTTTTGGTCAATTCATGTTCTTGCTCTAACAGTGAATAAAAGTGGCAAGTGATGAGTTACAGACATCAATCTTTTTCTTCAAACATTATTGTGTCTGTTTCAGCAGAGGAGAAAGATGCTTAGAGGCTCTGATGATCTGAAAGACAAATGAGATCTGTACAAATAGAAAATGCTTGAGTGAAGCAGAACTACGACTGCCTGCAGGTAACAGAGGATAATTCAAGAGAGTTGTGTACCTAGTGTAAGTTCCTGACAAAAGGGTACAGGTCATTCAATCCCTATAAAGATTACTGGTGTGATTCTAAGGCTGTTTCACAAATAATCTGATTAACAGGAGCTTCTGAAGAAGGCTCAGACTGAAAAAGGACTTTGAGATTATGAGCTTTGGAAACTGGAAAAATAGAATTACCATCAAAGGAAATGATCAGGAAGGATGAAAGGGAATGGAAGGCACTTGGAAGAGCCCTGACAACAGCTGCTAGCCTTTTTCCTTTTTATCAGCATTCAGGTGGAAATATCTGCAGATACCAGAACTCCAGTTCCAAACAGCCACTGTAACAGGAACAGAGCCATTACTCAAGGTACCTGAACACCTCCATCACCCTGGGCAACTGATAATCAAATGTAAGTAATGTCCCTGAAGGAAAGCCACAGTAAAAGAGTTCAATACATTTCTGAATATTGATTCTTTCCAGAAACCAGAGCAATCCAGATAGGACTAAAAGAAAACGGGACATCAGTCTTTAGTGTAAAATCAGTTACAATCCAATTAAGTATCTACCAGAAAGCCAACATAAACACTCACATGCAGCAGCAAAAAACAAAAACATGTAGTAATAATCCTCTAAAATCTAACACCAGAAGATGAAGAGATCTGGCCTGTTTCACAGCCACAGACAGATGATTAAAACATAAAACACACATGTCAGAATAAAACTGTTAAATAAATCATTTTACAAGGAGAAATTCTAAGGTTTATTTCCACTATTTTCTTGGCAACTAGCTAATTACCTGCTTATATCTTCTTAAGATGAGGAGGAAGCTGAAAAGAAGCCATTAATAAATCAGATGCTCCCCAGCAGCCCCAAGCCTTTAAACACAGTGGACAGCAGTTTTTACTATGGGAGAGTATAGCCAAGCTCATAACAACATTATTCAAAAAGTCCAAACAGCCCTTCAGCCACCAGTCTTCTCAAGTGTTTGTGGGGAAAAAGTCCATTAAAAAAACTCTAGAATATACACACATGGAAGAAAGTGAAGAAATGAAGTGCAGCAGAGCACAAAGGCTTATGTCAGGCAACCACAGCAAGGATTGTGCAGCAGAGGCACAGCGTCAGAGCAACAGGACCATCCAGAACAGCTCATGATTGCAGAGAGAAAGAAACTGTTCCCTCTATGGCCTCATGGATACCACTGACCATTCACAGGGGCATGATCACAGCTTTGCCATGAGCACTGAATACCTGCAGGATACAGCCAGGCTGGGGTGGTTGGAATCAGAGCTTTTTGAGATCTTCCCAGGAATCCTCTCATGGCTGAACACGGCAACATGGAGAAAGACCAGCATATTAAGGAGGGGAAATGACAAAGAGTAGTCTTCAAACAATATGCTTAAATATGAAACTCATGACTTCACTGGACAGAATCACCTGGTCAAAGCAAAAAATCTGAAGTAAAAATTTAGCTTTCAACCATAATGTCAATTTCAAATTAAAAAAGCATGAAGAAGCCAAAAAAATCCAAACACAACCACATCACTTCCACCAATGCAATGAGCAACAGCCTTCATTAACACCAAATCCAGCAAGAATGTAGACTGCTACTGAGCCATAGATACATGAACCAATTCAGAAAATTTAATTAATTTTAATGCAGTTGATAAATGCTCAGGACTGTATTTGCAGAAAAGCATGACCAGCAAAAAGTAAAGAAAGTGTCAGAAGAAACACACTGCCTCCTCCAACCAAGGCAGATGACAATCACCACCACACCCTTCTCAGCACTCCAGAGAAATTGTCCAGAACAGCTGCAGCTGGAAGGAGAGACAAGTGCCCTAACAGCCCTCTCATGACAGGACTCACATGCCCACAAAGGGGTTTATTTATGGGAGACAACTATTCAAACCATAAGCTCTCACACAGTTGCAGTCCCAACAGGACCAGGCAGAACTAGAGCATTACAAGACACTACTTGTCCTCTGTAATTCTAACTGTTACTATGGAAATAGAAAGAATCTTTTTGGCATTTGCCAAATGCAACCAAGAGTTGGTGCAGCTGTAGTCACCTAAGGCAGACAGACCCAACCACCTGTGCCAGTGGAGTTGTCACTGGGAGGCAAGAGGCCCTGGGAAAATAAGGCTGCTGAAGGCAGTGCAGCAGGAAAGATCAGGCAACAGAAAGCCTCCAATAGGTAAAGGCTCACACAGTGGAGAAGCATAAGGAAGAAGGGGGAGGGCAGTGGAGAGCATGATAGGAGAAGAGACAGAAGAGAAGGATGATTAGGGAAGAGGCACATCAGCACATGTCACTGAAAAAGGTCCAGAATTCAACAACTGCCAGAGCAAATGCTACCCAACCAGCAACACCAGCCCCTCCCAGCACACCATCCAGCAACCTGCAGAAGGCAGCCTTCATCTTAGTGTTTTGGTGCCAAGGAGTTGAGTGCAACACAGTTATTTGGCAATCACTGAGCCTTCAAATTCTACATGATTGAATGTGTTTCCTCTAATAAAACAGATTTATTAATACACTTCTATTTTTAAATGTGATTTTTAGAAACTGTGTCATCCGAGAGGTACACTGCAGGGTGGAAGAATGGAGAGGCAGAGAGGAGGAATAGATGCCTTCTGATTCTTGTTCACTGAAACAAAGCTATTGGCAAAGCAGCACTAGGACAGCAACAGATACAGAGCAGACACCAAAATCGTGAGTGGTGATGTTACTGAGGATGCTGGTCATGCAGATATGTGCAACTGGGCCACATGGTTCTATTAGATACCCAGAGGTTCTGAAACACAGCTGGATCAAGCCTGAGTTATGTGCCAGGTGAAGGCAAAAGCCAACATTAAAATTCCTGCAAAGCTGGACATGGTCAGTGTTAACATTTGTGAAGTGCCACAGAAGCGCTACATTTTTCAGACACCTAATGATATTGAGGCACAGAAAGCAAGCTAAACAAAGAGCTTCATTCACTCCAGCTCCATTAAAAACACAGAGAACAAAATCAGTTCCAGACATGTGGGAAAGAACCAACAATTGCTAGCAAAAACAGTAATACCAGCATTAGTGTTCCAAGAGAAAGAAAAAAACCATGATGGAATAAAAAAATAATCACATGAATCACAGAAGATGTTTTCAACAATCTGAGTGCAATTTAAAAATAATTACTAAAAGAAATCAAAACTAGCTTGCTGAATTAAAAATGTACATGTCTGAAAGATTAACAATGCTTAGAAGATATTCTTGTATAAATGGTCAGTAATAACCACCTATGTAATGAGTACATGGTAATTAAGAAATACAGATAGCAGTAACTTAATGAGGACATCATATTTTCCCCTAAGGAAGGACAGTAGCACTCATACATCCATCTGTTCTCTTCATACCTAGAGTCTTGTCCTGGTGGCACAGTCCTCACATACTTCAGCCCATACTATTTTGTGAGAAGCATTGTTCAATGCAGTAAATGTCCTTACACTTTTATGTTGACTTACAAATAATAATAAGAGTAGCTCACTGATATTTGATCTAGTAAAAAGAGGTTTGTAGCTAGCCATATTACTTATTTCATTCTTGTCTGGCAAAGCTAACTGAGAATCTCTTCTCTACCGTTAAGTGATCTTACTGCCCTGTCAAACTGCTCACTCCCCACTCTCCCCCACACTTGGGAAAAGTCTTGCTCATAGCCAGAAAAAGCAGTAATAATCCATCATCATATACACAGAGCAGCTCCTCAATTCCCTGTTTTCTTTTATTTTACCTTCTCAACAACCACTCACTTTTCCTTCTTAGAGAAACCTGTCTCTCATTCCTCTTGCTGAAATGGCACTCCTAAACTTCAGACACACTGCCTATACTGCCAATGTTGTTTTTTTTCTGGCATCTCCTAAAGCGATCAGGGCTTTTGAGGGCACAGCACTTCCCAAGCCAGCCTCTTGAACAGATTAAATGGATCAAGTATGCCCAGTATTTGTTCCTGTCAAATGCATCATACAAACAGTGCTCTGACAGTGTTTTTATGAGTAGCACAGGAACATATTTGGAAACTAAAAAATCTTATCCTTGGGACCAGAGACAAGGATATTAAGGAAAGAACATTTTGGTGTATGCGAGAGTATGTTTTCCTACTTACTGCCCAGTAGGGAGGAAGGTGAATTGCTACTTGCTTTCACAGACTGTGGTAAGATTTCCTATTCACCCTGCCAGGCTCAGACAGTATTATCACCTGCATCAATTAAGGTACCTTAGCAAGGGGTTTTCCAAAAAAATTACAGTAACAGCTTTATCAAAGCATGAAAACATAAATGTGCCTTCATTTATGAGGAAGAAACAAATGATTAGAGTATGAATGCATCGTTGAGGGTAATTTGCACAACAAGAGGACATGTGCTGTAGGCACTTTTGTTGGTGGGTAAAGAATAGTAACAGGAGAACAAAAAAAAGTCCCACTGAATTTTCCCCCTGCTGGCCATTGTCCTCCTCCCTGTTTCTTGTTTGGCATTTAACTGATACTTTTATTTTTTCCAATACAAAATCTGGCCTCTATTTCTATGAATCTTAAGGGTTTATATAAGGTTCCTTATGGCAGCTACGACATCAGTCTGGGTTCTCCCAGCCTGCCCTCCAAATCACTTCAAACCAGCTCCACAAAGACTGTCAACAAAGCCTCTCAAATAAGCACATCTGCAACAAAGGTTTTCTTGATAAGAATAGTCCTTTCCCTAGGAACCTCTCTGCTGTGCTGCCGTTTTGCCCATGAGCCTCTCAGTTTAAAGCCAGAGTCAGGACAACCTGCATAAATACACCTGCTCAGTCTGCCTTTTCCTGCTGATAGAGAAATAATAAGTTACATACTTTTGTAATGGGCTTTTGAAGTTTTTCACCTGTTTCTACTTTTCCAGATGTCCTAGGCCAACCAGACCCTGTGACTTCTACCCCGGCCTTTACTCTTCATTACTGGAGACCTTAAAACAGCAATGCTGTCCTTTCCAACTTCAAAGCAAAGGGAGCAAAATCGGACTGTGAATTTCTAGCTAAGGATACTGCTGGATAGGATCTATGTCCTCAGAAAGTAAAGACATAGGGACTGTGTTACAGGTTTTTTTCAGCAAATAGTACAGAAAGTGGTTTCAGAGGGAGGTAGGATACTGTAGAAAAGCAGTTCCACGCCCTGTAGGAGAGATCTCATGCACTAGTTGAGCCTCTTCAGAATGGATAAACACTGAGAAGCAGAAGGTTCACTTCCAGCTGAGGCTGACCAGCAAAGTCTTCACTGAAAGAAATTTCTGACAAGGGTTCAGGAAAAGGGCTGGTTATAATACAAATGGACACACTGACCATGGTGATTATTCACCCATTTGGTTTGATGTCAACGTAAACCTCATGCCACAGGAGAAGGTAAGGAATTCTGTACTAGCTCCTCCCTACAGAATCAAGGTCTCATGGAGTTCACATGGCACAGATCATAGACTCACAGAATGGTTTGGATTGGAAGGGATTATAAAGATCGCCCAGTTCCAACCCTTCTGTCACGGGCAGGGAATCTTCCATTAGACCAGAGCCCCATCAAGCCTAGTTTGAAGGAGAATAGTAAAACTGTTTCAAATAATTTACTGGTGGTTCTCACGCTGAAAATAATCCATAGTTCAAAGAGAACCAAAAGAAATCTTTAGCAACATATCCTTTGCACAAATGATTTGCATGCTTCTTGATTTCTCCCCTTTTAGTTGTCCAAGTGAAGAGCTGGGTGGATGAGGAAGTGTTTATGGTAGACACTTGTTTCCTGCAGCATGTGAATGTCTTTACCTCTGGAAGAAGGACCACAGTGGCATCCACTGTGGGTGGCTCCTGTGTTGCTCAGTCAGCCTGACAAAGCTTGGCACCGAAAATTAAACTCTGTGGAAGTTCAGGGGTTGCTCAGTTGCATCATTAACAAGTCTCAGAGGCAATGACTGTCAGGAGACAACAGGCAAAAGGTGATATATGAAGAACATAAGTGAAAGCAGGCAACTTCCAGCAATAGGTTTAAAGCATAATGCACTTCCAGCAGTGAGGTTGGACTACTGCTGGGAAGCATCTGGTTCTGTCCAGGTCTCTTCTCTCAAGACCAGCACCAATGCCAATAGTTGCTGGAAGAGTTTAAGCCAGAAGAGAGTGCCAGTATATTTAAAGGTGTTTGTGACTGAAAAATGGAAACTATCAGACTATTTTCCTAATATATGCCCAAGCCTCACCAGAGCCTTTAAAGGAAGATCTGTTTTGTGATAAGATTGTTTCAGGAGTCAAATGCCTATTTCTTTACTTTGGGCATGGAAAGACACAAAGAAATTATTCCCGTTTTGCTATCCCTGATTGATAGTCCCAAAAAACTGCTAAGTATCTAACAGGGATTTTCTGAAGCAGAAGAGACATACACTCTTTTTGCCCTTTTGGGGCAGTTACTACACAGCAGGATGGGTGAGGCTTAAAACAGAGTATTTTGTGCGCCCATTTCACAAGGGTGCTTTGCCAGTCTGCCCAGCCATTTGTTAGTTCACAATCATTGGCATTCAAACCAGAAGTGAGGACTGTAAATGAAACTTTGGATTGTAGAGTCCTTGAAGATTTCAAAGGAGTTCAGCCTGAGCTAAAAGCTGGCAAATTGGAAACCATTTAGACATCTTACTGTGATGGTCAGTAAGAGGAAACCAAGTTTCAGACTACCTCCTGCCTTAAGAAAACAAGATACATGTGTAGCCCTGTCAGAATCAACTAGTCAAGAACAAGGTTCAAGCACATTTAAAACTGAATCTATGCTGACCCTGACTTAAAAGAGAAGCATATTGTTGGTGAAAGTATATAAAATTCATTTCTCATTTACAGAAAGGAAAAAGAAAGACCAATTCTGATACAAGCTTGCAGGTCGTCTTAGTACTTGAGCCTTCTAGATGTAGAAAAGGGTTTGCTAAGAAAGGAAAACATGCTGGGGGTTTGATCTATATTCCAAGAGGTCTTTGCAGTCATATAAAATGACCCAGACTTACTACAACTTCAAAAGACACACATAATTAATACTGATTTTATCAAATATCATAGCGCTACACAGGCTAGCATTGCTTTTGACAGCATTTGCATAATGAATAACACATCAAGCTGTGTAAACCTTTACATTTTTGGTTTCTCATCTAGATAGCTTTAAACAAGGTCAGAAGCAAAGCTGCATGTTTATTTTGCCTTTTTTTAAACTTTTAAGCAGAAATAAGATTTGCTATTTTTCAAGCATTTGTTGTCCTTCCTTCATTTTGAGCAAGGAGAAATGGTCCTGACATATTACATATGACATATGACATAATGGATTTTTGGAGGAATCTTTTGCTGATTAACCATGCAGTGAAATGAAATGCTTAATAGAAAACACTTGGCACAAGCTCCCTGATCAAAATGTCACCTTGAAAATGGCTCATAAGTCATTTGTCACTGTAGATTTTACCCACATTGCACAATACTGGCATCCCATACTAACACACTGCAACTGTGAGTAGACAGCCTGGGGTGATAAGGAAATTACAGGTATTACCTTTCTGGTTTTCCACAGATAATTAGCAGCTCCCATAGGTTGCAATGATCTAGGAAATACCATGTCAAAGGCAATCCTTGTGCAAGTACTGACTCTGACAGTGCTTTACTATCTTTGGCCAAGGTTAAATTTGGGTCACCGTACATGTGAACGTATGGAATCACGCATATGATGCCAAACAGGCTTCGTCCAGTGTTTGACCTTTACAGAGAATGTTTTTCTTGCAGTACCTAGAAATTATTTGTAAAAACTGGCATCCAAAGTGTGAATACAGTTGAGAAGTTATAAACAGAACTAGGTATTTTCCTCTGCTCTGCTGCTATGAAGTTGTCTGGGCCCTGATATTTTAGACAGAACCGGCTTCAGCTGAGAAATGACATCAACATTAGTCCACACAGTGCCCCTTCTGATTGCAGGCAAAATGAAGATTCCTCAGACAGGCGACTCAATGCTCTTGTAAAGGGTAAAAGTCAAATTCTGCCCTTTTGAAGAAAAATGTTGGTAGCTGTCTGCCTGCTTTGAAAATTGCTATATATGCTCTACAGATATGGCTGAGAACAAATATGGTTAGTGTTTTACCCCTACACGTCTTTGCTTATTCTTTTTATACCATTCAGATTACCTCAGAATTACTGTGCATTTGAGAACCTCTTTATTTCCCCTGATTTTTATGAAATTATGGAAATAACTGGAACTCATAAAACATTTGGGTACAAATGCCACAGTCTGATTTTTTTATCCTGTATTTGTGGCATATGCAATCAAAATCAATCCATCACAATGTTCCCCAATTCCCATATTCTCATTCCATATGCAGTAAAAGCAGCCCCCATCATAAAATACTGCCCTGCAAGTGCAGTGGTACTTGGCATGTTGTTTCCTTTCTGTTCCACAGAATTTCACATCTCCTTTCATTCTGCCTGTGCTCTTTGTAGCCAATCTCTAGATGTCCACCTTATATCTGTATGATGTAGCTTAAGTTGACTCTAAAAAACTCAGTGTTATTTGTCCAAAGGAGCAGAGACACTTCTTAGCCCATGGTGACACAGCCAAATGTTCTGCAGCCTTTCTGATGACAGAAACATGCACCTAACCCAGGATTCACTGCGTAGCCTGAACAGTACACCACACAGCACGCTGCATCACCCAGGGTTCCTTGGACAGTTTCTTGTAGTAAAAACAAAGACCATATTTCTATTTCTACGACTGGCCTGGCTCTCTATCCAAAATTACTCACCATACCTTTTATTTTTTAATGCGATATTTTTATCCCTAAAAACTGAGAGCCTCTACTGCTACCACACCTGTCAAAATGCTTCTTTACTCTTCCATGCATCCCCACATTTGCAGTTGGAGCCAGACCATTTGGATGTTATCTTATGGTGCTTTCTTCTGCCTACAGCCCTGGGAACACTACAATACACAGGGGTGAGACATGCTAACACCAGGTCCATGAATGATTTAATAAGGCCTGAGTGTTTTTTTTTTCTCTCTCTCTCTGAACAGTCTGTGGTAAAGAAGGGAAAAAACAAAATACTTCCATCATCACAGTACTAACATTAACCTTTAGGTAATAGGTACCATAATTCAGGCCATTCAGTTCAGTGCAGAAAAATCACATGAAAACACGAAGAGAAGGATATTAATGAGTATGCTTGTATGTATCTACATGTCCCTGGAAGACACGGGCATTCTGTGGTGGACCAGCCACATCTTCATGAATGGCACTTGTGCTGCACTAATAGCTAGGAGAATCCTTCAGTCTAACCAGCCTTATGAGTGTATTTCTGTGTTGTGTGTAACCCACCAAAGAACAAACCAATTCCAAGCCATGAAGGAGCACAGTCTCTCAGAATAAATGTGGTAGCAACAGAAAATGTCCATCACTGGCACATAAACGTGGATATGACACACAGATGCCCTCACCTACGCTGCCTTGTTAGTGGCAATGAGCAGAAGGCACCTCCCCCCACCATCTGTGCCTCCTCCTCCTCCTATTTGTGGAGGAAAGACTAGCATATTCCTCAAAAATAGTACATATCAATGACTTTGCTTCTTTCAGTGAACTTTTAGTCTTAAGTGAAAAAAACTTACATGTTTGCATGTGCCATAATCACATTTGGAGGCAGGTAGAGGACATGCCAGATTATAGACTCAAATCAGCATCTTTCCACAAAACTGTGTTAATGAAGTCCACTCACAAAACACAAGGGACACCACCCGATGTCCCCGCAGCTGATTTTGGGAGGTTGCTCTGGCACCTCCCTCCTCTGCTGGCCAGCAAAGCCTCCTTTCCTCTACAAACTGCATTAATTTTCAGACCTGTGCATTCCCAGAACACTCTTGTGCACACACTGTCCTCTAGGTGTAACTAATCACCTTCCCCTGGAGCAGCCTTCCCCTCTGGGGTACTCAGCATAAACTGTGTCACTGCCAGCCTGCATTTTACTATACTAAACACACAGGGATCTTTCAGCCTCCCCTCTCCATGTCTTCTCCAGCTGACACTCATTCTCCTGTTGCACAACACATTTCCCGTCCTCTACTGCAGAAAATTTCAATTGTTCCAGTTTAAACGTGTGGGAAGTGCTGAGCCCACTTCTTGGTTTTGCTTAAAAAAAAATCACTACCTCTAGACAGTGCATTTACGAAACAGGCTGTTATCAAGTTATGCATATAAAACAACCTAACCTAGTGAAAATACAGCATACTAAAAAATAGCTTCTATGGATCATTTGATTCTATGATGAAACATAAAACATTTGCTACTGTGGAATAGAAGCTAATATTCACCATAAGCTTTTGATTAAGGTTTCTGATTAGGACTGTGTTTTAATATCTAATACAGCAAAATCCAATGTTCATATTATGTTGCCTCTGTAGATCAAAGCTTGTCTCACACAACCTGTGCAATTCATTAATTTTATTTTTGGGTATCTAGAATAGGTTATGTCACATTCTGGATGTAAAAAACTCAAAAAACCACAGAGGGGGTAGCTTACAACTCAGCTTTTTCTAACATTGCCTTGAAATACATATTAGTATGTGGAAGAGATGATAATGCAGAATATAACTCACTTTTTCTGTCAATGTAAGCAGTATATTGGTCTGGCTAAAAAGACAGCATAGGAAGCCCTTCACTGCAGCACAGGAGTGAAATGCATGGGATAACGCCACATGCAATACACAAATCCCTAAAGAAGGACTTCCTGAATTCCTTTTAAAGTTTATTTAAGCTTATTTCCTTCAAAGATTTTTCTTCTTTCAGTAGAAGGTCAAGACAGCTCTCCTGTATTTCTCCCAGAGCAGAAAACATCTACAAAGCTATTGCTTAGATGAGCTCAAAAACTAGTTCTGGGGCCCAGAGCTGTTGTCACCTTTGCCATCCCTGGCAGAGGACAGCACACCATTTCTTACACAAGTTCAGATTAGTGCCTGGCTCCCACGTGTTGCTGCTGTTTCTTTGTCCTGTCCTACCCCTCTTATCTCCCAGTTGTCTGGCAACCATGTCTGAAAGGAGAAAGTCCTCCTGTGGGTGATCCAAGGCACCTGAACTGGAGCTGGTGCCACTAACAAGTTTCCAGCTTCCTTGACCAAGGGAATTGAGGTCTTTCTGAGTGACCACTCATCCGCAAAACATCAGTGGCATGTATCAGATTAGACCATCTCTGAGGATGTGTCAAACCAAACATGAACCTTTTAATTGGGACAAAAGGTTATTTCCTATCAGCTGCTTTTTGGCATCCATCTGTGTGTACCCTGTGGTAGAGATGAGGCTGATTAATTCCTCTGCAAAAGATGCTGTGAGATAAGGCCAATCCCCACGACTTGAGTGAGGGACCTCACAGGAGCATGTCTGTGTGTGGAAGCTCCAAAGCTGTAAGTGATTTCTGCCCATGGATGAGTACACAAACCTCCCACTGAGACCCACAGGGAGCTTAGAGAACTTGTCTAAGGGCAAAACTCAATCCTACCCTTGTAGCTCAAATTAAAAGATAATAAAAATTCCCTCCACACATAGTCATGTGACATGCAGCTAATGTTGCATGATGGAATAGTACAACTCTGTTTCCAACAAAATTAATATTTAGCTTCATGTAGTGCTTCTTGTCCTATTTCTAAACCCCAAGTAAACCCTGCTTGGAAAAAGCATTTCAGGAACCTCAGTGACACAGAATGTCTCCACTGGCAGAGCTTCAGTAAGGCATGTTTGGTCAGAGATGTGCCCCACGCAGCATCATCACTTCCAGCTCCCCAGGAAATATTGATAGGAAATGTCTGGCAGCAACCAATGCAACAACTGTGTGAGCTTACTACGGCTTACCCTGCACACAGAAACAAGGAGAAAATACTGCAACATGTTTCTTCCTGTCCGTCCTCAACAGCACATGGACTTTTTAACTCGAATTTTCCCAATCAAGCCTTAATAACAATGCTGTTATTTACTACAGTAGACATTTTCATAGCATATCATCTCCTCTTTAGAAAAACAAGCAAACAAAAAAAAAAAAAAAGAAACAAAAAAAAACCAAAACAAAAGAACTGTCCAAGGAGTTCATCCTGAAAAAATAAACTCCTGTAATTCACACAGAGCAAATTCCATTGTGAAAACATTCTTGTTCTCTTCAGGAATGTGAAACTGTTTAACTCCATCTATACACTGGGCTTCACAGCCTGGAAAAGACCTGGCTGGGCTTTCTATTTGTAAACCAAGTTGAACGTCCTACCAGCCTCAAATAAGGCCACATAGAAGAGAAAAGCACTATGGAGGGATAAAGTTCTTCTCTGCCCTCCGAACCTGTGAGGCATTTTTAACTATGAATGCTGCATTATGCGGGTTTTACTTACCTGGTCTGAGCATGGTGGGAAATGCACTGTTCTGAAAAGAAACCTCCGCAATGCAAAGGCAAAAAGTGCAGAAAATACTGAGTGGCAGAATCTGGGAAATTGATGTGCATAACTTTACAAAATCCAGTTGATACTGTGAAGTTGTCATTTAAATAATTAAGTACCAGCAAGTGCTTCTACTGATAGCAAAAAGCAGTGTGGGCAAGCTGAGCTCAGACCAACAACACTCCCTGCCACTCTGTCCCTCTGTGGCTGATGGGTTTCATAGCAGGAGTGCTACAAGAACAAGGTACCAGAAGAGGTGTGACCCCTTTCCACAGAAATTAGAGAGGGAAGGTAGCTCTTGGCAGCACATGATGTGTGTAGTCCCCACTCAGTGACAATATCTGATGTCGCAAAAAGAGATGGTTTCTACATGTTGATAGGAACAAAACCAAACTGGAAATAAGACAATAATCCCCACCTTTCTATGTTCTGTGCACACACAGATAGGTGTGCACATGTATATATATATATATAAAAATATATATATATATATCTATATATCTATACATGTGGCTTTAAATAATAAAAAGCTTATAACTCGCACGTATCGCTGCACGTACACACACAAACCATGCAAATATGTGAAGAAAAACTTGGCAGGAATATTCTACATCATCAGACACAGTCAAATGAATGTTTTGCAACAAAAAGTTTCTGTAAAAACACCATGGAAATCTGTGCATAAGTCTTGCTCAATTTCAAAAAGGCTGGATGTACACACCACAGAAATGATCTCATGTTTAATGCAAACAAGAAGTCATAAATTTATTTTCATTTTTTACACTGATTCTATACAGTATAAAAGTCTTTCTATTATGAGAAATCCTACATCTAAGTACTGTATCCATGTTCAGATACAGGAGAATGTTCCTCATCCTTTGACAAACCTTGGGGTGCTAAAGTTTCTCCTGTGTCAGAAAATGTCTGTCTTGTTTCTTTATGCTTATTTTTTTATTGTGCTCATTCAGAAGAATAAATGTCGAATGCATTCAGCATATCATACTAACAGGAAAATTTTCTTACAAAAATATAAAGACGTGGGGTTTTTTATAGATAGATAGATAGATATGCATATATATGTATCTGGAGACATATGTGCTTAGGCTGTCACTGATCTTCACTAAGCAGAGATTTAACAAAATTTTCCTACAGCAGGACCTTGTTACTATTTTAAAATCATAAATATGTGCAGAGGCAGTTTACAGACCTTTTAATTTATTCTGCACACACTCACACTGAGACTTGTAAGATACACACAAAGAAGCACAAGGAGAGCTAAAAGAAGAGACGGTATCTGGCCTAATTTCAGCATCTAGAAGTTAGATGTCTAGCTCTCAGTTAGTCAAGGCTCCTTTCTACATCTAGTAGGTATTTATAAGCATACCTCAGAATCATCCTGTCTAGACAGTCACTCTGGAAGTGCTTGTTCACTGCCTGTCAAAGGGACTTACGGTAATGAATTAGTGGGTAAGTTTTAGAGATGTCTAAAACTGGGTGAGATAAATCCTGACATTCACATACGCCTTTGCAGAGGTGCAGGAAAGCCTCTTTTTAACCCACAAGATTTGCCTGCCATGTCTGAGGGCCACCACCACCTTCCTGCGATGGGATGCCCACAGCTGCCAGGCCATCACTTGGCCCATCTCCTACTCCTGAAATGCTGCAGCCAAGGCCTGAATACACATCAGATGTGCACCATTAGCAGTGATGTTTCCTGCATTTGCAGCACATAAACTTGTTCCTATAACAGCTCTCGCTATTTTCCACCATTTGGCTGGTGCTCAGTGATGTAACCCAGTGTGAATGAAAGAGCCCCCTTTTTCTCCAGTCTCAACAATGTGCCTATTTGTGAGCAAAGCCACTGCTTTCCCCCACGGACCTGGTTAGTAGTGATATTTTATTTAAAATTCTTGTGGAAGCTTATGGGCTAAAGAAACTGTGATGTGAAAACCAGATGTCCATGGCAAAGGAGAGACTCAAAGGGCTTTCAGAAACAGGGAGAGTCATAATTTGGCTTCAGAGACTCAGTTACTCTTCTCCATGATGAGTCCTGGCAATGGGCAGGGGGGTTGCATGCAGGGATAGGTGGTAAAACACATCAGCACTTTTGCTGTGGGATGGGTCTGTGCTCAAACACAGGGGGAAATGGGGTGAGCTGGGGCCCTGCTCTCCCTCAGCAGCCACATTCCCAGCAGTGCCACCTCACTCACCTCCCAGCAATCAGTAGGGGCACAGCCAGCATGGCAGCAGCTCTGGGCATCATCCTGCACCAGCTTATGTGGCCTTAGTTAGCACGTTGCAGATGTCCCCAAGTGGTGACAGCAGCTGTAGCAGGTCACAAGGCCAGCAAGAGGCTGCCTCATCACCTCACTGGGGATGTGAGCTGCAGCACAACCACGCACGAGCAGGCAGCGGGATGCTGCTCCAACATGAGTTTTAGCAGCTCTTCAGCTACCTCTGCTCAAGCCTAGCTAGGCCACTAAAATAGAGGCTCACATGCCATCATACTGCAATGATGTTTGAGAAGAAACTTGGAGTCAACAAAGAGCCAACATGTTCTCCAAGTACTTTTCTTGTCCAGAACATACACCCTACCATCTGGAAGTGTAAGGCAGCAAGGGAACTTTGATGGCAGGCTTCAGCAAAGTAGTACCACTGACTTTGTTACCAAAGTTACACCAAAATATATGTATTAAAACTATATATATATGTAGAATAATTAAGACTGGAAGAAGCCAGTTCAGCCTACCATAGCTATCAGTGCAATTTGTGCCTGCATTAGAAGCACAGCTGCAGCTAGTTTAGGATTTTTGGTGTGTTCTGGTATGACTGATCTACTAAAAACACTAAGATGTAAGAAATTAAAAACTTGAAATGGCTCAACTATAAAACAAGATCCAATTACATGTCAAAGCCAGCCTGAACGTTTTTGGATACATAAAAATTTTGAAGATGTGTTTTTGCAACTGTAGGTGCTTCGGTTTTTGCCAAAAGAGTTTTGAATAGTTTTAAAACTCTCCCTGCATGTCTGCCAAAGGATGCGCTCACTGACAGGAAAAGCTAGTAATAGATGACAAAACAGCAACAAACTCCTTCCCACTCAAAATGCTGGTGAGGTCTTGTTTAACTTGCCTGCAAGTGCTGTAACAAAACTACTGTACTTTGATCATGTTTATTTTAATGGTTTAAGCTGTAATTATATCAAGAGGAGTTCTTTATTCATTTTTACAATGGGCATAATGAATGCAAATATGCTTTTTTAATGGTTTGTGTCTTTTAGCTTAATCCAAGCACTATTAAGAAAATGGATGTGGAGTTATTCTAGGATAACATCTCCAAAACATATTATTTTTTCCTCTCTCCATTACATAACAAAATGTGACTTTTACTACAAATTATTATAAGCATACTCCTGGAAGCTAGTCTTTTACAACCCGATATCCTATTCTGATTGCAGGAAAATGTGAAAATAAAGTACACAATCATCTACATTCCTCTAACAGTTACCTTTGAATATGTATTTTAAAACACCATCTCTGGTCTCTGTATTTTTTCATAATTTTAGCTTTGTTTCCTTATTTTTAAAGACATGCTTGAATAGACAGATAAAATTTCAAGTATTCTGTCTGTGTTATGACTCCTAATAATTTTCCCTCTTACTAATAAAAAACTTCTTCCTTTTTGAGGTCAAAGAGTGAAAGAGTTGAAGCTAAACCCCAGGAAGTCAAGGGTTTAACTCGGGACATTGTTGGCTGTGATTGTCCAAAAGCAAGCATTGCTGGTGGCACTGAGGCAAGCTGTCCCCGCAATGTCCCAGTGGTATCGCCCTTTGTGACATTCATCAATCTTCCTGACATTTAGTAGGAGACAATACTGCCAAAGCTCAATGTAAACAGGAGTAAGGTGCCTGCAAAGGTGTAATTTGTATTGGCCTTCAAGTGAAATAAAAATGAAATGCTGAAAAATGTAACTTATAGGCACAAGCAGCAAACATGCACCTTAGCATGAGCCCATGCAAACCAGAATCTACTCTCATTGCTTTCCATCTTTAAAAGTACCTTAAAACCCCTACCCCTAACCTGAAATTTTTTAATTCAACAACACTAAAGGCTGCTTTAACCACTTTAACAAAACCAGAAACATTCAGACACACGACACAGTTTCCCACAGGCAGGGAAGTGCTCTGTATTTCCCTGTAAGGAGGGCCCTTCTTTAATAAGAGCTTCATCCGATCACTGTCATTGTTCTGGATAATGGATTACCTACACATACATTTTCAAGTGTAATGACACTCTTGCTTATTAAAGACCTCTCAGCTGAAGGGGCAGAATATTATGAACTGGCCAATCCATTCATTTCCTTGAATATGCTATTCAGTATTTTATGCTAAACCAGCAATACACCATCCATTTTAGTACAATGATCCTTATGTTCAATAAAACTGAAGTGCTGGATCATAAATCATTATAGTCATTTATTTTACATTAGACACATTAGCCACTATATTCCATAATCTATTACAATAAGGTGGATTTAAATGTACCCCAAGGAACTACAATAATAACTTGAGAACCAAATATAGCAATTATGGATAAAATATGCTTAACCTAAAACTGCACTAGCTGCATAGACTGCTGTGAACTTTAAATAAAATTTAGGGAGGATGATAACTGTCCTGGAATAAACAAGTAACAGAGGAAAATCAGAACCTCCTCTCTGTACTTCAGAGAGTTTAACATGCGTTATCTACGGAGAAGGGGATGTTATGCTTATAAACCAGTGTCTACTAAAATATTATTATTCCATTATTACTGATTATGTTAGCTTTCCATCATGTGAAAATTTTCCATATTTTCCGGGTGTATTACATCCTACTCATGGTTTTTAAATAGTGTTCTTCCTTTCTAGCTCTCTGTTTCATCTATTTGGATTTCTTGTGTGTTCTTCAAACTCCCTCCAACCATTTTAGCAGTTTTGGTAAAATTTCCGTAACACATCCAGACCTCACTGGTGCTTTTGGCTTTGGGCTGAGTGACAACAAAGGGCAAAGTCTGCTTGTCTCCTCCAGACGCAATGTCTCTGCACAGCCCCACAAAAGGGGCCATTGGGTATTTTCTGGCCCCAGACCAAGAAGAAATCTCAAATGTTTGTGAGCACAGTTTAGCATTTTTCAGAATTAGTGCTCTGCCAAGTATTAAAACCAACTACATGCTAAAGAAAGTGATTTTTTTTTTTACAGGAAGGTTCCACACTTCAGACCACTGGGATTTCTGAAGATGGTGCAGAGGAGAAAGAAGATTGAGGGCTGTCAGGCATCACCTGTATGAAGAACTGAAGGATGTCATGCCCAAACTTCACATGTGCTGCCTTGTATTTATAAAACCATGTTGCTTTCTGCATAAATTCTATTATCCTTGAAATATTTTTCTGTGTTTATGCCTGAACTTTTTTCTTCCAGGAATAGAAATTACATTTAAGAACTCAATGCTCACCACTACCAGCATAGCTGCTCTTACCTATTACTATTAGTTCTCTATTATTTTCTGTGATTTTTCAAAAATGACTACTCTTAGGTTAAATAATTTTCTAAGGGGCCTATTAGCTAGATCAACAAACATGTACACTGGAAATTCCCTCTTCCAGTTGTTCTGGTGCTTTTTATAGAGGCCTATTAACATCATTTTCTTTGCTTCCTTTTTTTTTTTTTCTCTATGGAGGCCAGATATTAGGACTGGGTATTGAGTGTAGCTCCTTGTGCAGTTTCTAGAAGTAATGGAGCAAATCCAGCTGGAGGCTCATAGGCTGCTGCCCTAGGTGCACTTATGCTGCCTGCCCTGCACCTACATAGACTTCAGTCTCTCGTTGCCATGCCAGCACCTTTCAGCAGACTTAACATAAGTAAGAGAAAATGTACACATTATTCACTACAAATTCAAAATAAAATTTTGCTTTGGCTCCAAATCGTTCAATATATCCAGGCAAATAAGGACATCCTAACCAAGGTTAGGCAGAATCTTGCTTTTCCAGCCCTGTGTTCATATTTTACTTCACAGCACAAGAGCTGTAGTAGAGAAAGGTGTGCTGAATGCAAGAAACCTCAGCTCTGGTCTAAATGTCCTTTTTAATGTCTATTGAATGTGAGCTGACCTGTTTGTTTTTATTCCACAGTTTCTGACTGAGAGGAGTTGCTGTGGTGCCACCAAGAAGGGAACAATGCACCCAGCTTGGTGTGTTTTGGGAGAGAAAATAAATATTTTGTACAGCATCCATTGTTGAATAAATAACTTTCTTTTTGATAAACAAGCACCAAAAATTTGTATATATTGTGAGAAGAATTCAAACCTTCGTGATAACCTTACACCACAGGTGTCCAGCAGAGCTGTGCAACAAGCAGCTGAGAAGGGCAGCTACTCTCCCATCCCATTTTGGCCCCACATTGCTCCCTACAACTCTCACATTCACCCACATATGTGTTACACGAACAGAAAGGACACATGAGAGGTATGTATCTAACAAAGTCACTGCAAAGTTTTGTCTGAAGCAGGAAAGAGCCTCAGAGGCACGATGCAGATGAACCTCAATTCCTGCTTGCTTTACATCCTTGGCTGTGCTCTTCCCCTCCACCAGCACTACATTTAGTAAGCTACATCTATCTGACATCTCCAGAGGGGAAACTGTTTTCCAAAGTACAATGCCAAAATGGAAAGTGGTGTACAGTGAGGACATCTGATCACTCAGGAGTTATGGCAGCCACTGGAGTCCTGCCAAGAAAAACCTTGCTGTGTTACTGGGTGCATTCAAAGAGCATAAACTGATCACATGGGGCTTTCCTTCCTTCTTGGTCCTCTCCAAGAGAACAAATGGAAGAGGGAGATGAAAGCAACAATGACAGAAGCAGGTAGCATGGCATCCTTTGACTGAAGGCAGAGAAAGCATGGGCTGTACTTAGGGGTCAGGGCTGCCCATGCAGTCTGGGGCCAGGACAGTTCGGACACCTGGTGGCCACCATGGCGCTCTAGATCAGAATGTGCCACCCAGTTAAGGCCTGTCCCACGTCCCGCCAGCCACACCTCTTGCCAGGCAGGCACCGTGCCACTGCTGCCATGGATCTCCAGCACAGTGCTGACTGCAAACAGGAGAGGAGCCTGCTCACAGTGAGCGGTGCCAAGGCAGCCATGCTCTCCCTGAGGCAGGATGGCACAGGCGGCTCCAGGAAAGAGCTCACAGTTTCAACTACATAAAGACCATTACATATGTTCAGTGACACAGAGGGCTCACAAAGGGCCACATACTGATCTAGTTGTTGTATATTTTAAAAGAGAGACAGAAGCCCTTCAAGGTATTATCTCTCTCTAAATTCAGCCCTGGAAGTTGCACTGCCCAAAGAGCCCTGCCCTCTCCCAGTGCACTGGCTGGTGCCCCTTCCCTGCACAGGGAGAAGGTGTCCCTGCTAGAGTGAGTGACCCAGAGCCAACAGGCCAGTTTCCCGTCCCCAGCAGGGCCCTCTCTCCGCAGCCTGTGCCGGAGGCTGGGAAGAGGCAGCTCTCCCAGAGGACACCCCTGCCAGGGCGCGGGGCGCCGAGGCTTCCTGCTGCCTCCCCAGCAAAGCCGCCTGAATTCCAACAGCTGCTTCCTGCCAGCACCGCTGGCAAACAAACCTGTGGAAAAGTAAATACGTTTATCACGCAGATTTCCTCTGCCCCTTTTTAAATAAGGAAGGGCTCTATTGCTTTCCTGAGTCAGACCCATACCATGCTGAAGCCGTATCATCGATAAATATGCACTCCCATGCTCATTCCAATGACTACAGCCATGGGTGATATGGTGTGGTTTTAGGATAAAATGCAGAAGAGCTCCTCTTTGTAGGCACGTTCCCACCCAGAAGCCAGCATTAAGCATAATGTGGACCAGTCTGCATGAGCCAAAATGCCAGGGCAGCACAGTGAGATGAACATGTCCCTCATCCACTCTTGCTGAAGCCAGCAGATACACAGCAGCTTCTTAATGCCTTCCCCTCACAAATAGGAAGGCCTCTTGAAAGAAATTGTAAGTGAAATTTAGCCCTGTTAACAGCAGGAAATAGCCAGCAGTTTGAAATCACCTGGGCCAGGGATTTGGCCTTAAATTTTCCAATCTGACGCTAGCGTGGCATCAGTACCTTTAAAGTCTCTATTAAGAAGGGGTAAAAACAGTTGGAGAAGTCAGGGTCATCTCTGGGAATTTATACGAGAAATGTTTGCTGTACTGCAGATCAAAATAGCATTTTGACTCATTGATCCCCTGAATGCCATAAAATCTGAAGCAAGATCCTAGTGCTTAGCAGTGGGAAAAATGAGTTTCTTTGGCCTCCTATCGTAATATAAAGAATGAGCAAAATAAAGAAAAACAAAGGAAAAGAAATGAGATATAAAGCTCGAGATGAGGGCAAAGACAAGCAAGCAATTAAAAAAGATATATGGACTTCAATTTACAAAAAACATCCTAAACCTCCGCCTCAGTAGCATGTTTAGCTCTTAATCAAGTCTTATTACAATCGCATGCAAATGCCGAGATGGCAG
This sequence comes from Sialia sialis, assembly GCA_009812075.1. Classification (NCBI taxonomy): domain Eukaryota; kingdom Metazoa; phylum Chordata; class Aves; order Passeriformes; family Turdidae; genus Sialia; species Sialia sialis. The sequence goes on along the minus strand of VRYO01002734.1, from coordinate 39,294,434 downwards.
GACATTCCTTCAAACTATGTTTTCATTAAAGATTCTGCTTTTCCAGAATAATAGTAAATGACACGTGAACTTCATATGAACTATAGGTCATGAAAGGATTTAGTATTGGCATTTTTAATCTAAAAAGTCTGTGCCAGAAAATCAATATGTTTCAGTCGCAGCATTCGAATGCAATTTTCTTCACGTAACAGGGTTCTTTCTTTCACTCCTCCTTCCTCTCCCTCTCTCTTTCTCTCTCCCTCTTCTTTAAAAATAATGAATAATTCCCAGTTTTTCTATGAAACAAGCAGGCACATTAGAAGGCAACGACATCAATAACACGTTACATGTAAACAGAAAATGAACAAAAAAATCATTCAAGGCCCCTTTCAAACTGGCGTGCTTTTCATCAGCGCTATTACAGGTTCCATTCACATTATCGGATTGAACCACGCTGCATAACCAAGGTGCTGACAAGCCTTGATTACCCAATAACTCCTGTATTCCTTTCAGGCAGGTTCACCGAGAGGACAGGAATGCGCGGCCTTCCTGTGGGGCAGGCTGCTTTCCAGCCAGACCAAGTCAATGAAACCCAACGCCCTCTCGCTCCTGCGCGCCGAAACAGCCCCTGCATTTCCTGAGAGGCAATTATGACTTTTCCCTTCTTTATTCTCAATTGTTTCGGATAACAATTTATTGTACATCGGAGGGGCCAATATAAACATTTTAAACTCTTTTCATAACACTTAGAGGGGGCTGCTAAGTCATCTCTGTAGTAAATCTGTTGTCGGCTCTTTCCCATGCTGCAGAGTCAACAAATCCGTCTCTCACCCAGGGCAGGGCCAGCCAAGCAAGCGCTGCAAAAACAGGGGAAAATGAATGCAGCGCCTCGTACGTCGCGTCTCTACTTGCTCCGACTTTCCCTGCACACTTGTTAGCCGCCCACCTTTCGGTTTTCCCCTCGCACGACACACTTCTTGAAAGATAGATTGCTCGAAAGGGAAAGAAGAGGGGAAAAAAAGCAGCTTCAAGCCGTAAGTGTTTTTCATGTTTGGATTAATCCCTGCTCCGTCCTGAGGAGAGGCAGAGGATGCATTACACACTCGCTCTTTCTAGCAACTTAGGCTGCAGCACTAATGAAAAGCAGGAGACGGAGTTGGCAGCCAGATGTGGGGCGAGGGCTTCTACTGAGAGGGAGTTGGAGCCATTAGGGCTGGGATCTAACAGAGGCTAATTCCCTCGCTATGTCACTTGCCTAATTCCTTGCAGACAACTCCTTCTCCATTCCCTGAAAAGTATGCACATATCAAAGGCAATCAAGCAAAACAAACATTTGCAATAAATTTATTTTTGGTAGCAATTTATATTGAACTTACTGTTGTTTCTCCCTAACTAAGCAGTTCTTAGTCCTGGTCTATGTGTCTCCTGAGTGAAACAGCTGCTTTAGTATCATTTCGCATCCAGAGCTGTGGGTGTAATATTACTCACATTTCTCTAAGTAACTTCTAATGACATGAGGTATCTGCACGTTTTTCTTATTATTTTTTATTGTTTTCAAGTCAAGCAGAATTCAGCTTTTACCTGGTGCCTGCTGCACATGCAGTGCTATGTACAAAGTTCCTGCCTGACTCTGGCTACGAGCAGCCCCCACCACCTACCAGCTTTAGGGCCACTGGGATCTTCTGCTCCCTGGCTGCTTCAGTTTTCTTACCAATGCCTGTGGGATCAAAAGAAAGGACTATGTGTGTTCCTCCCACCTCTGCCCAATGTACCAAGGCTGTTCCTCCTCCCAACAGCAATTTCAGAGAGAGAAGAAGGAAGATTCGGCTTTTGCAAGCCCTGGAGATTCTAGAGCAGTGGGTGAAGGAAGGGAGAGCTGTGGGATAGGGTCAGGGGAGGAAATTCTTGCTGCTGGTGCAAGGATTGGCCAAGTCAGCTCATGGCATAGACCTCTGACAAGGCACTGCCATACAGGCCACACACACATATTATATTCTTTCACACACATACTATATTCTTCTTTAAGGCCTCAGTATTCTATTCCCAGAATGGTAAGACAGTGGTAAATGCAAAGGCATGGGTGCGTGGAGTGCTCAGATTCAGAACTGGTGTCTCAGTACTGGGTCTCTGATGTGGCTGACGCTGAAACCATCTTGCACAGGCATGCAGAAAACGCACACATGAATCTGCAAATACACGCAAGGCAATGTCCTTGCTGCAAATGTGCACTCTCTAGTTCTTGGCTCTTTTTGATTTTGTCTGCTTTTCCATTCTCCACACATGGCTGTTACGCTCAGCTCATCACTGTGGTCTATTTGTTGTCACAGGCCTTTTAAATGGCAAATATTTTGAGCTATCTGTGGTTCCATCAGTTTACTTTTCAACACAGCAAACTAAGGGCTTTTTACTTGGTATCTCCTAGAACTGGAACAAAAAGCGATTTCCTATGCAAGAACAAACAAACAAAAGCTAGACCATTTTCCTTCCAAGCAGGGAGTTAGTCTTGCCCAAAGAATTGTGCTTGATACCTTTCAGCAGCAAACACACTGCACTGGAGATTTTCTCACAAACTTACAATATCAAGCTTTAAACTTTCCTGCATCCACCATCAAGGCAACAGTGTCAGACAGGAGCAATTAAAAAATGACAAATCTGACCTCAGTTTTTCCCTTAGCTGACCATGGCTCTAACAATGCAACTTCTAGAAATACCCGAGTACTTTTAAAGCCAGTGGTAAACACAGATTATAGAAACACTTCAAAATCGGAGGATGAACAAGATGGATACACAACCTTCAAAGGAAATTCTTGTAAGGTATTTTATGACATACAGCATTTCCCAAAATTTTATATTTTACCTGTATCTACAGTAATTGGCTATGTTAAAAGAAAAAGAAAGGAGAGTAACTGAACTCCAGGAAACCATAATAGCAATGCCAATGAATTACTTGCCTATTGAGTACAGAAAAGACTTGAAATCTGTGTTATGGATGTGCTAATATTTGGCTGAATGAATAACCTATAGGAACCTTACAACAAAAATGCGGAAGTAATCGCTTCCTTATTAATCAAAATTGCATCTCATTGTATTCACCAGGTATCTCCCTCCCAGCTTAAGGAGAACTGTTACCAAGCAAATGCTCCAAGGAATATTTTCTAACCGTCACTCTAAACTGCAGTCTGTATCCAAACAAAATCACAGTTGTGATCTGCAGCTTTACAAAATCTCAACATGTGACAAAATGAGACCAAAACTGGACTGCTGGATTTTTGCAGTTTAGTCTCAGTTCTCTTAGGCTGGGACATAACTACCACATCTTCACCTTACATACATTTTAGAATCTTCCCTTCAAAATTATCCACGTTCTTCAGCTTCTGTTCCAATGCCTACCAGAACAGAGACTCCATACAGAAATTTGGTTTAATAAATCTGAAAGGAAAGACGTGTCATCATTCCTTTCCATCTATCGCATTGTTTATTGCATGTTAAATTGTGACTGCTGTGGCCTTACAGAATTTTTTTTTAATTTTCTGAGAAAGCTTCTTCCTTAATCGTGCTGAACAAATCATAATGATGTTTTTTAATAGATGCTCAGGGACAGTTCGTAAAAACTCTATGCACCATTCAAATAATGGTTTTATAGAGCTTGACCAGATAAAGATGAAATTAATCTATTTTCAAAAAACTATTATCCTATACACTGAGATATCCTTTCTGCATTCTGGCTAACCATTCCTAATCTGTTATATCACCTCCTGGGACAATAAATCATAGGAAAAGGAGAAAAAGCAGCCTGGAGTGTGAAGACAGTGCTGTACCACATAAGCATAAATCATCATCAACCCATATTTAAACTTTAGAATAAAGTCCATGAACACTGCAATCCCAGGAACTTTAATGGGACAGATTGCGGTGCTGACTTTGTTTTCCAGCTTATGTGTTATTTTTATTGCCACTGTATGATAGTAAGTCCTTTAATTGGGGAAGTTTTTAATCAGATGATTTTATTAAGAAGTTTTGCTGCTCTGTTAGATCTTGAATGGCCTTTCAGTCAATGCAATGCCTTTGTCATTCTCTGCCATACAAGCAGTAGATGTAGCATCAGCCAACCTCCTCTCTTCTCAGTAAATACTGGCATCAGATGTCAGTGATACCTATCACTGGATGGCACAACATCCCTCTGCATCCCAGTGCATAATGCAACACCCTGAAAAAGCTCTTCTGACACACGAACTCAAGCCCCTTGAATCCCTGCCATGCAAAAAACCCAACCCCAAACCATCAAACTGTATGGAGTAACCCACTCCAAAACAAATTTCAAAGAAAAAAGTTCAGAAACAGCCCAAGATAGAAAGAAGGACTTTGGTCTGAGCCACCAAAGAGACTCCACATTAAATTAAAACAGGGCTACTGTCACCAGCATGGCAGGTGACCTTCTCTCTCTAAGCTCTCTCCCATCCATCCATCCATCCATCCATCTGGATTCAGACTGATTTTGCAATGGAACTGTTTCTAAATCTGTATCTCCTTCTCAAATGCCACTGCAGGTCCAGTGAGCCACATTACCAGCTAGACAGACAGCCTGTTCCCAAACGCAAGCAGCAGCCATCGGGCCAGCACTGCTTTCTGAAGTAACAATGATGTGTACAACACACAGCTGTCTGCAGGACCAAACAGGGCTGCAAAAGAAGCTTTTTTCACTCATTAGTCCCTTAGGAAAGTGTTTATCCCAAAGCAAACTGCTGGCAGGATGAGATGGATGAAACCTGTAATATTCACCATGCAACTGTGCATGGAGGGCAGCAACACTGGAACTGTGCGCTGAAATTCTTTGTCATTGTGCAGCAAACTTTTCCTTTTAAACACGGGAATAAAAGATTTAGTAGACTGTGTGACAAACAAAATCAAGAGACTGTTTACATAGGAAAACCAGCCCTCTTGTAACTGCACAAATAAATAATATTCTTTTTTCTTTGAAGAAAGAGCATATGCTCAACATTCCTTTGTCCTGTATCACAATAGAAAAACCCTTTGCACTGGAATATCTGAATCACTTCTTGGCAGTCCCTCAAGGTAAACAGACTAAATTAAAAATGAATGTTTATTGTAGATACACACATACACACACACACTGCAAAGTGGAGTGCTGTATTTGCCTATCAAACATAAGAAGCAATTGAGTCCATCAGTCATTCAAACAAGCAACTGAAAAGTGGAAATAATGGGATGACAACATCAGAAAACAACCTCCCAGAAAGAGATGAGTTTCCGCATAGCCATTTGTCTTGTCTAATTAATCCCACATGTGGGACTAGGCTGGAACATTAAAAAAAATTAGGTACAAAATATTACTTTCAGTGGAAGCTTCAGAAGTACAAAAGAAACAGAAATGCTTTATGGTCACATTTTGCCTTCAAACCCCCTTTTTCATATCATCTTCCTAATGTGGGACTCGGCCCCTGTGCCTAAGATGAGACTAAGATAGTGTTAACAGCACAGAGGAAAGCAGTCGGAAAAGCTGGGGAAAATTATGTCGTTGCCACTAATAAAACAACTTGTCAGTTCCTAATAGATTTAAAACCTGTGTATTAGGTTGCAGACTATTCCTGGGCACCCATGGAGCGGTCATGCCCAAGAGCACTTCCCTCTGCTCAAGACCGGTGAAAAGGGCATGACCTATTCCCTTCCACGCAAACCTTGTCACAGTTTATCCGTATTTTTGTCAACTTGGAATTGGACTGCTGTAACACGCTCTCCACAGGGCAAAACAAAATGCAGAAACAAATGCAGAATGTGTCAACTGCTGACTTAATGGAGTTTCATGCCAGGAGCTTGTTGCCCTAATGCGCGCAGGTCTGTGATATCTGTCCTCACAAGAGATCGCGTAGCTAGAGCGAGGTGGTGGGTTTAATACATGAACCCAAGGATTTTTCAAAGGTATTTCTGATCCTGAGTGTGGAGATAGACATGCCTGCCAAGGTTCTAAAAATGGTGGCCACTTCTGAAAGATGTGTTGGGGTTTTTTTTGTTGTTTGTTAATTCTTTTTTTTTTGTTTGCTTTGAGTGTTTGTTCTTTGTTAGTTTTGTGGGTTTTTGCGCGATTTTTAAAGTATACAGCAGACACCTCCTCCACCACCATGTGTACTGGGCAGGCTACAGAGCTGAAATGAAAGCAGAGCTGAACTGAAAGCTCCCTCAACATGCCAAGAAACATCCTCCATATGCCTACTCCTCTGAAGCAGTCTATCTATCTCCCCATTATGAACATCAAATAATGTGAGCAGTGCTAATCTATTTCCACAGGCTTTTGGAAGGAGAAGGGACTGTGAGTTGCAGCCTTTCCAGCTGCAGTCTGAGGGGTGACCATGCACTGGAATGGGTTGCCCAGAGAGGGTGTGGGGTATCCCTCACTGGAGATACTCAAGAACCTCCTGGACACAATCCTGTGCCACGGGATGGCCCTGCTTGAGCAGGGAGGCTGTACCAGATGACCAACTGTGGTCTCTTCCAACCTGACCCATCCTGTAATTCTGTGATTTTTTTAATGCAATGAAGTAACATATACTAACTAGCCTTTTGCACATCAACCAAAAGGGTGAAAACTGTTCTGGCACGTGGCATGGTGAGGACACTGTGCCTGTTGATACCATTTGCCAAAGAAACCCCCAGGTAATATTCCACACTAACGCCAAAAGGGAAAGTGGCACAGAACAAAGCACCAACAAGATAACAGCTTCATACACAGCTTTGCACATTTTGGCAATTTTTTAACAGAAAAGTAAAATGAGGATTCAGATTAAGTGTTGTGCCTCCATCTAATGTGTGCTGTGCATATGCACACCCATCTGTATCTGTATCTGTATCTGTACGTACACAGATCTCCTGGCATCCATATGTGCATCACTGGAACACTTCTGAAGCAAAGAATATTTTTTAAATCTTTTTGTTTCTCAGGAGAACAGAAGAGGCATTTTCACGATTTTTTTAAAGACAGTCCCTAGTTTGCTCCTGCAGAGTACTTCTTTTATCCCACCCCACCTCCCAAACTCTCTTCAGTTTGCTTTCAGAGTAAGGAGGTGCCACTTGATTCCTCCCGCTTTGGCCAGGAATGAGGTGCCTGGAGTGCTCTGTTCCATTCCCCTCTGCCTCCATCCAGGGAAGATGCCCCCCATGCTCAGGGACATGCAATAGCCTACGCCAAGCTAAATGCATTTAATTTATCTGCTCCCTGAAAACCACTTCTCCCATGCTTCCTGTCTTAGTTGAAAGTAAGTGGATTAATTCCTGTTGCAATATATTTGAACCAGATGTATTTTATTTTTCCCCCACAGCCAGAAAGAAATGGGGAATTGCAAAGTTTTCCTTCTCCTTTGAAGGAAAATCTACAATTTGGTTACTGAGTCAGCTCCAGATCTCATATAAAAACACCTTGGCATCCAATTCCTCCTCCACTGTATTGCACATGCATGTTTTCCTTTGGCATTTATGGGGGCCTGAACACAATATATCTGTTAGAAATATTCCCAGTGCATAACTCTCTAAATAAAGTAGGAAGAAGATTACACCCTGGTTAGCACAACAGAATTTTATGTCAGGAACACTAGGAGCCAAAATGCCTACCTTTGCCATTGGAAATCTCTTCAGGAGAAGAGTCAGCTGAGAGTACTAGCAGAAAAGTCTACGGCATGTATCAATACACATCAAGACTTAGGAAAAACAACAGCAGAGAGATCTGTTCTGCTAGCGCTGCTAATAAATAAGGTATTAAATCGTTAAGATTTCAATTACAAGGGAAGAATGTGGCTAACCAAATAAAAGCAGGAGGAGTTGAAATAAGAAGTAGGTTAAAGATTAATATTCTGGGTTCAGAACAAAAGGATGCTCTTTTGTGGCACTGTGCTTATGCCTCTGAATGTAAACATTGTTCCGAGAACCATTTTTTCTTTGCCCAATCTTTAAAGGGTAATAAATTAGACCTTGGACAGCCATACAAGCTGCTACTAGATGTGAATGTGAATGTGTCTGTAGAAAAGGCTGACTTTCAATCAAAGTCTATTGAAAGAATAGTTGGATTTTCTAAAGAAGCATGTTGTGCCTATTAACCAACTTACAAAAGGGGCCATTTTCTTGATTTATGTTTGGTTGCTATAGAGATCTTGCAGTACAGACTGGCAGGTGAAGCTCCCATTTAACAATCTCACAGGTTTTTCTTAGCTGTACTCAGAGGACACAGAGCTACAGTAGGTAAAAACCGCCACACAAATATAGCATATCTGTCAAACTTAAAGATCAGATTTAAGGCTTTTCAAGAATTTATCGGGAATATGATACAGTTATTACACAATCTTTTCCCACAAATGGTTTACATCCTGAAAAATCCTATTGCAGCAAGCTGCTTCAGCTCTGTTGGGTTTTGATCCACTTCTTATTTGGCAGGTAATTACATGTGAGCAGGATTCCAGCACATTGCGGGGCTGTCATTTATTTGTGGGTTTTTTTGCAAAACATACAACACATTCACAAGGAAAAACCTTTGCTCTGCAACAACTGATGCCAATGTGTGCAGGGAGGTGTCAACTAAAATGGCAGTAATAATAATCATAATAATCATAATCCCCTTGTCATGAAACTCAAAAAATCCAGACAACCTGCTACTGAGAAACAACACATCATGGTGAAGTCACATGAAATATTTCTGTGTGTCAATAGGTCACAGGCAATTCAAGACCTGGACTTTAAAATGTTATTTTATAAGACCAGATCTTCTGCCTAAATGCTGACAATATGTAGCCATGTGGAAGCTAGAGTCCTGGAAGAGGAAATTATCAACCTATGCAATTCTCCTAACAGCAGTCCCAGAGGAAAAATTGCAAATCTGCATGACAATATATGCTTCAAGTCAAAACCAAACAAAACCAAATCAAATTAATATTCAGGATGCCAGTCTACCCTTAGTTGCATCTTGGCATTGACAGATACAGTATCAAATATACAAAACTGAAAAAAAAAGTTTTGAAAAAGAAAAAAGAATCAGAAATATTATTCTTACTGTATTTAACACAAGAAAAAAGATTATTTCCATGTGACGTCTTGATTCAACAAGAAATTCCTATTGGGCATCCTTATCAAAAAGGAATCTGTCATTCATAAACCAGTGATTTAATTAAATTAACAAATTTTGAAAAAGGCCGTGCCTCAAAGCTTCCTTACTTATCAGTGTCTTACACCATCAGCATCTTCCATACTATTAAAATTTTACTTAATTTCTTTAAATAAAGAAATAGAGGGGAACAAGGAAAATGAGAAATTAAAGCATTATGGCTCCCCATCATTTTACAGAAGTAGTATGAGCTGATAGGGGTGCTTTGGCAGAGACAGTCCCACAGCTCCCCTTACCATGATCTCTCCATTCACAGCCTATGCTCCTTAACTCCCACCTCTTGCCAGAAGAAATGACCAGTTTAGCTTCTCTACCCTGCACAAACCCATCATGTTCACTATGCTCACCCAGGCAGAATCAAGCTATATTCATCACCAAGGAAAAATACCAAAACCACCTTTATTTTTTTGTTATTTTTTGAAGTTGCTCCCAAGGAGGCCTGATTTCAGTTCCTGAGGTGTATTTAGTGTCTTCAGAACAAAGATGATATTTGGGGGCACCAAGCATCTGGAGCCACCAACAGTTGAGAAGGCATCAGCACAGCGTGAGATGGATGTAGGTGGAATAACTTCATGTGCAAAGGTAGCTTAATTCAAAGCTTATCAATGCAGAGAGGTGAGAGTCATGGATGGCATTAAAAGGTGTAAGAGAATAAATGGTTACCTCTTGCTAAGGCCAATACAAATGTCTCTCCAGAGGCAGATGGCTTGGGGGTTGAGGTTGGTCTGACCTTGTACAGCTGAAGTTAATGAAAAGGAGCTTTGCCACCAAGTTCAAGAGGGCAGGATGAAGGCATGGGCAGGAGGAGCTCTGACGTCAGACACCCAGAATTCAGCCTCTCCAGAAATGAACTTCCCTTTCTAACCCTCTGTCAGAGCAGAAAGCTGCAAAAGCTTGCTCATGGTTAAAAGGAGGAGGGGAGGATAATTGTGGTAATCTTCAAAGGATTTGTTTTAATTTTTGCTGAAAGGAGAGCAAGTCTTTCGTTGTTTGAACATATGGCTTTTGGGGAGAGGGCTCCGAGTTATTTCAATACTGCTCTTTTGAAATTTTGCTGATTATCAGGAACAAATATGGCCTTAACACCAGAGCTGTGATGAAGAGAGATGACTTCCTTGTAAAGCTCCTCCTTGTTTGCATCCTAGTAATTATTCAGCAAATGGATTCCACCTGTTGTACTTCACCCAGAGCATACAGATGGGACTGAAATATATCCTGGATTTATATTTTATTTGGACTAACAAAGCCAGGATTTGGATTCAAGGGGCAGTGAAGGAACTAAGAATGTTCTGCATCAGAGACTTGGAAAAAGAAATACAGAGCTTTGGCTGTGGCCCTTCTGCTCAGATTATCTCCAAATACTTTACACAGTGACTCCTCCTAAGGAAAGCAGGAGTGATCAAATCCATCACACTCCACTGCTGAACCCTGTCTCAGGCCTCCTTGTCACATTTTTTAACTTCCTGTGATCTATTTTTTACATTAAAATCACTGGCAATATTTTGACCATCTCCTGCTTTAACTCCAAACCATGATGAAGGCAGATTTGACTGCTAAAACAATATTACACAATATCTGTCATCCAGATTGGACAGTAACTTATTAGACCCTGTTTTATTGAGAGTCTGCATGTCGGCATTTTGTTTTTATACCTTGCATGTGTTTTTAGTGTTGAACTTGGCTTTTCCATGAATCTTACAAACATAAAATGCACACAGACTGAAATCCAGTCCCTGCTGAAGTAATAGGATTTTCATCACTGATGTCCACAGGGTAGGATTTCAACCCAGATTACTAACAGATTTGGGTTTTTAACAAAAATTTCAATTTGTGCCTCTCCAATGTACACCTTTTGACTGGAGAGGTCATTAGGGAGGAAAAAAAATCAGGAAGACATATTGCTTTTGAAATCACATTCTAGACAACATCCCTGTGCATGTGCATGTACATCTACATCTGGAAGAGCTGCTGAGAGCACATGGAGTCACACAAGGTCTGATACCCCAACTAAGAGAATACCAGTTTTAGACCTGGGATCTCTAAATCCTTGAGGATACATACAATACCTTAGAGGTTCAGACAAAAAGCACTTAATGCCAATCCCCTAACTATAGGAAAAAAAATGCATTTTCTATCTTCTGTCACTCTACAGGACATAGCATTCTAGATTTTGGTCTTCAATATACATACACATGATATATATAAGCACATACAAAAAGGATAGCAATATCCACGTGGAAATTTGCTGGATTGTATAGCAAATTAATTTATTGAACAAATCTCCTCCCTTTTGCCTGGTAACTTTTAGTACTTTTCCGTTTCAATGCAGTTAAGGTCCTTTTGAAAGCTGTGAATTGTAATTCCATGAAAAGCAGAAGGGTAGGAGAAGAGGCCATCTTCTCCCTGCTCTGTGCAGAAAGGGAGAACTCTGGGAATCTAGCTTCTTTGTTCTTGTGAAAGTTTAACAACTACCTTCAGCTCCACCAGCGAGCAGTAAAGTTCTGGTGTGTCCACCAGTTAAAACTTGAAGGTTATAATATCAGCCCTTGTAAGAGAAAAGTTCTTAGGTCATTTCTAAAGGTGTTTTGCTGTTTAATAAGCATACCTCCTCAGTCTGCAGGAGCAGGATTTTAGAAAAAAGTCACAATAAAACTTAAAGCCCTCCAAAAGATTCTTAAATAGCTTTTCTATAACCCATATGGCATATAAATGAATATAGGATAGTGTTGTGTAACAAGTTTATTGGCATACAGTTGGTATGGCCAGATTACTTGTCCTTTTAGTGTGTAACCTTAGACTGCAGCCATCTTAAATGCTTGCTGATAAATCCTAAATGTACCAGTTCTTGATACATTCACTTCTCTTGGAGTACGTAAGTAGATATTTACATATAAAATTCTGATGGGGCACAAAGGATTCGATTAATGCATTCCTCTGTAAACCCACCAAACCCACTATGTTTTCTATCACGGATAAAACCTCTAAGCTTTTAAACTCACAAATGTATTTTAACAATTGTTAAGCGGCTGTTATGGCCTGTGAAGGTTCCTGGTCTGGTAACAATGGAAACTGGAGTCTTATGTTTATCTTCTGGCCACGACTGATGGAGACAGCAACAGTATATGCGTTCCTAAACTGACCTGCTAATGACCTGAATCCTGCCCTGAGGGGTTAGTATCCCTTGGAGTAAGAGGATATTTAGCTCTGATGCCTGTTCAACCTACTAAGAAATTGCCTCATCCAAGCTAAAGGGTTTAGATCCTATTCTCCAAAATTAATCATTTATGCATGTTGTTTCAGAGACGTAGATGTTACTTGTGAAAAATATATAATTGAAACCAGAGCAGTCTTGTACCAAAAAAGTAATATGGCCAGTCCCAAATGTCAAAGAAAACTTTGGTACCATGAGGACTTGATAAAAGGGTTTGACTGCTTATTCCTTTCAATAGTACAACCTCAGTGTGCCTGGTTTGTGCATCACCTATTTTTGTGTCTCTGCTGAACCAAGGCCATCCAGGGATACCAAGTTCTTTACTGACTACCTTCCTCCCTGAGAAGGAGTTTGGATTAAATAGAGTGACCTCAATCACTCTTTGGATAAAGCTGATCTGTTTTGAAGTTATAATAAATTCAACTACAGTAAACAACTGTTTCACTTTATCATATGCATCATATGCATTTTACATGTTTCTGATCAAGATCAGAGACAGAAAAGGGGCGCAGGATAGCTATTTCCATTATATCCTCTCACACATCTGGAGATTATTGACACAGCATTCCAGAAGGATTGTATAGTTTGGGAAACCCCAAGATGTTTTGATCACTTACTTACAAACCCAAACATGCAGTCTCACCAAAATACCACACTCTCTAATTTTCTTGATTATCACAGAGTAATGATATGACCAGAACTACTTCCTGGAGTCTAAGGTCTCTTCTTTATCTCTGTGTACATCTGCCACTCAGTGTTGTCCAAATTCAGAGCAGTACTTGCTATTATTCTATTACAGGTTTTCCTTGAATGCTAATCCCCTGGGAATCTGGCATCCTAGTTCAGATCAAATCCTGCTCATGCACACGCTCAAAACAAGAACCCAGTTTACCATTTTGCAGGGACACCAACCAAAAAAATTAAAGCTACGATAAAAATGATTGTTTATTTAAGTTTCTCAGGACAATTCCCATCCAGATAAAATCATCAGCCTAAAAAGGTCACAAAAAAGTTTGCTGAAATTTTGCACTAAATCATTTCAACATCTTGGAAAAAATTCTTCCTCTCCAATTCTCTTTCCACTCCCTCAACCCCCTCCAATGGAAGAAAACAGGCTTGTATTTTCAACATTAACTTTCAGGTAAATTTTGCATTGCAGATCTAAATATTTCTTCCTTGGGATATTCCATACCTCCAGAGGCAACATTTGTCTTCTTCAGTGTGTAGCAGAAGAAAAAAAAGTACAGTAATTTCACTAATATAAG
>VRYO01002734.1:39244123-39279819 GCA_009812075.1 Sialia sialis | reverse complement strand
GTGTAAAACTACCTGTCACCATATTCATCGTATATAAGTTAGCAGTAAAGCCTTTCTTGAAGATTTTACAGTAATTTCCTTGCTCCTAGGCAACTTTTCAAACTTACAGTCTCAACTGCCCCTGAAACTAAATTCAGTGACTCCTAGAAAGTTCATTTAAAGAAATTATTAGAAACTGCACACAAAAAGTACACTACCTACCAACTGCTCTGTGCCTGTATGGACGAGTACTAATAAATCATAGTATATGAGGAGATCAAAGATGTTCTTTACAACTTTGCTCACTCAAACATACCAGGCATGGAGCTACGGATGAGGGTCAAATCAGAGCGCCTGAGGTTTTCCAGCAGGATGCACCTAATTCTCCTGCATCAGTGAGGAAGATGACAGCTCATCTCCTAACAAAGTTTCTGCCTTGCTCACTTCTACCAGCCACTACCTATTCCTGTCTATCTGCTCTGACTAATTCAGAAATGGGCACAGCCTGAGCTGCTCATAGTCATGACCTGGAGTCTCAGGTGCTGGGCAGAAATGGGAACATAGCTGGGCATCCCTACAGCACAAAAACTCACAAGCTTTTGCACAAAGCCCCCACCAGCCAAAGGCTGCAAGCAGCACTGCTGGGAATACACCCACGCAGGTGGCCTGCAACTCTGGTGTGAGGTTGGGAATCCCAAGGCCATCGGTGACCTTTATCCTGGCAGCTCCAGCCCAGGGATGTTGCAGGGCATGATTGGCACCGGTATATCCACACCCCTAGATCCAGGTGCACTGTCAACACAACTGTCTTTCCCACAGAGCCTGCAGAACAATACATTTTATATTCTAATGAAGTAATTATTAAAATAGGTAATTATTGAAATAACCGCATCAACTCCCAGTCATTAAAATCCTCCTAAACAGAACTGCATGATAGCTTAGGCTATTAGAAAGCTTGGCAGCCACCCAACGCCTACAATAGCTTCTAATTAATTGATCTCACCTCTAATCTGCTATTGTTAGCCTAGTGCTGATCATTTGTTTGGCCTACAGATCCTATTGCCCCTTTCATTTGATTGTATTTGTTACTGTACCCTCTCTATCTCTTTCAATTAAGCACAGGTTAAGTGGTTCAACCGCAAGAGAATAGGAGATAATGGCACCAATCAAAGTAATCTCTTTAATTTGCTAAATGGATTACAGGGAAACCCCAGCCAAAGTGAAGTCATAGCTGGTGGCCTTCACTTGAACTATACACAAAGAGTATCTAATTATTAACCCACCACATGCCAAACTTTACAGATATTCAATAAAACAACACAGCGGTCCCGTGGGGTTGCTCTCATTACAGGGTTTTCCACTGTAAAATTACTTTGTCTGCAAAATCCTTGTATCAGTGTCTTTCCAAGCACACCATACACCACACTTTCAAGGGCAACATATCTAGATACAACAATCAAAACACTGCACTGCATACCAGTCAAGGGAGTGGATTTATAATCTCTTTAAGGACATGCTCATGGTAGAGTTCATTTTTCATATTTGTACTATAAATGCAAATGCAGCTTTGCAGCTAGTATTGCTTCTGCTGACTGGAGAAGTTTTAATAGTAAATAAGCTTTGTCCTTAAACTGGCAAATGGGTTTCTTCCCCCTCTCCTCTTTCCTCAGAAGTGTTTCTGAGCAAGCTGTCTGGCAACAGAGCTTCACACCCAGTACTTTGGCTGTTCGTGTCCTTGGCTAATCAGTCAGGCAGTGAATTCAAGAATGTGAGCTGCATGAGACAGAGGGTCATTTCCTTGCAATGACAAGAAGAGTGGGGCATCAGAAAGAAAAAAGATAGGAGGGGACAACAAGATTTCATGTAGAAGAAACAGCTTGTTGGAGAAGCAGAATTTCTAAGGAGCAGCTGGATCTCTGCCTTTTAATAATAAAATGTTTTATTAGTGACAAAACAGAGATTACGAAGTACAAATCTACTGCTCCTGGCAGAATTCAACTTGCATCAGATGATGGGCCAGTAAAACAGAATATGGTATCATTTTGCACTTCCACTTTGCCAGTGGTCGGTTGCTTTCAAATAGAATGATTACATTAGCCTCAAGCAGAACACCTAAGTGAAATCTCCATGTTAACCTAAAGGAAAGTGAGCTATATGGAGAAATAATAACTTATATTCCAGGCTGGATGACTTCAGATCCTACAAAAAGTCCACTAAAATGGAACAGAACTTGTACTTTGCAAGCCTGACACCTGGCCCACAGGAGAGCACTTATTTCTAACACTCACTGCAGTTGTCTTGTAAAGTCAAGAGCTACAGTTCTGATTTCTGACTTAGCTTTTTGCATCCTCACTTGTTTGGGCACCAGAGCTTCTGTACTGGGATTGTCAACTTTACACAGTTTTGTGATGGTGCAGTTCCAGGTCGTTTCCATGCAATACAGGCATGAACAAAGAAATTA
This sequence comes from Sialia sialis, assembly GCA_009812075.1. Lineage (NCBI taxonomy): Eukaryota > Metazoa > Chordata > Aves > Passeriformes > Turdidae > Sialia > Sialia sialis. The sequence goes on along the minus strand of VRYO01002734.1, from coordinate 39,277,379 downwards.
TATATATGCATCTCCAAATTTCCAGCAACACTCCCAACACAGCATGCCTCTGTTCCAACGAGATGTCATATTTCATAACATGTTTTTGTTTGCATGGTAACTGGCCAGTAACTTGGCATTCTTCTGCCGTTCTCTGTTTCAACACTATTTCAAGCACTAACTGCTTAAAGCTGAGCACATACTTCCTGCATTATTAAATTAGCAACTACATACACACACTATAAACTTCAGCAAAGTCCTTGCAGGAACTGCTCATATAGCAGGTAGGGTTCCATAGGAAAATTACAGCTGACCCCAGGTTTGTCACCCACAGTGACCTAAAGGTACACACACAAGGAACCTGCTTGCTCTGAACATGTTGAGCATTTTAGGAAAAAAAAATAAAGTTCTTTCTGGGTGCAGTTTGGGGAACAGAGTGAGATGCTCTTCTTTTTCCACACCCCAGACCTCAGCCTCACTGTACACTGCCCTGCTTACTATGTCCTGCTCTGTGGCACCCAGGACATCTCCATAGGCTGACTCCACTCATCCAGCCACCAAAAACTGGAGCCGTTCTCCACAGGATGTGGGACCTGGTCTGGATCACTGCAGGGACTGAGAGCCAGCCTGGGGGACAGGATGCCTCAGCCACCCCATCATCTGCCAGATAATACTTGTCCTCCTCCTTTAACATACAGCATGCAAACAGATCAAAAAGATCTGGAGCATGACCTGCAGCTCATTTCCATTTTTACCTCTAACAAGTCCTTATGGAGATGCACTTTCTGCCCACAGCAATCCATTGTGCCTGCGTATGCACACCTGACCTAAAAATACATGGCTGGCTGACACCTTCAAGCATGGAGGAAATCAAATGCCTAAATTTCCAAATGCCTTTGCCATGTGAGAGCACACATAAGGCCATATTCTGCTTTCCAGCTGTTGCAGCTCAAACAATCTTAATGGATTTAACAGCGCAGATAAAAATTGCCTTCCACACTTTACCCAGGAAAGAATATTTTGCTATTTTAAATTATCCTATTTTTCAGGTAATTCATAAAGATTAAACTGGGCAAAAAGGGAAGATGGAAGCTTACCCAGTAGTATTGTTGGGTTGGACGATGTTCAGAAAGCTCAAGCTTTAGGGATCTGTGGTGCTGATTCAGCCCATTCACAGAGCCAGGGGTCAACCCACAGCTCTACTTCTCTGGAATGCAGAAATATTTATTCACATCTGGAAACAGCCCATCTGCATTGGAAACTTTTCTAGCATTTTCTCGTCTATTTTGATACAAAAGGTACCAAGCAATTCTTTTTGGTTTTTGTTGTTTTGTTTGTTTTTTTGTTTTTGTTTTTGTTTTTTAAAATTTATTGTTGTTCTATTTATCCAGCAGTCTTCCCTTCCATTTATATACCTCCATTAAATAAGCAAGTCATGCCTGTTAGGAAGTAAATCAAAATGCTCTGAAATCTGCCAAAATGGGTACCAATAACACAAATTGGTACATAAATATTGAGGCCCTAGTAATCCTCCCTCAGTAAGTGAGCCAAATAAGAAACCAGGTGAAGCCCTCCCTTTTTAATTTCGCTGAACTATTGCTAATAGCATGGAGGCACCCCAACACACCAGGCCCTGGCTCAAGTGACGGTTTTCAACACCACCTTAATTAAACCTGCTCCAAGCAAATTTAATCAGCACGGAGAACAAAAAGGCTTCTGAAAGCAGGGAGCACTTTACATCAGAGTTTGCAGCACAACTGTCAACAGCGCTGAGAAAACATTTTGCCAAGCATCAGTGGTGACTTCTAGTTACAAATAAAATCATTCCTAATGCAACTCTTTGAGAAAACCACTTTAGAAAGATCCTGAGGAAAGCGAACACAGGGAGGACACTTTCCCATCTGCATCCCATCCCTTTCAGTTTCAAGAGGAACTTCTCTTACTGTCTGAAATCCGCCCCTATGTTTAATGTCAGTGGTAATATTCCAGGATTTAAATTCAGATCACAGACAAATCTATTCCTCTTTTTCCTGTTCTTTCCTAAGTGTCTTCTTACAGTCAGGGCAGAAGACAGATTGCTGGGCCAGACAGACCCTGGGTCTGAGCCGGCACAGCCTTTCTCACTGCAATAAGTTTTCTACACTACCCTGTCACAGGCAGTGCAGAAACTATTTGCTCTTTCTTTCTGCTGGCTGTATGAAGTCTATTATTTAGGTAATTACACTAGGAACTGTACCAAGCAAATTGTTTCCTCCCCTATTGATGCAAGACAAGTCTCAAGACTGACGATAATTCCATTGCCTTGCTATACAAATAACATAAATCTCCTTGATGGATATTTTGCATGATCTCTGATTGAAAACAGCCTTGAAAAAATACAACTGTCTTTAAGTCCTTTCCTCCTTAAATCCAAACTACTGTAGAAGCAAACAAAAAGCAGCTCTTCTGTTGAGCAAACTACAACAGCACTGTTAAGCAAAGCCCTAAGGTAGATATTTCTATTAATTTCTGTATCCAGCGGCACAGGCAGATCTGCCCAAGAGCTGTCCTCCCTCCTCCACACCACCAGCCAAAGGTGTGATGGGCAAAAGGCACAGGATTCCCCTTGCAACCCATTTGCCGTGAAGAATAGCTGGTATTGGCCACGCGGGCAGGCAAATAAAGCGGACATGTAAGGCAGTGCTGCAAACTCTGATCTCCTACTCCCAGGGACCATAAGGAGCACAGGGACACCAACCTCTGACACGGCTGGGGTCACAGCCCTCTCTTCCTGCACATCACTGGAGCCAATTGGCATTCCCGTGTTTTGCTGCCATGTACCCCATTAAAATGGATGTTCTTAGGGGCTGCAGCCCTGTTGCCTTTTCTCAAAAGGGACATGTCTTCTGCACTCACTACAGACACACAATCCCAAATGCACAGTGTTAGAGAGAACATCTAAAGGCACAGTTATATCCAGATAATAAAGTTTCACCTCAAACAGTCTCATTCAAACGCAAAGATGAACACGCAGATCATCAAATAAGGACTCTTTGCAAGGACTGCTTTTAGCAGCCAAGTGTAAAAAAACAAGAAATTTGCAAAAAAAACCACCAAACAACCGAATCAACTCAAAAAAAGAGTAGTAAAAAAAAAAAAAAAAAAAAAAGAAAAGAAATTGCTTTTATATTTCTATTGTTAAGTCATGATCCCATCTCTCTGTCAATAAGCTCAGACTTCTTCATAGGCCCTATACAAATTCCTATGCTTTTCAGGCAATGAATATGTAAAAAATTTAATACTATTTCAGTAGGAGTTAAAAACAAATGAAAATACCTTATGTCTAGAGCACCCTGCCAGAAGCCATCTGCTAAAAATCTCCAATTTAAACTTAGGCTTATGACATGCCTGGTTACTACTGCAATCCCAGAGTAATGGGAAACGCAGGAGAAAATGCAAGCTTTGGTGCCTTTCCTACTAAACCTCAAAAAAATCTATGAAAAATATCTCCTTCTTGAGGGGTGCAGCCTTCCCTCCTAATATTAAATTTTAATCTGGAGAGGAAAAAATGCTTTCTTAGAACAACCAGGTTTTTTTCTTTCTTCAAGTAAAAGTGTTCTTTAAATATGACCCAAATTATCAGGTAATATTGCTTCAACCTAAACTGGATTGTTTCAGCAAATCAACCTTTTGTAATTTGCAGTCATGTTAGTGCCATCACGCTGTCTGAAGGACCTGGTTTGCAGGTATTATTTACACAGTAGCAAACGCAATGCTCAGAGTTTTTGACTGAGGATACACAGAAAAGCTGCACAGTCCCACAGGGCTCTCCAGGCTGCCTGGTTTGGCTGGAAGTGAAGCAGCATCCAGTGCTAGCCAAGAAAATACTATCACTCAAAGACAACGAAATAGCCATGGAAAGAAGACACGACGCAATAGCACAGCACTCCTATAGCTCTACTGTAGAAAAGTACCTCTCTTCAAAACTCTCACCAAAAAATCAGAATTGCTCAGTAAAATATTTTGGATTACTAATCAGAAAGGGAAACAAACAAACACCAAACCTTTTACAGCTTCAGCAGAGCATGTAATATAACCTAAAAAAAAAAATAAGAAAAGCTAAGCACTTTCAATCCTCAGGCTTTAAACACACTATTCACATGATTTCCTAGATAAAATTTAAATCCATCAGTATTTCAACAGTTCCCTAAATTAATAAGCTATACTATTTTATCTGTTCAAACAATAGAAAAACAGAAAGTGAATGGTGTCAATTAGACACTAGCTGAAAGTCCTGGTGTATATTAAAATCTAAAAAGTATCTAGAAGTTAAGACTTTAGAAAAATATTAATGTGAAATACCTATGAGTGCAATCTTTGAGGAAAAATAATGTGTTAAGCCAAGTACATATGGAAGCATCTAAAATTACAAGCTCTTATTCCAACTCCTGGTTATTCAGTAGCTAATCTGCACTGGAAGAAGGTAACTAAATACAAATGAATTGTTAAGAAAAACACCCAGTATTTGCTTGAATATTTAACAGCTGGAACAGCTGGACTAGATTACTGAACAATGAAATTCAGTGTGCAGTCAGGTAGCGAGGCAAGAAAGCTCCCTGAACAAAGCCACAAGAGAAGGAAATAAAATAATAAGCATTTATAACAATAATTTTTTTCTTCTCCTTAACCAGCTATTAAATCTCACACTGAATGCCCCATTTCATAAATACATGTGAATCAAATCAAGACATCTAGAAGCCAGTTTTAAAGGTTTGCAAAGGCTTCTTAATTTCACTTTATAGAGACAAGATAAAATGGGATTTCTTTTTTCTTTAATTGAACATGTGTGATTCCCAGGGTTGGAAGGATGCTAAATTCCATTTATTTATTTATTTGAAAGTATATGAAATCTCAGGAAATTTTTCAATCACCTCTTATCTACACTGGCTGGCATTGCTGAAAGCAAGAGGCTTATCTCAGATATTGACCCAGGACAGTTTTATTGAAATGGTGTGAACCTGCTCTGATGGTCTCTGAAATACACGAAAGTGCAGTGTAAGCACAGAGACCCAAAACAATTCCCAAGGGACGTGGGACTGCAATATGCAAAGGTGTCTCTGGATGAGGGATTGTAGCTCAGCGATGGAGAGCAGTACGGATAAAGGAAACCATTTTTTATCTTTCTGTTTCTGGTCCCCACACGCTCAAGGATCATATCCCCACCAAATGACAGCAAATGAGATCCAGTCCACCTAATTCAGAGGGACTCTCTTGCATGGGTACATTACACACACAGTATTAGTCTTTAAACCTTGCTTAAATGCTAGCTGTCTAATGGCAATTCCATTTGCAAACTTTCAAGAGCATCTTTTTCTTTCCAGCTCAAGGAAGTTGAATGCTTATTTTACAAGGACTGCAGCCCTGGTTTCCAAAACCTGGATTCTCTTCTGATCTGCACTGCTATTTTGACTTGAACTTTCTGCTCCCTGGAGATGGACTCGATGATCCTTCCACTGCCAACTTCTGCCTCCAGCTGCCTCATTTTCCCGATTCAGTGAAACATCTGCTCTCGAGCAGCTCCTCTGGTATCGGTATCACTGCAACAGTCAGGCAGTCCAACACCAGGGCCATGAGTACAGGGTAGATATCCCAACAGACTGATCACCAATCAATCAATGAGGGTGACCAAGTTCAATCCTGACAAGCTTTTCTTAGAGGGAGCCAACACTTCATCAGGATGACCAAAACCTTGGAAAACACAGTGTAGAAGACACTGTCAAGTTCAGGCAGTTGATGCTGTGCCAAAAGACCCATCAGAGCTGCTTCAGATCCTCAAATGGAATTCCTTTATGTTCAGGCACTGACTTGTCTTGCCAAATATTTCTAATGCGATTTGCATACCTCAGAAAAGATCCCAAACTTTGCAAGTTAAGCCAAAACACAAGCCCAGCCAAAGCCTCCACCTGCGCAAAATGTTTATTTTTAGCAGCTGCAGACTTAGGGGAGCCTGGCAATAAATTTGACCTGCAGCTGCTCATCATGCCAGCGCTGTGTCAACAAATGGCAAGCTGGCAAGGAGCACGTTAAACACAGCGCTATCCGATTTATTCAATGCATTCCTAATCGGAGGGGAGACAAATGGTGGTACATGCAGGAGACCCTGATTTAGAGGAGGCTTCTGTTCATCCATTTGAGAAAGATCTGGCTTGAACTGCCTATTTTCTTGTTGGCCAGTTCCATCCATGCCCATTCATGGATTGTTTGTTTACTACTTGGCAAAGGAAGCAGGTACTTAACAACAGATGTTTGATCACAAATTTTTCATTGGACTTCAGTGTGAGCAGGGGAAAATTAAAAAAAAAAAACACTGCAAAAGTGTAGATGCAACTCACATCCACAGACCTCTTTCCTTACTCCAGTCTTGATGGGAGGGAATTACCCTGGGTGCACTGGTGAGATGCTGCATCCAGGCTGCATGTGCAGCTGGACAGCTGTGCAATGCCTTCTGCTCTCACCAGCAGTGCCAAAGGAGGAGGCAAGGACTAAGCATGCTGGGGAACTGAGGAGCCTAGAGCATTCCTCTATGCCTTCCTTGGTCATTCACTGGCCTGGAAAGGGACTGGGGAGGGCTCTGGTGCAGGAGGAAGGGGACAGTGTTTCTCAGTAGGAATATAGCAGTGACAAGCAAGGAGGGAAAAGACAGGGAGTAGGACAATCTTCATGCTCAGGTCTGGGGCAAAGGGGTGAGGGAAGACAAAAGCTCATGGCTGTGATCCATTCTGTTTCCATACAGCTGAGACACCCTGAGCCAGCACCAGTTTTGCCTTTTCTCCGGCCAAAGGAAAACACAAATACATGTGGAAACAAGATCTTGGGTCAGGCTTATCATGTATTCAGGACCTTGAACTGTCTACTGGCTAACCCTCACAGCTTTACTGACTCAGCTCAAACCCCAGGAGGGTTTGGAAAGCACCACTGACCCCATGGGCTGAGTCAGCCAGTGCAGCACTCAGAGCAGCTCCGCTCGCAGGAAGGCTCAGGGACTGTCACCTCCTGTTCCCAGAGCAAGGGTGTGATGGAGAGGTGAAATATTTGATTTCAGGTAATGGAGAAGTTGTCAGCTGCTCTCTTTTTTTTTTTTTTTTTTTGTTTTTTTTCCAACATCCTTGCCAGATTATTCACAGCTAAATTTAAATGGAGAACAGTTTCACAGGTGAAGCAAATACAAGGCCAGGCTGCATGTCATGTTGTTACCTTTGCTGCCTTGGCTAAGAAAGGTAGTTTTTTTAATTTGACTTTTCTCAGTGATGATCAACTCGCAGCCCTGGCAGGGTTTGACTGCTGGGGAGGCACTACTCATGGCATCTCTGTAGGGCATAGGCTTGCCCAAATGCCAAGGGGACTCGTGGTCTGAGGGTTAAATGCCAGCTTTTCTCCCAGCTGAGAAAAACTTCCCCGCACAGAAAGCAGGAATGACACACAACCTTCGCATAACCCAACCCCTCTGGGCACATACCTTCAACAGACAGATAAAAAAAATAATAATTTGAAAGCTCTTTATCTGATAGACAAGTTGTTGTTATACCAAAAGAAGGGAAACATCAGAGACAAAATCCTGAACAGTGCTGACTACCTGCAAATCCTATTAAATGAATTTTTTCAAAAGGCCAAGAAAACAACAAAACTCTTCACCCTTAATCCTGGATTTATACATGTGTTGTAATTAAATATAAATTGAATTTCAAAGCCATTTCAAATAAAAGGGCAGCTCAAGAGGCAGAGTGATAGAGAGATGTATATATAAACATCAGTTATACGAATACCTACCCTACTTAACGCCAACACAGCATAATCACCAACAACTGAATAGCCTGCTACACAACACTGGCCAAGTTTTTGTAAATTTGGTAAAGAAATGGTACCTCAGAGGAAACAATGGCCTGGCATTCATTCTACAACCGTTAACTCAAAACTGAAATTGGGAAGAGCCATCCCTCTTTGAAATCCACTGTTGTGTTTCCAAATACCTGCTGAAGGTATTTTTGGCCCCCAGACTACAGGTCTGATTTTGGCCATCCACTGTTAGCCCATGAAATAATGGGTATGTTTTATCATCCTTTCTTTGCAAGATGAGAGGAGGGGAGGTAGCAAGAAGAGATGCCTCTGGCTGAACACAAGGGAGGATACTTTCCACAAGAAGCCAGGCAGATCTCTGGACAGAAGCCATGCAAACCTCCCCCCTGTCAGATCCAGACTGGAAAAAGCTGGGAGTGGGCCGGGCTAATGTTGGAACTGGCCTGCCTTCCAGCAGAGCACCTGATTGGAGCCCTGATGGGGTTCTGTCCCACCCAAGATACAGGAGATGCCACTTCCTCCATGGGCTTGGCAGACCAGAGCTTGGAACACCCAGGTTTAGTTTCCAGCTCTGCCACAAATTCCACATGTTACCCTGGGCAGGGAAACCTAATGCCCATGCTTCCCTTCCCTGTTACCTTGGCTCTTCCTATTTGTCTGTCTCCCCTGATTAAATGTTGAACTCTAAAAGCAGGGGCTGTGTGTCCATATGGTGTTTCAAGCAGCGTGGCTTGATAGGATTTGGCACATTCATGTGCAGTGAAATAAATCAATCAATAGTCAGGAGAGTTGCATTACAGCATAGCATGGGCAGAGACACCTACTACAGGGTCTACCTTTAGTTTCTTGATATGTTTCCAAGAATCTTAAGGATAATTTTGTTTAAGTATGTAATGAAAGATTAGGGCTAAATCTGTAATACACATGAAAACAAAGTTATGCCATGCAATGAATAGTTATTGTCCTCCTCCTAGTAAAAGTTTATTGCACACAAAATCGTTCTGCAGGCATGGGTAGCTATTAAAATGCCTGCACACCTAATTCTGGTTTCACGGCTGCACAAAGCAGTGGCTTCATGCATCCCTCTGCAAGATCCCAAAAACAAATGGCAGTTGTTTTCCAGGAAACAAAAAACCAAAACAAAATAAAAGGGGGGAGGGGAAATGCAAGACTGTATTTATGCACCAAAACAACCCATTTGTTTCAGCAGAACTACTGTTCACAAAGAATGAACTGTGCCTGCTGCCTCTCCCAGATGTCAGTGGCTCCCCAACACCACACCTTTCCTGCCTACCTGCTGCCAAACCCAACCTTCTTGGGTCTTTTTAAGTAACCACTGGCATCACTTTGGTGCAAACCTTCTGCCACCCCATTGTCAGAGGACACTAGTGTGGCATGAAACCTGCTGGAAATGACAGTGACAAATGTTCCAGCTCCAAACAGCAAGCCATAGACTCTCTTAAACCAGCCATTACAGCGCCTATATTTAAATTTTAACGGCGAATCTTATGGAACAGACATGTTGGAAGAGCAATAATTAATAAGTTATTGTACCCGGTCTTTCATTTTTGAATAGTTAAGGAGATTAATGAACTTGTCTGCATTACTACTCTGAGCTGTTCTGAAATGAAACCCCAGGCAGAGCAACTTCTCCATGGCCACGGATGTACCAAACTGTGAGAGTGCTTTGCCACATGTCTCCACAATACACACTGTAGCATCTTGTTTGGATTGTCTTCTCTAAATACAAGGTAGATCAATAAATAAATAAAATTAGCACATTAGAATAGCCATTCTTTGCTCTGACACATAATGAAGGAAATGAAACAACTTCAAAAGAGATTTGCTCAATTAACACAAGACTTTATAATGGCACTAGAATAAGATCTTATCACAGATCTAAATAGCCTGGATTGCAATTTCTCTCTGACACATACTGGCATGCTCCTGACAGTCATACTATCATTAGAGGGATCTGTCTGCACTTCCATGATATCCCTAATCCCGTTTTGAATAAGTAATAACTACAGAAAATGGAAATCAGTGCACCATACTCCAGAGATAATTCCCGGAAGAAGGACAGGGGGCTGTATTGCTGCAGCCTATTCTTGTAGCTGTTCCCACTCAAACTTCTCCGCATTTGCCTGTGGAAAAGTCAAAAGACCTGGCTTTGTTATGGATAGATCTGGCTCTGTCATGCAGGTATCCTTAGCTGCAGACTCTGAAATGCAATTCATCAACACAGAGTAAACATAATGCTGGATTATGGACTTCTTTGTGCCTACAGCTGAATCAGCAGCCTTGATTGGCCACATGGTGCATACAGGCACAGCATGGAGAACAGCTCTAAAATTAAGAAAAAAAAAATTAATCACAAAAAATTTAATCTCCTCAATATATTTTTGTTGTTGTTAAAATCTCTAATAGAATATTTTACAAGAGAAAATCACAAAAGTTGTCCTTCAGAGCAGTCACCTCCACTGGGTCTCAAACCAAATCACACAGTAATTTTTCAAGGAAACCATGAACCAGTTTTACTTCAGGCAAAAGCACTGAGATTTTTCTTAAAAGACAGTCAAAATTACGTACACATGACCAAGATGCTGCTAGCCTTTCTTGTTAGGATACTAGCTGAAAAGAAGTCAATAAAGATTTCTTACATCTTCAATTTGTCTTGTCTCTTATTTTAAGAAGGAAAACCTTTCTTGCAAAAAGAAGGAAAAACCCTCAAAATAGCATTTTTCCAGGCTTGCAACAAAGTATAATTCCAACACAGTTGGGTTAAAAAAAAAAAAAAATCTTTACGGCAACACCTATGACCTCACCCATGGGCAAAAGCAAAAGTCTGCAAAGACAGCAATTCTGTGCAACACACAGGTTCTTCTTTTAATGTACAAATCAAATTCCTAACGCCAGTGCTCACTAGGAGTTGTGTTAGCAAAAACCCAGGCAGCTCCACTAGCTGCCACTTTACAACATCCATAGATATCTCTGAAAAAAATGGTGCAACTGTAAGAAAAACAACAGGCATCTTTCATCTTAACTTACTGTTAATTAAGCTGCTCTTATAATTTATTTCTTGGTAATTTTACAAAGAACCTAAGCAACTGTGAACTCAGTTCAAAAGTGGAAAAAAAACCCCTTTCTTTGACGGTTTCTGTGAAATTCTACTGCATGTGCATGGAAAAAATAACCTTGTCAGTACAAAATGCCTTAAAGGAATCTCCCATCAAAACCCCAGCGAGGATGTAGACTCTTGACTGAAAAGAAGAGATCAGTGCAGTCTCTGGAGACAGTATCAAAGGCAGAGACGCTAAGCAACAGCAGATTTAGCAGATCTCTCACTTCCATCTCTTCACTCCAGGATGCCAGCCACCTCAAGAGACTCGCTCACATCAAACAGAGAGAACGATCAGCTATAGGCTGGAAATTAAGCTTACACGGTTTCACAAAAGACCTGAGTGTTTCTGAGAGATAAATACACAGCTGAATTTTGAGCAAGGAGCGTGCCGACGGCTGACGGCATCCTGCTCATCTCCATCAGCAGCTTTGACAGGAGCCATGGCAGAATTCCATGTGTGCAGAACTGAGGATGCTCACTGGCACCGACAGATCCCACTCATGCTAAAACCCTCGCCTTTGGATTCCCCAGGTAAATGTGCAAACCACAATGGTTTGACACCATTTATAAAAAGAACAATTAAAATACAAGCTGAAGAGACACCGTTGAGAAATCTGGATGGCTGGACAGAAAACACTACAATGTGTGGGACAGTGAAGGAAGAGAAGCCAAGAGATCACGCAAATGCTAAAATAGGGAGCTGCAGTTTGTTCCAAACATGGATCACGCCATAACGGCAACTTTAAACTCATGGGGGATGCAGATTCTTGATAACATTAAAGAAAATCTCCTGCTTCTAAAAGCCAGTCTACATGCCATCACTTGGCAGACGTTTAAACTGAAAATCTTTACGGTTAGAGATTAGTGGTTTTAAACTCTTACTCAAAATACCTCTTGTTTTAAGGCAAAATATGCTCAGACACAACGCAGAGGTATGGTGTTCCAGCAACTGAAAATCTGTTGGTTTTTAAGTTTTCGTTTGTTTTTTTTCCCTGTAGGACAAGCAGCCTTGCCCTAGCTCTAGGTCACAACCAGCACTATATATTTTTTAAGATAAAAAAACCCTAGCTTTCCTCTTCCATGCTTGCATGATGCAGACTGATTAAACATTTGTTCTCTAAAATTGGAAATGTTATTTTACATCAGGAAATCATAGAGGTTTTCATTTGTTTTGGCTTTCATTTGCAGTTTGCCTCTCTGAAAAAAGATACAGGAAGTAGCAAAATGTACCGTACTTGCACTCTACATAAAGATAAGGTCTATCAAAAATCTCTTCACTTGTGATGGATAACTTTTGAAGGAATAAATACATAAATAGCAATACTCTGAAATTGCCTTCTATTCACATATTCAAATCACTGCAAATTAGACATGTTTATGATGTCTGGAAGTGCACAGAATGAAAATGGCAACAGATTCCACCCCAGTCTCACTGGGAAATTCTGTGTCAGCTGCTGAAGAACTGTCCTGAGTCATGGGGCAGTGATTGGCAATGTTTCCTCCCACACAGGAGTGCGAGCTTATCAGCTGGCAGGTGGAGCAATTATCATCTGGGAGGTGGAGCAAGAAGAGAAAAAGAAAGCAAAAAGAGTGAGGAGGGGGAAAAAAAAAGGAGACAGTCTCTTCCTTCACAAGACTTTAAATCTCAAAATTGTTGGCAGACCCTCATGAAGCTCCCAGCTTCTCTCCTGGTGAGAAATCCCACACAAGCAGGAATGAGTTCCAAACACAACTTGAATGGCAATGTTTTAAAAATATATGCTTCTCCATGCCTCAGTTATCCAGCTGTAACACGGACACAATTATATGCCTTGCCACACTGAAGTTTTCTGAAAATAATAACATATGTATCTGAAGCAACCAGACAAGATATGGTAGGATTGATGTCTCACAAGGGTCTCAAAAAATTGAGTATTATCTCAGAGAAATTTTTCAATTACATGCAATAAATACTCTCCAGCCATGACACAGTGAGTTAATTCCTAATTATTCACTGTGCTCGGAAATATTTTTTATCACTTCTTTGATTCCTAGCTTTTCAAATGTGCCTCTTTTCTCAGTCATTTCCTCCAGGCAAAAATACTCCCCAGGTAAAGTGAAAACATGACATCAAATAGAAACCAAAATAGCAGGGAATGCTGGTGTACAGAGTGGTTATTGTGCTCACTGTAATAGCCTCATGCAAGAGCTGCACAAAAGTCCTGTGATAATACAAATATAAAATCCTTGCACAGACAAAGATACACGCCGAGGCATGAAATAAATGAATGCCTACTACTGAGTTACATCAAGGCTGAATTTTCCCCTGGAGTCCATGATTGATTAATTCCTGTAACTTTGGTACCTGAAAGACAGGAGATTTTTCTTGGTAGTAAAGAGCCTTATAAGATATACTTAAACGGATTATGTTGATACCTTTCATGATGTAACCCTAATGATAATTTAATTGAAAAAGTGCTTTAAGCCATAATAGCAGAGAAGACAGGATTTCCTTTTTTCACTTTGACAATTATGGGCCAGTTCAGAACTGCTCTCAAAATAAGGAGGAAGACAAATTTCCAATCAACTTAAAAGAATGTGTCAAATTCTGCATCACTTTTCCTCAAGCCAAATACAGAAATGTACTGGCATCAAAGCCTGCAGATTTTTCTCATCACCATTCCCAGATTTCTCCTCTTCCATCATGGAAATCACTCCATGTTTATCTATGTGCAAGCGTGCTCATTACCATACCACCCTGCACATTCCATTTTTGCTATAGGCTCTTCAGAGCTAAGAGCTCCCCAGTGACTGAGGAGCCAGTGGGCAAGGCTACCTAACTTTTACCTGTTGTTCTCCTCATACTATCTTAAATCTTACATCTTTTAGTGCTTTACATGCATTGTTTGAGATGCCATCAGGTTTATAAGACTGAGAGCATCAAGCCACCCATGAGCATATGATCATTATCATCACGTGCATTGGTACCCCCATCTCACAGACATACTGATAGTACAGACAGAGTAAAATTTTTTTGTTGTTTTTGTATGATCATTTTCCTTTCCATAGGTTACTGCTGATTTATGTATTTCTTGTAGCCAGCCTGTGGGGTGCACATGAACCAGGACTCATGCTAAAATTCCATTCATGGGGACAGTGCAGAAGGACATGGTAGGCATTTGTCCACGTCCATGTCTCTCAGGCTAGGGGAGAGATGTTGCAGCCAGCTGAAAAAGCTCATTTTCTGGCAGTATTTTAAGAGGGCAATCAGAATGAGCTAGGTATTTACAGATCAGCTAACCTGGTATTGATTTCAGGCAAAATAACATAAAAGCTGTTATAAATGCAATCAGTAAAGGACAATGTGTTGGTAGCATAACTAATGAAAATCAACAAATTATTATGGAAAAGCAGTCTTATTGCATAAGCTTGGTGTCATTACACATATGGTTGGAAATACTCTTGGGGAAATAACACTCTTAAAACTACTGTCATGCATTTGAATTAGTTTTACATGACATTCCAATTAAAAATTATCAGTGGACATAATCAATAGAGAAGAAAATAGATTAAAAAGCTGTCTGATCTCTCCTAAAAAGTAATTGTAGACAGGAAGCTATCAGCAATTACAGATATTTCTATGGCAATTTTACATGGATTTGGTCTCAATCCAGTGTTCAAATTCTGTCAGTAACCGAGGGATAAAGTGAGTAATAGTAACAACATCCCTGACAAAGATTTTTGGAAGAACAGTACTAGGTAAGAGAACATCAAACCAGATCAGTTCCAGAGAGTGAAGCACAGTAATGGATAGAGGAGACTCATCCTCAAATGACCGGCCTCCCAGTATCATCTCATTTTAAGTTCACATATGTATAAATAAAAAATATAGTTGGCTCACAAAGGGCATGGGATGCACCTGAAAAGCTGTGACTTAAAGGCATTTATCATTACCATGGCTGACCAGTTAAATGTACAATTACCACACAAACCAGTCCCAGAGAAAACCATCTCTCACATATTGAAACCAGAGAAGGAAGTTGATATTTGCAACTGTAAATGATGCTAATGAAGCATTTGTGGCACACCAAAACTTCTGGCACCCACTTTTTCCAAAATGAGGTTGACAAGCTGAAAATTATGCAGGAAAAGGCAAACAAAAGGGCAGGTCCTCTGAGTACTTTGCCACATTCTGAAAACAAGAAACAAACAAGAAAACACACACATGCATCCAACCGAATGAACAAAATCAAAAAAAAGCCTGAGACTCAAGTCCAGGTCTCAATTTGTCAAGGAGAAGGAGAAATTGGAAACATTTCACATCATCTGTAGAAAGAATCCTGGACATGCACAGCAATAAAAACTTGAGTGGATGAACTCACAATGAAGGAAAAGGAACCACAAATAGATAAACTGTACTTCTCACCCCTTCTCCTCTAATATCTGCCTAATTATCCAGCTACACTCCATGGCCCAGAACCAGAAAAAAAGCAGGAATAAAGAGGAGGAGGCAGCAGCACTGGGAAGTACAAAGCAACATGCTCTAAGATATTAAGCAGCTAACCAGGCATAAGTGCTGATGCTACAAACAGCAGGGCATTGACGGTGTCCCTCTGATAAGCAGGAAAGCTTTCTTTCCCAGCTATTCAGCAATCCTCTGCCTAAGGCATAAACACACTCTTCAGCCATAGAATTCCATCCCTATCTATAATGAAGACAAGAACTATGCATGTGCGTGCACTGACTGGTGAGGAAGCTCAGAGCAGTTTCTACCCTCAGCTTGCTTTTCCAGAAAATTTACTTGTATCATTGAGCAATCATTTTGATAAAAACCTTGCAATTCATTTTGCCTTCCAAAGCAGTGAGATCAGCACTCCCCAGGCAGGAGAAATCCAGAGATTCAGAAGAGCTATCACCTAGCCACAGACACAGTCAGGTTTTGGTCACCCAGTGGGCTTTTCATACCTGGTTCAACCACAAGGACCCAGGCCACTTTTCATGATGTTGCTCTAACACACGTCTAATCACCTACTACCTTCAATCACCTACTACCCTCAAACAGCACAGCAGTAGTGCTTCTCCTGTCATTTCACAAATTTTCTGAGAAACAAAATACATAGCAAAAATAAGACAAAATATTATTTATATAGCTCCAAAAGATATCCAGAAGAATAGATATCCTTTTCATTCTGTAATCTAAACATTAATGGGTAAACACTGATTTGCTCAGATAACTGTTCAATATTTCTTTGTGGTCTCTTGCAGGTGTTCCACTTCTGGTTTTGTGAGATGAGGGAGGGAAGGATTAGTTAAGCCCAAGAGAGTCAGAACTGGCATTACAAAGACATAATATGAGGGGGCTGGCCCAGTTTCAGCTTTTCAAACAGTCCTGCCTTCCGAAAGACATGAGCATTATATGAGTCTTCAGTTTGTTGTATGCAACCAGAACGTTTTCATATGGCAGGAATTTAATACTTGCATTCTCAGGAATTTCCATTCACTGGTGCTTCGTGCATCCCTCCTATATTTCCTCACTTTTCATTGCTGCACATCCCCTTCATGGATACGAAGCACTCTTCCCCAGATACGTAAAAACAAGTTATTTCATCTCTAACATACTGCAGATCTGCTTATCACCCACACTTCTGACAGGAAAATCAGGGAGGCACAGAAATCAGCATAAAGACTAGCACATTAAGGGATGAAAGAGAAGCAGTTAGAAAAACTTAACGCAAGAAAAGGGGACAGAAAAAGACAAGGTTAGATCTAGACATGATGTGAACAGAATGAATCTGCCCACAGGGCATAGAGGATGCAAACAGTAGGTGGTCTTTAAAGCTCTCATCTTCATTCCCAATAAACTAGAGGTGGCAGCTGGAGAATGCAGAAAGCCTACAGATAACCTCCCCACCATTACCTTCACTGTTAGTGCATCCCACCACCATACTCTGGAATTCAGCTTGCACATCTACTGGCAATTTACTACCGAACAGCTTGTCCCACCTTCCTCCTCCCTGAGCTCACAGCTGCGAGATCCCAATCCCTTCATGCCAGCCTCGGTGTTCATTCGACCTGTGCCACTGATACGGCAATTTACGGATCTAAGCTGGCAGAAGAACGCTTCACTTTTCATCTTCCTCACATGTGGTAGCAGTTTGGTTCTCTGAGCTGCCTCCCCAAGGATGAGAGGGGCACCCAAGAAAAGGAGGCCACAGCCACCATGATGCAGGAGGCTGGAGCAGCAGCAGCAGTCGCAGCAGCCACCAGCGTGGCCACGAGCAGAGCCCCAGCACGAAACTGCGCCCTTGGTTAGCACCAGGCCCTGTTCTCTAACAGTATCACATTCATTACCTTACAGAGCACCTTCTGAATGAGGATATGCTACATTTTTGAGTGATCAGTCAAACCCAAACAATCAATTACACCTTTTGTCAAAACTGTTTACGCTTTCACACTGTGCTGGAGTCATTAAGAATGAGCACTGAGCAGGACTGGTTATTTATCCTCCTCCTCTTGCCCTGAAAGGGAATTAATCTTAAACTTTCCGTTTAATGATCTCAATACAGGCTCACTGTAAATGACAGCAGGCTGCACGGAGAAATATTTAAAAACAGAAGGGCCTCTGAATGACAGAGTTTAGCAACACACAACTGTTCCTCCACATGCACACCAAGGGAAGCCAAACCTCTGTGGAAGGCGAGGTTAAAAATGTGCTGCGTGCCACTCCAGTGCCACAGAAAACATGCTGTAATTAGCAACCTCTAGAGATTTATTCAAGCTGAGAAAGATAAAAGTGAAAGGAGTGATTCAAAAGCCATTCTTAAAACTGCTGGCCGACTCACTTAACATTCTCTCAGCGTCTCCACAGAAAATGCAATTCTTCTGTCAAAGAAAAGTAATTAATGAACCTGCCGTACCCATCCATCGCCCCTCTCGGGAAGCTGGCCACCAGCATGCTCCAGCCTGCACAGTGAGGTGGCAGACAGCACTGCAGCCCCACATGGGTGTCAGTCACACACAGCACCCTCACCTCAACAGCGCTTCAGCAGAGCATCTCAGGCTAAATGTTAAATGGTTAATGTGGTCCAGGCTGGGACACATCCCTTGATTTGGCCTGGCTGTGGTCCTCAGCAGATCCCTCCCTCTCACTGCCCTGAACTACCACGACCTTTCCATATCCACCAAAACCAGCAATACGTGTTGTTGGAGCAGGATAAATCAGAATGCTTCCAGTTCTGGTCTGGGTAATTTTCACTGATATGCAGGGAGGACATGGGGCTTCATCGCAGGGCAATCTCCTCCCCACTACCATATTTAGCAGACTTAATCTGTGATGCTTCTCTAGGTGGGGTGTTTGTCTTATTCCCCTCCCCTCCAGAGGAAAAAGAGAGTCTGCTTTTACATACTTTAAGAATTTTTATGTCCGATTCTAAAACAAATTTATTTTTTATCATTCTTTTCCCACCATTCTCACTGCTCCCCTCCACAGATTGCCTTCCACCCAAGCAAAGCTAACAGTTCCCCACAGCAGCAAGCCACATTGACGGCCATCATCTCATTCATATGCACACTCAGAGCACCATAAATCTGCTCAAATATCATTCCTCCCCCGGGGCAATGTTTTTTTTCCCCAGAATATCTACATTGCTAGCTGCAGAAATTTCTCCTTCTAATTAACTTACAGGTTCCAAATATCACCAGCTGGAACCACAGTGCAAAGCCTGGGCACTGAACACAGAGGACCCAGCTGAAGGATGAGGGTCTTTAGGGTCTTTGCTATCCTTTCTTGGATTTGGTGCTTTTTTCTTCTTTTCTTTTTTTGCTTTCCCTTTCATTTAAGAGCCAGCAAGTTGAAAACTACTGAACCCTTTATCGACACATGAATGGACAACGAATAACCCATGAACTGAATGGATTGAAACTATCCACAGAACCCTCAACTGATATTTTTGTTGGCCGTGTCACATCACGTTACATTTCTGACGTGTCATGTTTATGCCTGAGTCACGGTGCAGCCTGATGGAAGAACAAAGCACAGTGAGATGCAACAGGACATACTGGTGAGGTCAAAAACCCCATCTGACTGCTGATTGACTGCCCACCACTAATCTGGATTTAGTTAATTCCTTCTAAAAGACAAGAACAAAAGTTCAGAGAAGGTTAAAGGGCACATGCAGAGTTTAATAATCTATTAACACAATAACCTGCCATATATGACTATGCAATAAGCTGAGGGAATTTGCCAGAAACACTTCACTCTGCAAACATTATTTACAGCAAATCGTGATTCATTATACTCTCTGTATACACAGAGAAGGGCAGTGTTTCTCTAACAAGAAGGCCCCAAGACATGAGCTGAGTAGTTCTAAGGTAAAAAGCAAATCCTAAGCAGCAGCCAAATTAGAAAATCAAATTTATCATATTTTTAATTTTTGTTGATGAAAACTTGTTACTGTTGGGGTTGAATTCAGGCAGGCTGGGAAAGAAAATCTGACTTCAAACAACATCAGGAAAACAAAGAAGTCATTTTATCATGAAACCTTAAAAACCATAAAGATCAACTCATTAAATGATCTCTGCCTTTCAACTCCTGCTTGTCAATGGATTGTTTTTGCTTTTATTGAATTTTCTTTATTTAATGCAGCCAACAAGGCTGATCTTCATTTTAATTTAAAACCAAAGGCAGTTATCAGACATGGTGCTGACCTTGAGAAGAGAGTCCTCAGAATTCAACTCTTCTGCCCATGCCTGATTTACAGACAAAGGTTTATTCCTTCCACTGCTTCTGCATCAGCATAAAAAAGAGTTTTGCTGCACTGGCAGCCCCACCATCCTCCTGGAGAGACAACTGGGATCTCTGGGATCCTAAACCAGTGTCAAGCAGGAGCTTGAAAAGAACAGGTTTGCATTCCTTACAGCAGTGAAGGAGACCCTGGTGTTGAGGACAGTGTGATTTGTGATGATGATCCTAACCTAGCAGCACTTCAAGAAATAAAACTAGCTATTGTCTTTTAAGGCCATTCATACTTTGCCCTAATAAGGCTTTAAGAAAGTTACAACTGAAGTTCTTTTGGCTTGGAATACTGTTTTTGCTGCCTAAATAAGCCCATAGAACAGTTAACCAGCAAAGGAATGACACCACTGAAGTCCTCCTTGTGTTATACCAATATGTGCATACTTTGGACCAGGAGAGCAACATCATGAATGAATGAAACAACGCACAGCCATAAAAAAAATCTCCATTTTCCTATAGTAACAGAAGGCTAAGTAGGTGCTCCTGCAAAAACAGTCATGTCATTGTGTCTTACTGACTTGGGTTTACAGAGAGATGCAGTTGGTAAAGACCTTATGGGAGCATTACAGGAAAAAATATGGGGTGACTGACAAATCCCAAGAAGGCCACAATCATGCTCCTCAGACCAGTTATACGGCAATACAAGAAAATCAGAAGCAAAGGGAAACCAAATTTTGCCCAACCTACTCTAGAAGCACACCTTGGTTTTGATTAAATTTTTCTGTCACTGAGATTATTATTTTTAAAAAACAACTTGTGTGCAGTATTTCAGCATCAAAAATATACGAAAGGATACTAAAGTACAGAATCTCTTTAGGTTTCCTTGTCTTGCACCTGTTAACTTGATGCATGCAAAAATCTTTCTAGAAAACACTGGCTGTGTGTAAAAGCGGGTTCCAGAAGCGTCTATTTTGTAGTTAACATTTCCTACAGATTTTTCATTTGGAGTAGTGCAGTCCCTGTATTATATTAGGTGGACCACTGGCAACTATGTTCCTCTATCTCACAGCTCCTGGGACTGCTGTAATCCCA
Source organism: Sialia sialis (assembly GCA_009812075.1). NCBI lineage: Eukaryota > Metazoa > Chordata > Aves > Passeriformes > Turdidae > Sialia > Sialia sialis. The sequence continues at coordinate 39,256,641 of VRYO01002734.1, read as the reverse complement.
TGGAGCACATCACAGCATCACGACTGTGATTCAAAAGCATAAAGCAAAATCACCTGATTGCCTCTCCCCCTGAAGTAAATCTTGCCCTTGAGACAACTCCCTTGGGAAGGATTGTTTTGCTATAGGATCTTTCAGACCAAAGAAAATCAGTGGGTTGACAGATGAAATGGAGGGATTTAATTTTTGTGAGATGTGCTTTTAAAATGTATTTATCTTAGTTCATGTGACTGAAACAGGAAGAGGTATTAGGGTGACACTAGAAAAATCCTTAAAATTGCAAATTTTGGCACCAAGTTTTCATAAACCCTCTCCCCATCCTCAGGAGCTATATAACAGGCACTCGGGCAGGAGATTTACAGCTTCCTATTGAAGCCCTCCAGCCATCCATCTAAAGAATCAATTTCTGCTCCTTCCAAAGAGCAATGCAACCAATGATGGCCCAAACACACCTCTCTGAAAACACAATCACAAACACAGAGCATACAGAAGGTACCCTCACTGTTAACACAGTTATGAAATTGGGAAGCTGCATCAATCTTAAGTAACATATTTTGCCCTCCGTTCATGCTGTTCTGAAACAACACAAGGACTGTGAGATGTTTTACTTACTGAGTAGCACCATACTTGGAGTAATACATTACTGGTGGGACTCCCCTGATGATGTATTACACTAATGCATCATTAGGATGATGTTTCACACTGATGATATATTGCAGTGCAACATAATGAGAGCAATAGCTCACTGGGTGCATAATCCTGCCAGGAGCTGTGCGCCTGCAGCTCTCTGACTTCATTTGTAGTTCAGGGTGTCCAGAAGCTTAGATGGATTAGATCCTCAGACACACACATCTCAAAGAATGGCAAGAGTCAGAAAAAATGCCAGCATACAGGTGGGTGCAGTTAATTACAGATTTCAAGGTACAGTATACTAATATCAAGCATTGGCATCACATTTTAACACCTGTGCTAAACATCTTGAAATGAAGAAGTGGCTGTAACAGAGCTGCTGAAGCTCCTTATTCTTATGCTTCCCTGCAGTAGCCATCATAGCAGACTCTGGGTGCTTACAGCCTTGATAAAAATACCTAGCTTACATTTTCCATGCCAGATGTCTGCTAGAAGGAGGAGGAAGGCTGGGGAAAGGGGGTGGTTGCTTGTTTTTAATCAATAAATTCAGTGGAAGCAGTTCTGTTCAGTAATTTTTATGACCCAGACTAAGAAAAAAAATAGGTAGTTTTGCCAACAATGAAAGATTCTGGTGACCTTTTTTTCTGACCTTTTTTAACAAACAGAGCTATTTGATCTGTATGAAATTCTAATAAAACCTTGCGGTATGATCAGTGTCGCTGACAAGAAGGTAACATTTTAAAATTTGTGAACCCTTAACCATGAAATCATATATAATGTTCAAAAAGAGTGCAAACAGGTAAATAAACAAGGAAGGAACAAGCCAATTTGAATAATAAAAGAACTTCTTCAGTCTCCCACAGAAACATTAACATTTACAATTGAACCACAACTTCATTATTTATTTAGTTTTTTGCTTCAATACCTTTGGGGTTCTCAAATAAGTCTAAATGTGCATGCACACACAATACACTCGAAAATATAACATGGATTCTGCATGCAATTTCCATTTTTAGTATTTGTTTAGTTCTGAAAAATATATTTTAGACAACCAACTAATGTTCTCTGCATCTTCATCTTCAGGTTCTCCAAAATGAACAGACCAGACTCCTCTCCAGGGAACAGCAGCCTCTCTGGTCACAGATTTAAAAAACGTAGCTTTCATACCTTTCTTCTGACAGCTGTAATTGAGAAACCATAGGGTAACTCATGGACTGGAAAAGAGTATAGACATCTCAGCTAGCTAAATGATGAGTTAATATCTCCTCCTTTCTCTTTTTTTACCCCCTCATGTGCAGCCCTTCAGATTACCTGAGCCATAGGGCTCTGCCTTGTAGCTATCTCCAGCCAGTAGAGAACAGGTTGGAAATACACAACAAAGACCTGATCTTTCCAAGATCTGTCTGCACCAGAAAAGAAAACAACAACAAACAACAAGACACAAAAGAAAACAAAAAACCAAAACAAAACAAAAAATACACGACACCCAAACAAAAACCAAACAAAATAATCCCCCTTAAACCCCTCTCATTTTAGGGAACCACTTCTGAACAGCCCTCCAGCACATCCTGCAATGAATTAAATTCTAAGAATCTGAGCATCACTCTGACCTACAGTAGCCTGAATCCACCTGTCAGGATACTGTGTGTTTTCCACACAGGGCTGTTTCCTCCCTGTTTCCCAGGGAGAGAACAAAGTCCACAGCAGAGAGAAGGGGATGTCACAGACCTCACCTTGTAGTCTGCAGCATGCTGTCCCCAAGCTTGGGGATGGCAATGAAAACTCACCTCTTTAACAGACTACAAGACAGCAACCAAAAAAAAAAAAAAAAGAGAAAAGAAAAGACCAGAATGACTTCATGTATTTCCCCCACCAGCCGCCCATGCAAGGGCCAACCACGTCCTGGCCATAAATTCTCTGGCACAAGAGCATTATACCAAAGGAAAGGAATGCCTTTCCATCTGTGTATTTCCCCTCAGGCACTCACTTGATAATGAAACCAGTTAAGGTCTTAGGGTTCACAATGTTATTATAGTCGGATAATATTTTGTTTGCAGCCAAGCCTGAAGAACTCCTAAGTAGTGCAGTACAGGCACCATACACCTGTTAAGTCACGGCGTTCCTTCTCTAAGTGGACAAATCTGTTTTAGCCATCTCCCGAGATTTTCCCCTCACAGTTAATTACAAAGCGATGACTGTACTCATTTCCTGATCTTAGAGGGAATCTGTAACAAATGTCTGCCACGGGTGAAGGCTGTTCCCTCTGTCCCTCAGAAACACCAGCAATCCTTCTAGCAGCCCTGGCTGCCCTCCTTCAACCTTTTCTCCCAGTTGTCCCAGACCTTCTGCTGCAACACAAACACTGCACAGAAAATAATAACCTTTCACTAGGAAAGAAACAACACGGGCTGATCAGACTAACATTTTCTAAAATAATTGAACAATGCACTTCCTGAACATAAAAACACTGGCACAGCCATCCAGACCAAGGTCATTCTGCAAAGACCTACACTGAGGTGGACAGACCCAATCCTGTCAGTGATGTTCAAGCAGAAAGCCACCCAGCAAGGCAGCAGGATTTTATTTACTTCCTGCACAGGCATACACGACTACAGAGGTGAACATGCGGTTCCCAATGACTTGGGGAGCAATTTTGTTTAAAGTGATTAACAGGCTCACAAAAAAAATTGCCCCTTGTTGGTCTGAAACCCACTGGAGCCTCTTTCACCCTGTGACATCTATTCTAGCATACAATTTTGATCCAAAGTATTGTTGTGTCTTGCAAAATATGAGATAATCTGAAACCAGGTCAGGCACAATAAGCATTCTGGGGGGGAAAAAAGGGGAAAATAGTCCATCCTAAGAAGAAGCAATACTTCATTGTGACAGCCAACTCTCTTCATGCTACTCCTAGCAGGCTGGTGTCTGATCCTGGGCACAAATCGTTGGAAATTGGTCTAGCTGACCTTAGAGACATACGTTAGGTCAATGGTTCTCAACTTTCCGGACCGATAGCCAATTGAAAAGGATCAGCATTTTTTGCAAATCGTCACACACGCTTACCATCAACCTTGTGATGGGAAGCTCAAAGGGGATGTGACTCAGCAGCATGGCTCCATCACTTTCTTCATTACCCTTCTGGGATGACCAGTGCTCAGCAGACACAGTGAAGAGCATCCCTTAGCTGGAGACATCTCAGAGAAACTTAGAAATGGAATTTGTTCCCTGGCTCCCACGTTTTCACAAGTTGTTTCACACCATATCTCAGGAGTCAGCTCCTGTGCCATCGTCCAGGCATGAGCCCTGTCACAGACTGTGCTCCCCCTTTTCTTGGCTACCAAGAACCAGCCTAACTTTCTAAAAAAACCGCTTCTGAATCCCTCTCACTGCAAACACAACATCTCACTGAAGATACCATCCTCCCACTTTGAGGATAAATACAAAGCAATTCCTTCAGCAAGGAAGGAGGGAGCAGAAACATTTTCTGTAATTGTATGTATGGAATTAAAAGCACAGAAGCACACAAACACCACATAAATCAATTAAACAAAACCAGACACAATCAGATGGTTTTCAGAGACAAGAAAGTAAAGAAAAATATTAAAGGGAGACCTCCTGGGTGATGAGCAGATGGACTGTGACTTGAAGCTCAGGTAAGGAAAGGGACTTTGGGTATTGTATTCTTTTTATGATACAGCTCCACTTTGCCAGCCTCAAACAATAGATCTGACCCCAAAATTACTCTTTTCCTCCAAAGAGATCTGCTTGACCCAAAATGTGCTTACTACCTCTGATGACAAAGGAGAGGCACCACCTCCAGAGTGTCCTTGCAGCTGTTGGAGAGCAGCTTTAATAATTTTATTAACATCCTCTGAAACACTTTTACTTTGTTTTTCGCATCAAAAAGAGACAAAATTTACCAAACAGGGCCACATATTCTAATCACTTCATTGCTTTCTTATTGGAACTATCATTGTGGAGTCTTCTGGCCATCAAAGAAGTTTCATGGGTGCAGAACTGATTAAAAAATGGATCATCAAATGACATCTCAGGAGGAAAAAAATGCACACATCTAACTCTGGGTTTATTGTTAATGCTCTTCCTTTGCACACTTCATTAGGCTTTTAAATTCCGGGCTGTCCATTGTATAAAATTCTCAGCACTATTAGAAACCCCTGGCACTCACGCAGAGTGCTTCAGAACAATGAAAAAGGCTTGGCAGAAACCCCATTTGAACTGCCCACGTCAGTGACTCTCCATATCCTTGCACTAGTATTGGACTGCCTCAAGTATGCTTTGCTTTGGTTATGGAAGGTTCCAGCTTCGTCTTGGACAAGAAGATAAAAAATTCTTTGGTTATTAAAAAAACTGAAATTGGGAATATATCTGAAACAAACAAGGCATTTTCTGCTATACACTTTAATTCACTTTCTCGAATAATTTATAACAATCCTCATTTTTTACTACAAGTAAATACCATTACCTATTTAAAAATCAAAGCTATTGCAACATGTTTTCATCAAGTCTGTGTGAGTAATTACATATTAAAATGGCAAACATCCCTTCCAATAACACCCTGGCAGAGTTCGCCTCTTCTGCAAGTAATAAAAGTGAAAGAGAGCAAACTGTGCTTCAAGATATTTGGCTGCTGCGCCATGAGGCAGCTGATGCATTCCAAATGTCTGTCGGGTCACTTTGCAACACCAACCCCTGCTAATCAATAGTGAAATCTTTCTCTCTGTGGCTTAGATATATTTCTGGTTTTGTTAAACAGAAGAATATTGCACATTAGTTGGACTCTGCTGGACCATGCAGCTTGAAGAAACACACTGTCATCCTGACAGGGTAAGAGTTAAGAAGATACAGTTAAATTACAACACTTAATTGACTGTCAACCATGCACACAGGTTTTGTGAGATGAACTGCAGTATCTCATTGCTGGTGTCTTCACAAGAGGCAGGCCAGTCTCCACAGGCTGCCTTGTTGCTAAGCATCCAAGCATTTTTCTAAAAGCCCCAAACTCAGCTTCCCCTTTCTAGGATGGGAGCCTTTCTTCACCTCCTTCACTTGGCCCAGAAGTCGTGTCCTTTTCTCTTACTCTTCATATATCTTTCTTTTCTTGATTCCAAGCTACTTGGAACAGAGATCATATCCGTCTTTGTTTGAAGACTCTATAGCAGTCTGCTTGTTGCAGTGGTACCATAAATAAAAAGTAATAAAAATGTTAGGCAAGTCTTTTGAAAAGTCCATGTTATTTTTACTATTACTCATGCTGTCGCTATTTAAGAAACAATGCCAGGAAGATCTAGGACTTGAAGGGGACTTATAACAATTTTTATAAGAATACACTATTGAAACAATGATGTTACTGACAGCAAAGCATTTTGCAAGGTGTACAGGTTCTCCTGCTGCTTTTTTGAGTGCTTCTAACAGATGTTCAATTTCAAGTGGTCTGCAGATACCAATAGGCTGATGGTTCTGCAGGAATCGGAGCAGCAGATGTGCCCTGCATTATGTTTTGCTATTCCCTTTATGAATCGACATGTCACCCTGCGGGTTTATAGCCAGTTAATTTTGTAATGACATCACTATTTCTGTACTTCTAACGATTCTCGCAGGATTTAATCTGTCAAATAACAGAACTCTTGATCCTGGAATTGCTGTGCGAAAGTAGTATATAACACACAGATTTCTTTACGTGATACAGTTCCACTTCCCGCCAAATAGCTTTTAGGTAGTGCTGCTATGCACAGGGATTCTCCCAAAAACCACAGATTTACAGCGTGGCCTCGTTTCAGGGCTCTAGACGAACGTCTGTGCTCCTCCCTCCAGGATCATTACCCACGAACAAGTATTGCCTGGTGGCTGGGAGGAATGAGGATAGGAAGGGAGTAAGGACAGAGAGAATGGGGATTTCCATTGGCTCTGCTGTAGAAGGGTATTGCTCCTGTCTGGGCAGTGTTCCACGGTACCCAGCTGAAATCAGAGTGCATAGGAAATTGTGCTGCATTTTCCACTGACAGGGACCTGATTGTGAGGACAGCACTCTGCCTGTTGCCTTGGATGCTTTCAATCTTAAAAGAGGAGCCAAGTTTTTTCTCCCTCAAATACAGTTGCAGAGTTTGTTAGAGCCCAGGGGTTTTTGGGCAGAACCTCTGGTAACAGCTGCAAGGCTGCACAGAGCAGCCATAGGACACCACCTTTATTCCCTGGAGTGTTTGGTACTGGTAAAGAATGCCTTTCTTCTTATTTTTAAATACAGAGGGGAAAAAGTGATGCTATTACAGCTGTATTTAAAGGACTTTTGGCATTTCCTTCACTGAAGCTAACTTTTAGGTATTTAAAAAAATTGACTGGAAAAAACATCACAGGTTGTAAAAGGTTCTAGTTAGCTATGTTGTGTTTTAAAGCTTTGAAATACATCTGAAAACTTTTAACTCTGAGAAATGGGAACTGCATAAGCCTACATTTTGTCCCCTCCCCATCATCTCAGAAATTATATTACTTACATTACTGTAAATATCAAAATAAATCTTTAGTAAAAGCCAGCTTTTGAAAACCATCTTAGGTCTTAAATTCAAGGAGTGAATGCTATCTGCTCTTACTGATGTAGCTGAGAGATCAAGGCCTCAATTTCTAAGAATCAACTACATAATTTTTACACACATACAGGAAAAAATTATCTCCAGTTGCGACTATAGGCAGAGCCTTCAGAGCGCTTGCAGGATCTGTGTGATCATGCTGGGGCCTGAATTTATCTGTAGAAAGGATTAGGAAATCCATCCTAAAAGGACAAGGTAAGTATTTTTCTGAGTTTTCCTCAGTATTTCTGGTTTTTTTCTGCCCATCTTAACTTCTTGCAGTACACACGTCTTTAAAAAATTGAGTGTCAGCCTTAGTACAAGCCTCTGATTGAAACACATGATGTTCAGGAAAGCTAATGCTGAGGTTTAAATCAAATTTGACCTTCAGCACTAAAAAATAGCAAAGACAAAGCTCAACCTGGAGGTCCACACCTATGAAGTGCATTACCTGACTTCCATTTTAACTGAAGCTGTAAGCAAGTGTGCTGTCTAATGGCACACCAAGCCCATGGATACCTCAGAGTACTCTGAAAGCAGAAGCGCATTCCCCAGAGACATGGCACATCACAAGCCCTCCAGACCCACCTCTCCTCTTCTACTCTAGCCTCCCAAGAAATGCTGAACCAAAGTCTTCCATCACCCAAACTCAGCATTTCTGCCCCAGACACTCCCAGTAGCCAGTCATGACTCTCAGCCCCTCTCCCAAACACCTTGAACTATGAAAATCATGCTCAAAACCTTTTGCTCCTCTGGCATAACTGAAGTACTTAAACCTGTGAAGTTTGTTTTTGCAGGCACCTAAACATCCTTGCAGTCTTTCCTGAGAAAGAAGGATTACCATAAAATTGTGGAGCTAAGCCAAGGGCGCATTGCCTTTGTCCAGCCTTCCCCGATATGGAGGCATGGCCACACGGGGACCTCCGCCTCTCCAGCCCTTCCCCTCCTTCAAACCCAAACTCCAGGCCAAAACACACACCTTGCTACCAACACACTTTCCCTGACTCAGACCATGAAGAATCAAACACACAGGGAAGATGCTGGGCATGTTGCTCACAGCCCGACCTCAGGGTACTCAGATAAAACCATCGGGAGCTGAGCAGCCCAACCCTGGTGAGACCCACTATATTTAGGGTATGACTGCTTTCTAAAAATGCATTATCTAGACAAAACAGTCGAGTATCTTAGGGATGCAGGTTCTGGTTTTCCGAATATTTCTGATATTTACTCTGACATTTCCTCTGAGCGTGCGTGGTGTTTTGAAAGGAAAAGAATTTTCTGTTGCTTAAGGCCAGTCCTTCCTGTTTGTTAGTTTATACCAAACCTAAGTTTTGACATGAATAAAATTGTTGCTTTAAGTCTGATTTCAAACATGTGGTAAAGGCAAATCTAACAATTTTATGAGATATAGTTACTTTTGTAGAGGGTGAGTCTGCCCTGGGGAATTTTCCCTGACTAGATTTATCACAAGTTTTTTGAACCAGATAATTTTGTTTGATAGCACATATGGCAGCATCATAAAATCTTGACGTCCCAAGCTATTACACAGGAATTACTTTTGTAAATCATTTATGAATATTACTGATGTAGGCCTATTCTGGGCAGTAAGAAAGGAAACAGAGCGCTGAAGGACAAAGGAAGGGAAAAAGGATTCCCTACTCTTTCAGGGCTCATCAGATAGGGTGGGTATTTATCATTTTAAATGGGAAACATGTTGTCATTGATACAGCTGAAAAGTCCACATAACACAATTTGTTCCCCATATTCCCTAAATAGGCAAAAGGGGAAGATATTCTACCTGAGGAAAGCCATAAATTGATCTCTCCTGAAGACAAATCTGTCCCTGTCCGAATCTTAAATAAGACTTCCCAATTAAACACCACATATTGCAAAAACATAATAAACACAAACTCACAATTCAAGTAAAGGAGGAGAGTCACTGAGGCAAAATAAAAGGCCCATTTTAGCTCACCAAAAAAAAAAAAAAAAAGGTATTTACAAAATCCCCCCAATCCACTTCACACAGTGACCTGCCTTTTGAACATGACAGCATGACTGAATGGAAACTCTCCTCACATAGCTAAAATGACAAGATTAGCTGCTAAACATACGCCTTCAGACAGAAAGCTGGCAAATCAAAAGCTTATGTTGACTTTTAGTATCATGAATTATCACACTATTAGCAATTTCAGAAGATTGCACCTATTGATTTGGATGGGAAACACAGCAGACATTGAAATAACTCTGGGTGCTGCCACCTTGCCAAACCCAAAGGCTGGCATTACATTCCTTTTGAACATGAAGTGGGATGGCAGGACAACACTAAACACAGCATCACTGGGTGGAGGGGCAACAGAGAAGTCACCCTGAATGAACCAACAGTGGGGGACTGCAACAAGTCCTTCACTCTTCATTCCTGACATCCCCATACTGGGAGCTACTGGGTGTTACTCTTGTTGAGCCAGAGCAGAGGAGAAGGTCATTTGCAATACCTTGCAGAAACACATTTCCAGCCTTAGGTAAGAAGGCATTTTGTTGGGGAATTGCCCTGCTTTGGGGCCCACAAGGAGGGAAGGAGTAATTCTCTGACAGCTCCTGTTTGTCTTCCAAACGCCAAGCTCCTTCAGACTATGGCATGTCTACGAGGGATACACAGAGCCATTATGGAGCACATGCCAGCACTGCACCATACACTTTCCCTGCCAGAGCCGGGAAAATTTCTAAATTTGGCTTCCTCCCAGGAAACAAATTCCTGTCTATACACACCCAGACTGATTTCTCACAGATGAGCATGCTGCCCACTCAAATCTGAAGTGGGCTGCAACCATGGGGTGCTGAGGACCCACCCTGGCAGGGCAGTGGTGTGGCAGGAGTCACCAGCTGCACTGAACAGAGAGGAGCTCCTGATTTATTTGAAAGTGGCAATATTGAAAAAGAAGCTCTAATATGAAAATGCAAATTTAATTTTTTGATAGTTTCAGATCAACTAGGATCTGAAAACGACAATGTAACAATTTTAATAATCAAGGCATGGATGGTTTCAAGCTGCTTAAAGCTCTCCACCAGGAAAAAATCCACAGCATGGCATAAAGGAAGAACTGAAAATAAATGGTGATTTCCAGGGTCATGAGTAGTATCTGCAGGGTATCATCTGGACATTGCTCCTCAAACTTGACAGCGTGAGGCAACACTGGCTGTGGCTAAGAAATCTGAGATTCATGTTCTGTTTACCCCTCTCTTTCTGAATGCAAACACATGTTCTCTCTTTCCAATAACAATGGACAACACATGCACTGAGTAGGTACATTGAAAGTCATCTGTTAATTGCAGATACATGTAAATAGCCACACAGCAAGCTTTCCCAGGGAGACAGGACTGGAAAAAGGGAGACAGCTACGCTAAGATTAGATACTGTGAAAAAACCCCTCAAACAACATACTCACACAAGGCTGATTAATATATTTTTTTTCTTAATTCAATATAACTATTATAATACTATTTTAGATAATTCCAGAATGCCAAAGAGTGATGAGGTGATTTTTTTCAGTCCATTATAGATAGCACTTGCCTCAGTAACTATGCCAATGGAAGAAAATCCATCATGTACTAACCATACTCCAATCTCCAACAGGAATATTCCCCATTTTGTGAAGTAAGTGAGATGTGGGAGTCCTTGACCTTCCGAGTAATTAAAGGAAACAGAGACATTCTTGTTTTTATTAGAGACACACTAAACTATTTGAAAATAATTTGAATTGCTGGAGAATTAGTGTATTTGCCTGCTCATGAGTAGTGCAGATAGTTTAGCGTTCTCTTGGGGGCAACACATCGTAATGAATATCTGCTATTCATATTTAATGCAATCTGCCAAAGAGTGCTTTTGGGAGGACTTTCTGTGTCAATAAAATGATTAACAACAGGACTGGAAAAGTAAATGAATTCCTGCAACGGGTGGGGCTGGCAAAAATATCTTGCAGTACTATAGCAGTTAACTGGATTTAACTGTATTTTTTAAATGATACCAGTGGAAAATCCATTTCCCAGGGAGGGGGAAAAAAAAATAAAGCAAACAATCTTTTAAGATTAAGTTCAAGTAGTAAATAATTGCATTAATGGGAGGAAAAACAATTCCAGCAGAAAATAATGCCCAAAACAACAATCTGCCTGTCCAGAGCATGTCTGAAAAGCCTGGTATGTAATACTAACTACTAAATAAAATAATTAGTATTTACATAGCATGATGTAGGTACTTCCTTTCTACCTCTAGTTCCTCAGATGATCTTACTTTTCATAGATTTTCTCATATTTTGAAGACTTACATAAAACCGAACATAAAGCTCTTTATTCTTTACACTTTTAAAACGCCCCAGACAGAAAAGAACAGAAAAGCTTGGCTGAAATACAATGAGTGACCTTAATATGGAATTTTCTCCATGGCATCCCAACAGTCCTCTAAATAACACATTCAGATTACTTTTTTCCAAGCTATCTGGATGAAGCAACCTTACTAAGTTTATATAAATTCCAGGACACTCTTGTGCCCCTAATGAAGTTACTCCTATTCCTCCCTTGCAAGAAATGGAAGGGGGGATATCAAGGATTTGAAGGCTCACGTTGGCAGCCTGAGGACCAAAATATGGGGTGAGGGTCAGAGGTAGAATATGGGGGTGCTCCCAAAAAATGCCATGGGCTACACAAATCACCTCGTCTAAGCAGATGCTCAATCCAAGCAGACAGGGAAAAACTGCCAAACAAAGTGTTCTATTATTTAGTGGCTCCCACTGTGGTTATTGTCCAGACCCTTTTTAAATTTGATCTAGAATACACTCAGGGACTCCTTTCATCACAGCATTAGTTCAGATTAAGCTTTTTCCTCCAGCTCACACCAACTGGCTTTATTATGTAGTGGTATCTAGCCACGTTAAAATACAGTAGTTTCCCACTGATAAGCCGCACCTATTTCACTGAAGAATCGAGCCAATCACGGAAGTGCGGCTAATCACCAGGTGTGGTTTATTTATGGACAAGTTCCAGCGAAATGCCAACCCGGAAGTACGAGCCGGCAGGGCAGGGAGCTGCCACGGAGCCATGGCTGGTTGGGGAGGGAGTTGCCGCAGAGCTGCTGCCAGGTGGGCGGCAAGCTGGAGCCACTGGCGAGTGGGTGGTGAACCACCACCATTTTGCAAGGGGAGCTGGTGGGCCGCCGGCTCTCCGCGTGGCGAGGGGAGCCGCGGCAGCCAGTGCCAGGGGCGGGAGTGCCGGGGCCCGCGGCACGGGGAGGGCACCTGGGGCTGCATTTAAAGGCTTCGC
>VRYO01002734.1:39197093-39243158 GCA_009812075.1 Sialia sialis | reverse complement strand
AAAAAAAAAAAAGTGTGGCTTATCACCCAGTGCGGCTTATTTATGGACAATTTCCGTGATCTTCCTGGCTACCCGGAAGTGCGGCTTATAACCAGCTGTGGCTTATGAGTGTGAAATTACTGTAATTCTGTAAAACTCATTTTGGTGAAGTTATGTTACAGGAACCCGTCTTGCAAAGATACTCTACAAACAACCAGCAGGGCTTCAATTTCCCCATGCTGATATTTGCTTGGGAAACTGCAACATCACTGTGTGCCTTGCAGTTCCATCAGCCATAACATAAAAGTAGCACTTTCCTCACCAGTTTCCAACTCCATGGATATACTACAATGATCTGTGCAGCTTTTACATACCTTCCTTCTCAAATTTCAGGTGGTGATTTACTTGGTTAGGGGGGTTTTCTTGGAGTTTGGGGTTTTTTGTAAGACTAATTTTTATAACTAATCTGTTTCCAGAAATTAAAATGTGCCCATTACAGCCACAAGAGATGTTTCATAAAGAAGGTAAACTCTTCTAAAGCTGGTATCCTCACGTTGTGGCCTTAATGACCTCTGGCATCAGCATTAGGTCTCATAATGGCCAGATGGGCCCTGACCCTTCTTCCTGGGCGGATGGAGAGCAATGCCACACTTGCACTTGCAAGAATTGCCTGTGTTACTGCTACTCACTTGAACCTAAGGTGCTTTTACTTTAATAAAATGTCAAGTAACAATATTTGCCCATATTTATTTATTCCTCCCCAAAATACTTCACAATTGTTCTATGATTTTCCTATTGCAAACATGTCAGGCTTTGCAGGACTTTTGCCCATTTCCCACGGCTGCTCCCAGTGAGGCAAAGAACCAAAACCTCTTAGTCTACGACAGGCTGGTGCATGATCCAAAAAGCACAGGAATGCCCCCAATTTTGCCTTCTCTCACTATTTCTAAGTGAGCTAAGCACTAACCTCCTGAAACCACCTCTGCTGTGTAAAAGAAACTCCTCATTCATTAATGTGGCCAGGGAAGCCTGTGTGCCACCTGATGTCAGGAGTGAAGATGCCTGCTCTGTGCTCCACGGGGTAACACAGCAGTAGGTAAATCAATCCGACTTCACAAAAGTAACGATCTCCTTGACCGTGGTCTCGCTCAGTGCTAATGCATCGCTCGTGTACCCGTAAAAGTGGGTTTTTCATCCTCTGACCTCTCCAGCACTGCCACCAGACCTCCAATTATGAAGTATTTTGCACTATGTATCTCAGTATAAAAACAGAAGCCGAGTCACAGGTCACAAAGGCAACAGCATTATTAACATCAATGAAACTAAATCACTCCATCCTGAGCATTTATGGCAACCCCCTTGTGCTCACACAATTCATGTGTCTAAGATGTACTGTTGTCTGTTTAATGGGACTGGAGATACCTGCTTCAACAGTAGATTAGGATATCTAATGCAACTTAAGGCAGCTTGATATAAGGTTATTCTGCCATCATTAAAAGTCTAAAACCAAGACAGAAAAAAATAAGACACCAATACAAAAGCTAACTTTGAACAAAAGCTGTTGAACAGCATTGTTTCAAAAAGATTAAATAGATCTTTATAACATTCCTGTCACGTAAAATCATTTCTATTGGACTTAACATGAATGAAAAGAATCTGGAAGATAAATAGCACAATAGCTTCAAGCATGTAAAGAGCACTGGTTTGGCCAACCTTTAATTTTTTCAGGTCTTTGCAAGAGAGTTCCATATTATTCCACCGCACAGTATAAATTCTAACTTTAATAGAGACTATCAATCATACTGACTTTGGCCTATGGGTGGCTTCATTGGGAAAACAAACAAATCAACAAATAAAATCTACAATGGAGAACAGAACCCTGAAATACAACCAAAAGCTCAACCTGCATGCTTCCAAGAATTTATTCCCATAAATTCAGTGATAGAATCCTCAAGTTCTAGAATCAGAAGTCTACAGACAGAGTGTTGACAGTACGGGTATGAAAACAGAGTAGTGCAAACCAGAACAGTCATCCTGCAGTGGACTGTGTCTCAAAAAAACTTCTCATTCAAGTCATCCTCCTTCCTATCTTGCCAATTTTAGCTGGTATTTGTAAACACTGTTGCCTTGAGCTATGCACAACAGCTGCCAGGCTTTTGTGCTCAGACACAGAGACCCAGTGCAGCAAAGCACCTCCACAAAAATACTGACCTGAAAATGCCGAGATCAGAGCATAAAGACACAAACCCCAAGATTTAGAAATAGCCACTTATTTTGCATATTGACAGAAACTCATACTAAGCAGTACTTTTCTGAGAGGCTGAGCATTGACCGGTTTATTAATCATTAATAATGCATCAGCAGCACAGTATTAATTCCATAGAAATAATTCATAGTAAAGAAAAATTCTGCATTGCTGATCAGATACTTTTGGTATTTACCAATCTATGCACCTTATATATGGACAGATTCAGTTGACTTCCCAGCTACCCAGAAGTGCGCCTTATAACCTAGTGCACCTTATGAGTGTGAAATTACTGTACTCTTGAAGTAGTGCAGGGTAAATTCAGGATGGTAATCTGATAATCGACCAGGATATTGGAAAATTTAAGTTACTTTTAGACCTTCTAGCTGTTTTATTTTTCATCTCCAATAAAGACAAACACCCTGCAATAGAACAAGGCAAATAAAAATCTAACTCAATTATACTTCTTTGCATACGTGACTGGATGAAAACTGTCCACACAAATGGAAAACTAAACAAACACAAAAAACACAAACAAACAAAAAGAACCAAACAAACCTCCCCCAAAAATTTACTTCAAGACTGCACAGCATTCAAGTATCTGTATATGAGATAATGAAGTCAGAATTAGTATCAAGCAGTGCAAAACCTACAACTTTACTCTTCAGAATTAAATCACTGTATTCACTGTGATTTCCCATTTAATTGTGAAGCTGAAACTTTGTGAGATTTCTGTAAAGAACTCTCTGAAAAATACACCATAGTCACCTTTTCTTTTAGTAGAAAGTGCATTGTTCCATATGTGCTGTTTAGTCAAGACTTCTCATATCCAACAGTTGCAGCAATGGATTTAGACAAGCACCTTTAACAACAAACTGATGTGCAAAGCTGTATCCATCTGGGTTTCCTGGGTGATAAATACATCAATCACCCAGTGCAAAGACCTCCAAACATGTATCTTGTCTAAGTGATCCTACTTAAAATGTTTATACCTGGGACAGCTTTGTTTGGAGCCACTTAAACATATATAAAATTAAGACCAAGCAGAAAGCACACTTGTCATAAGGCAAAGAAAAAGCCTTGCCCAGCTAATACACTCAGCAGTGCTGCATGTAGAACTGTCCTGGTTTTGGCTGGGAGCATTAATTTTCTTCCTAGAAGCAGGTAGAGTGCTGTGGTTTTGGGACTGGGTATGAGAATAATGTTGATAGCAACACCATTGCATCACTGCGTTAAGTGGTGTTTACTCTGAGTCAAGGGCTTTTCATTTTTCTGTACTCTAACAGTGAGGAGATGCACAAGGAGCTGGGAGGGAGCACAGCCAGGACAGCTGACCCAAACAGGCCCCAGGGATATTCCATGAAGTAAAATACTATCTCCACTATATAAAGTGGGGGGAGGTGGCTGCTGATGGCTGCTCATGGACTGGCTGGGCATCAGTCAGTAAGTGGTGAGCAGCTGTATTGACATCTCTTGTCTCCTGGGTTTTACTTCTCTCTTTTTGTTGCCTCCCCTCTGATTACAACAATTCTTACATCATACCTTATTTCAATATTAACTTGTTCTTATCTCAAACTATGGGTTTTACCTTTTTTCCCCTTGATACTCTTCCTCATCCCACTATGGGGAACGGAGATGTGAGGGAGCAGCTGTGCAATAGTTGGTTGCTATCTGGGATTAAACCATAACAGGAACTCAACCACAGACTCAAAGGCTCATTCTGCAGCCACAGACAGCTCACAGCTACCAGATGTCCACTGGGCTGCTTTTCAGAAGCTGCACATGAAGAAAACATTTACTTATGGAAGAAAACTAAAGCAGTTTTAATATCTGTACAACTTGCAACAATTCTATACTGAGGTATCATCGCCATTCATGATTACTAAAAGGTCAATTTTTCTTTAAAACCAACACTGGATTCTGCAGCAAAAATAATAATGCAAGATATACCAAAATGCATAGCAAATTTTGTCACTCTTTGTTTCTGTAGCTTTGGCATGCCATTCAGTTGCCTGTTCATTTTTATAAAAACAAGAGGAAGTGAAAATGGTATTTCAAAACAAATGCATGCTCTTTGCCCAAGTAAAATACATCACAGATGAACAACTGCAATCACTCTTGATATAATTTTCAGAATGAACATGCTCAGTCTGTATTAGAGGAGAGCTGGTCAATAAAAGGCTTTAATACCAAGCACTTACTTGCAGGTGATGGGGTGCTGCATCCACTGGTTGGTGGGTGACTCTGGAGTCCATGGAGGGAAGGTAGTGACAGCCCACCAATGACTGGAGGAAAAAGCAAGGGATATGGTGCTGCTGGATAGTGAGTCATATGTCCATTCACAGCCGGTACTGGACATGTGCGGCTACTGGTTGTCATGTTAACACCTCACAGTGGACAAATATTATGTTGCATCACTCCAGGCCAGCAAATTAGATATCTCAAATTATGAATGATGAGGGCTGCCAAGCCTGAAGGCACACCTTAAGCTGGATTGCGTGACGATGAAGAGGTAATTCACTAGATCAGGTCCATCCTATATTTCATCACTGCTTCCTACTGTTCGCTCTCCTAGGACATCCTTGCTCTGCAGACTGTGGACAGAAAGTCTTCTTACTCTCGTTTTAGGGTGCAGTTCAGTTGCTCATGTAAATGTTCTCTCTATAGATGCACACTGACACAGTCTGGAGGAAGAAAACAATATATTTATTAGAACGTACATATTTTTTAAATAGGCACATAGAAGAACCTTTTTTTTTCTCATTGTTACTTTTGTTAAGTTACAATTTATTTATCAGTATCCCATGAGGTCAGCTTGATATTCACCTAGGGATGAAACAATCACCCTATTACTGAAGCTAATAGCAGAACACCCATTAAGTTGATTTCCCTGCACAATGTGCAACACCAAAAGCTGTTTCTGGTGTGACCCAGTCTTGTGAAAACTTCCAGATTTAAAACCAATGCATCAATAATTTCCTGAAATACTGATGCTGGGGGAGAAAAAAAATCGACTTCTGATGCATTTTCCTGTGTATGAAAGCTTTCAATGTCCCTGTAAAAGCTACAGACGGACTGGCAATGAGGAGGCTCTCAACTCCCTTAAGTGCCATGTCTCAGGCAGGGCACTGAGGCATGTGTCCGAGGGCAATTTTGGGTTGGGCTGTTAAAGCAATAATTGCTTTAATAATGACTGTTTTCACAAAGCCTCACTAATGGTTTACTCTTTTTTGGTTTTTTTGGGTTTTGGGGGGTTTTTTGAGGGGTAGAGGGAGCTGCTCAAACAAACAAGCACCCAATATTTCATAATCTGGGTGAGTGACATGAGTCAATACACTGCAATACACTGCTCCTGTGCTCTGCTAGGGAACCTGCTTGTTCTCATGACCACCATCTTCAAAGTCATCCAGAGTTCCACACATCTTCCTCAGCATTTCACCCAAACAGCTGCCACCTTTCAAGGGCTCCTCATTTCTTCAGGCTCTGTACCAAAAGCCTCAGGCTAAGAACAGGACACTTGTGACATTCCCATGAAATTGGCTCCCACTATAGCAGTTCAGATCTAGGTACAGCAAATGGCTGGTGGTCCCTGAATCAACCTGCTGGTGCCACACCAGTAAATACTACTTGTGTCTTGAGAGATACAGTACTGGGAAAGCTGTACCTTCTCTGTATTGCAAATATTGCTTCTGTAGCTGCTCATGAAGTGCTCCAGGCAAAAGCCAATGAGTGCTGCAGCCAACTCCTGAGCTCACCCTGCACAAGGGGTTTACTCATCTCCTCCAACATATACTGTGAAAGGAAGACAGCAGGTGCCACAGAACAACTCAGCCACCCAAAAGTAAGGCAACCATGGCTGCCGAAATCTTTGTTTCCTGAGACAATCTACTACACTCTTGCATCTGCCACAGCCAGTGATCAGTAACCACATCCACTGCTATATAGCACTTTTATCTGTAATTCTTTGAAATTTTAGCCTGAAACCAAAGGCAAGAGGACTTTTGGGCGGGAAAATAAAGGAGCGGTGAAATGATGTGTCAAGGTCACAAAGCAAAACTGATGCCAGAGGAGGAAAACCGTGACAAGGCAGTACTGACTATCGCTGCTGCTACTCAGTGCCAGTTGTCGGTAAGAATTCAAATGAGCAAGGAGAAAAAAGAAAAAAAAACACCTCAGATGCATATGTTTGCCTGTCAGAGAGCAGCAGAGTGTTTCTGCTCTGTGTGGAATACCAGCAAAGGTTACCAGCTGTGCATGTCGTCAGACAGCAGCTTCTGCTGAGTGCAGCCTGCTTGGGGATAGCTGAAATGTAGCTTGTAAGGATTTGATAACTGTGTAAATTATGCACGAAATGCCTTTAATGCTAATGGAGGCTTATGTATGCAGAGAGAGGCTGTAAGAAGAGGATATAGCAAGCGAAGGCACAGCTGCTGGCCAAGCTGAGCCCCAGGACCGCAAGCCTGGAGACCAATGAAACCAGGCAGGTCTTTTAAGGGAGCTCCAGCAGCTAAAATACATTGACTCACTAACATCACAAAAATGAGATGAGCCATCGCTGGTGCCTGTTGCACCTAGCTAAGACTTTACAAAGTTTAAGATACAAGAAAAGTCAAGTATCAAAGGAACACACTAAGTTTTATAAAGCAATTCCATAAAAGCCAGCAAAAATACCACACTTCTAAGTGTTTGCAAAAGAAAGAACAGGAGAGGGATGCTGATGAATACCAGCCCTAAAAATGTGTGCATTAAATTAAACACAGAACAAGGTCATCTATTTTTAAATGATGTGGGGCTTTGGAAACAAAATTCATCTTATAAAACTATCTAATACCTTCAATTATATTTCTATTAGCCAGAAAAATGCAGAGCTCATCATCATAACTTAAAAACGTTCCCAGAACCACATCAGATATATCTGCATATTTAAGTGAAAAGTATTCAGAAAAAAAGCAACTCCTTCAGGACAGAGGGGGGAAAAAAGACCCTCAGGAAAACTCTTTGGTCACTTCTTCATTACTGAAGGAACATGATCTCTAATGGAGCCGGTGATGACAAAACACAGAGGTATTTTAGCTCATCAGTATACAAATACAGTAATTTCACAACTATAAGGCGCACCCTTTTGACTAAAATTTTGATTGAAACCCGGAAGTGCGCCTTATAATCCAGTGTGCCTTATATAGGAACAAAGTTCGGAAATTTGTCAACCTGGAGGTGCGAGATGCGAGCTGAGCCACGAGAGCCACGCCAGCCAGCGCCGCGGGCGGGCGGGAGTGCCAGGGCCCACGGCACGGGGAGGGTGCTTAGGGCTGCATTTAAAGGCTACGCCAATCCGTGAAAAATGTTTGCAAATTGAGCACCTGCCAGTAAACCCCATGATCGCGCAATTCCATTACTAATTCATTGCTTTCTTGCGCGCAGATCCTCACTGCAAAAAAAAAAAAGTGCGCCTTATAGTCTAGTGCAACTTATATATGGAAAAATTTCGGAAATTTGCCAACAACCCAGAAGTGCACCTTATAATCTGGTGCACCTTACAGTTGTGAAATTATTGTACATATATTT
This sequence comes from Sialia sialis, assembly GCA_009812075.1. NCBI lineage: Eukaryota > Metazoa > Chordata > Aves > Passeriformes > Turdidae > Sialia > Sialia sialis. The sequence continues at coordinate 39,235,369 of VRYO01002734.1, read as the reverse complement.
AACAGTGCCAAAAGCAGGTACTGAAAAACAATCCTATAGTTTTGTGTTTTATAATTTTACATGAGATGTAATTATAAACTGAAATTACTACATGAAAGTAAGTTTTTCTAGCCTTATTCAAAAATCACCTTCCTCTCACTACTCATGGCCAGAAATTTTCTGCAGATAGCTGAGCTAGAGATAAGCCTTCAGAACTTGTTCCTCTTCAGAGTTCTTCAGAAATTTACTTTCCATAGGCAGAGGGAGAAGACAGTGTAAAAGTCATGATACTCTAAACAGTCTATCATTTGACTGCAAGCTGTGTCCTTTGGGAGCACCACAGGTTGCCCACATGGCTGAACATCTGTGCTATGGTCAAGGAGCAAATTGTAGGCAGACAGCTACATATCAGCAATTCCAGCTTCTTGTAAAGAAGCAAATGCCGCTCATGGTCTGTGGTTACCAAGGAACTTCAAGTCATCAGCTCTGCTAACAGAGATTACAGACCCATCATCTTTATCACTGCACAGCAGAGGACACCCCAAAGTAGAAACTACTGCAGAACAGGAAACCCAGCAATCAGTTTTCCCATTCCACCAGTTCCACAACTCGCATGACACATTTCACTAATATATCACCAGGTGGGCACATTCACATCCCTAAACTCACTGACGAGGACTAGCACTGGACATCAGCCACAGCTGTCTAGACTGCATGTGATTCCAAGTTGAAAACATCTCTCTTGCCTAACTAAACCTGGACCATAGCTCAAAACACTGCATGGGTGTCAGCTTTGTGAAAGAGATTTTCCTCTATAGTCACTTGCTATGTTAAATACCCCACAGCTGATGAGCTCACCCTAAATGGGTGAGGAAGAGCCAGCTACCACAGCTGAGCACTGACCAAGTAGGAGAAAGCCAAACTGACTGCAGAGTCACCTTGATGGTAGATGACCACCCATTCATGTGATGCAGCAGCATGGATTTCTGCCCTGGAGGCAGACAGCAGAATTTTCAGAAAATGGCTGTCACCAAGGCACTTCAGAGGATCTCCTCAGCCTATAATGAAAATCCTCTTCCATAGACTTCTCCTTAGTGACTGTTCATGAGTACAAGGCTCTTAGTACAAGCAGTATGGAAAAGGATCTTACAGAAAAGTTCCTTTGAAGGTTCACCAAGAGATGATCACACTGTGCACTACTTTGCATTGAACAGTGGCCAGTGACTCTTCTTTGACAGAACATATGCCTCCTCCTTTATGGTTTTTACAGGTATTTTATTGACTTGTGATAAAGCAGATGGCCATAGGGGAAGCAGGCTACGGTAGCTCTAGAGCAGAGCAGAATATTTATCAGCTGCAGCTAATGCAGCAGGTATATCTGTCTCGTCCACATTTCTTCTCAGTGTTTGTGCAGTAGAGCAGAAATTTAAAACTACAGATTTTCATATACAAGCTTCAAATTTTACTGGATAAAGAGTAACCCAACTTTTCTTACTGTCTCTTAATTTCCCAGACATTTTGCACAGGCTTGACTACAGAAAGCAGCTTTGCTCTTCAGACATCTGTCAGTTCTCCTAAAAATATATTAAATGCATAGAGCCTCATTCATTATATTGCTATTTATCTTCCATTTGGTAACAATATTTGGTATTACTGTAACATAACTCATACTTCTGAATTCTTCACTTGTATAAGATTTATTTGAATTCCTAAAATCACTTTGCTGTTACCGGTGACTTTGATGCGCATCAACAGCTGGACAGGCAAGAAGCCAAGGCAGGAGGTTTGGCCAATTAATCTGTGTCGGTAGGAAGGTTACACTCTGTCCTCCCTTTTGCCAACAACACCCCAATTTCACATTCCTCTTCCTCTCCTCTCACTAGCCATAGCAGGGAATTAAGATTGCAAATAAAGCAGGATTTTTGTCTTTTGTTTCTTCCCTTACTTCTGAAAAGGTCAGTGGGGAGTTTCTGCCCTGCCTATGGTAATGTTTGAAATTCAGCAGGCATTTTAAGATATCCATGATGTAGAATCCAGAAAACTTCTAAGCTAAATCTGCCATCCCTTCAGCCTTCCGCCACAGCAAAAGCAACAGGACAAAACCAGGAATGCAGAAGAGGCACCCCAACACGAGGAACATGTTCTGCTCAGAGCTGGGAGCTTGGGAATTTGCCTCTCCAAGCCCTTGGTCTGCTGCATTGCTGTCCCCAAAGTTTCCAGGGTCACAGAGGAAGTCTCTTCTAAGTTCATTTCCCATTTTCCTGCCAACTCCAACCCCCCCCCGCCCCTCCCTTAAATCTTAGGCTAAAACAGGAACCTCTGGACTGGAAGGGCAGCCTGGCCAGTAAGACAGAAGAGGCAAGTTGCTCTTCTCAGAGCAACAAAAACAATTTCAGAGAAATTTTGCATATAAAACATTTCAACAATATATTACTTGTTTTTCCCAAGGGACAGTTCTTATTTATTAGCTGGCTTCAAGACATATTCTAATGCTGTTTTCAAAACAAGTCAAGTTCTGAGAGCCCTTACTGTATTTAATGTATAGTTTGTATTTTAATCCCTGATTATGCATGTGCTTTCTATTATGCTGGCTGATGGTGTTGCATTCAGCAGTACTGAATAATTCAGCAGATTTAGCACGACTCAAGTGTAAATCAGTCAGATCCAGTAACACGATAACCACACTGCCTTTAAACTCTTAAAAATGCATGGAAACTTTTGTTTCATAAAGAGGCTGTACTCCGTTCTGCACCAGTTCTCACTGACTGTGAGATGTTGCATTTTTGTTTTCATGGCTATCCAAGAAGATTTAATTAAATAATAAACTAGTTACTGTGGCAGAAGTAAAAAAAAAGAAAAAAAAAAGCCTTTGGAGTGTTATGTTTCCTTTATTAGCATAGTGATGTGAAACTAAACAGAAAAAGCAATCTAATAACAAACATTCCTTTGAGAAGGGCTCTGGGAGCAAAAGGACATCCACTTATTGTTCAGCCCATCCCATTGGTCCATATACGGCAATAAAGGTACAATAGAAGGAAACAGGAAACAGACTGGCACATCTGCATTATCTTATTAGAGGCTAATGGATATCTGAGAGGAACATGCATCTGATGCTGAATAGTCTGTACCAATCTCCGAAGCAATTACTCTTAATTAGTGGATTCTGTTTATAGATGGAACTTAGTGTACCCTTTTGTATCAAAGAGATGCAGGCATCTGGAGAGATATGGTTTTCTTAAAGGGAAAGCACTGCAGCACAGAGTAAGGGTTGGGCTGGTGTTTGGTTGGGTTGGTTTTTCTTTTTTTTTTGGGGGGGGTGGGTGGTTTTTTGCAAATAAAAGCTCTCTGAAGCATAACATATTCTACTGTATTATTAATCAAAAGAGCATGCTGGTTCAAAAAAAGTAAAGGGTAAAAAAAAGACCATACCCTTAATCTCAAACTCTGAAAGTAAACACAGAAAGCTAATACTCGTATATGAATTATATGACAAAAACCACTTTGATGATAAGCAAATAAACAACTGAACCTAAAATTTCCAACCACTGGCCAAAAAGCTTAAAATAGCAGCTTAAGTCAGAAGAACAACATCTGCATTTTGTATCTGCCAAGTCTGCAGCCAAAAAAAGTAAACCGCTCTATATGACCAGATGCATGAATAAAAAAGAAAATGCATGAAACAGAACTTCAAAGTCAGTTTATTGAAAAGCAGATCTGTAGCTCTTACATCCCATAACCACAATTGTCACATATTTTCAAATATAGGTGCAAGACTTATGGAAAGAAGGAAGATAAATTGTTGTAAAAGAATCAAGACACTCTTACTATGACACTTTTTCTGCATCTTGGTATGCAAGATAGCTGTCTGCTAGGGGACTGTGAATTCCTTTTTGTCATAAAGCTGACACTTCCAAAATGGGTTTCTGTTTTATTTGGGGATTCTTCCCCCGACATTGCTAAGAGATAATTAATACAATTAATGAAATTGCTGTTTATTTTAAAATCCTATTGGGAAGTATAAAAAGGAGGGGGTGGAAAGCTTCTTTCTCCCTAAGCAGCTATGCTTCGAATTGCCTGCATTGCAAACACACGCTGATACATGCCTGAAAAAGAGCAAATCTAAATCTGAAAGGGGAAAAGGGAAAAAAAAGTGAGACACAATGACACCCATTTATTTACACACCATACAACAGTACCCTGCTGTGCCAACTATTGATTTTAGTGGAACTGAGAGTCCATGTTGGAGAGCAGCAGCTGTGAGTACATAGCTTGAATCCTCATATGGGAACAATACTCCATAAGCAGAATAACCTACTTCAGCCAACCTTCATGTATAACAACTAACATTAAAAACACACAGAGCTTACATTTCAAAACCTGAAAGGCACTATGGTTATTTGTTCCGCAAAGGTTCAGGGGAGTTATTAATTTATTTGTGCTAATACAACCAGGAGGTGCGAAGGATTGAAAATCCCTGCTTTGCATGTGTGTTTTTCTACAGAGATGTTATTTCTGTTCTATACCAACAATATTTAAGATCCTGCCACTCTATCAGGCAATTTCTCATCTTCTCCTGCTGTTTGCTGCTTTAAAGGGATGAAGGGCTGTTTCAAACTGAGGTGTTGGGTGGCTGGGTTTCTGGGTTGGGGTTTTTTTGTGGGGGGAAGGAGCTGGGGGGCAGGAGGTTGGTTGTTGCTCTTTTTTTTTTAATTTTTTTTTCCTTTCCCCTACAGCTATCTGCATTCCATGTTTTTTTTCTTTCATTACTCAGCAGTTGCCAAAACTATACTGAGAAGTCAAGATAAATGGTCAGGTCAGGTGATGGGGTTAACAATTTACTGTGTGTACTGCTCTGAGAGCCAGATATAGTAGAATTGGCTCATGTTTATGTACAGGATGAGAAGTTGATTTCCTGTGCAGTGGCTTTCAATCACCTCTGTAACGGACTCTCTTGCAGTTTTCTGCAGAGAATTCAAAGGGCTCTGAATACATTTTGTGCTGGTATATGGGACACCCTGCTTTCTAACTAAATGCATTCCTTTCTTACTCTGTCACATTAAAAAAGTCCTGAAGGACAGTCAAGAAAAAAGTTCTCTCTCATCTCTGGAAACCAAAGGAAAGGTAACTGGGCTTCCTGCTCCCCGAGTTTAAGTGAACCTGTACACTTATTATGCTCCCCAGATTTAAAAGCTATTTCTTAATGCATAAAATTGCTCTTTCAATGGAATCAACACTCCTGTTCTTGCATTGTCATTTCCGTTGTTCCTCATTAACATTTCCAAGGATGTAAAACAGTAACTCCATACTGAGAACATCCTTCATGAGAGACTATCACGTGTGCTGCAGAGATTTAGGAAATCAGAGATTTGCCAGACCAAAGCTGCAGGGCTTTTCTAATGACCTGTTTCCTTGTTTCTGCCGTTCACAAAACTCAAAAGGAAAAACAAATCCCTTCTCTCAAACACAATTCAGATGATTCACAATTTAACAGCACAGGGTAGTTAGCTCTTAAAAAGCAGGTTGGTTCCTCAAGCTACACAGAACCAGAAAGTCCAGTACCAAGCTTTTCCTGCTTAAGGTGCTGTGCCTATCGCTTTAGTTCTCTGACCACATTTTTGCCACAGGTGTCCTGTGTTCCTGAACAGTTTCTCCCTATAGTTCAGAAAAACAAGATTGGATTTAGCAATCCAAATTATCCTTTACTGTCCTATGTGTCCAGTTAGATTGTTTTGTTTGTAGCTGCTTCTACGTGAGATGTCAACTACAAAGATGAGATATGATCACTGACAGGACTAAGGAACCTATCCTTTGGGCTCCCCCCTCATCATCAAGTCAAAGAAGGGAAAAAAAATCATAAGTAACAAAGGTAAGCTGCAACAAACACCAACATGCTTCTAGGATTTGGGAAGATTTACACAGGCCAACAGGTGGTACATTAAAGTGAGAGCATACTCAACTATCCATGATCCTTACCCATGAAGGAAAGGTAGCATCTCTGATTAAGTTCAGAATGGAATATGCTCCCTGTCCAGCAAAAACAAACTTCCACTGAAGTCTTCTTCTTAACTGGCAATTAATTGTCTTTACCCTTGCCTACAAGGCACCACAAGACAGCATCACATGGATTCCCAGCCAAAGCAAGCTTTTGTGAGAAGAGCTCTTGGAAAGAGACGGGAGGCCAAGGGAAGGGAGACTGAGTAAGCAAGAAAAACCACATCCTGCTGCCTATGTTCAGTAATGTCATCCAATATTATGGGATGTGCAGACATTTACAAGTATGCCAATCGCTTCCCAAGTGGTGTTACAGCGAGGAGGAGTGAGGAATCCATCTGAAGCCTTCCCAGCATGCTCTCAGAATGCTCATCTTTAACCTTCTAGCTGATGAGAAACATGTCATGGTGACCAACGGCAAATACAGCACTTACCATCACTGCAACTACTAAAAAGGTCTTATACTGGCTGTTTATAACTTTTAAGAGGCCTCCGAGATCAGTAAGAGGGGGTCAAGTGATGTTATTGTTTTGGTGACAGACGGAAGATCCCTAGTAAATGATCCCAGTGGCCTGGGAGTTATTAAAAGAATGGAGTACTTCATTGGCTCAGAAGCTGAAGAGGAAAGCAGTTTTGGAGGACAGCTCCTTAACAGAAAAGTACATTTCTTTGGGAGGCCAACACTCTACAGTCACAACATGCACTGCAGAAACAGGATGACAAGAGACACTTCCTTAGAGGAGAGCACAAAGACATGCAACACCAGCGACAACTTTTACTGGTACTGGTCCCAAAATCCCAATCAACGAAGCCAGGAGTCAAGGAAATGATTCATCAAATGCTCTGTGAGTGGCGAGTGCAGAAAACATTAGTTTGGATGGCTATGCTTTATCTGAACATCCATGTAGGTGACATTAATTACCCACAGGGTTATGTTGGGAAAGATCAGGGCAATTTAGACCTGAAGCCTTTGCTGTTAGTTTTCTGAATTGCTAGAGATGACTGTCCCAGCACAGAAACAAGTCTCATCTTTCTGTTCAGCCTTAGAGGTATATTCCTGAGAAGTCCTAGCCCTAGCAGAACCACCACAATAAAGCAAAGCACCACATCCTCTCCCTGCCTGAGGTCATTTGAGTAGAATTCCTCTGCATGGACAGGATATCTTTAGTGCCACTAAGGATGGAACCGAGTAGTCAGCAGTCATATTCTTCTAGCCACAACAGCAAATACTGTCATTAGACTTGCTTTCACCACCAAATTAAGGTAGAAAATGCTCCACATCTTCAATTTCTACTTTGTTCAGTATCTGGACAACCAGTAAATAGAGATCCTTTTGTGCCCCACTATGGCACAAATGTGCTGCCTGGAAATGCATTGATGGGTCAGTGCAGTATACGATCCTCACACACTGTGCAAAGAAGCAAACAGACTTCAACAGTTGCTGAGATAAAAAAAAGATGAGAATAAAATTCTGTTTAATTTAGAAAACATGCACTACAGCAGAAGGTTCTGCCTCAGCTCAGAACACTTCACTTTATAAGCCACACAAAGAAGGATCCTGCAAGACTCCACCTAACTGCAAAGAAAAATTCTGCTATGTGGAGTAATCTAAACTCATTGTTAGGATAAGCATGTGGATTCACTCAAAAAATGAATAATGTTTGTTCGGAAGGCTGTCGGAGAAACCTGAAAGAGGATTTTGTAGAGGTTGTGCCTGAATTGTGAAATAACATAGATTTCCCAATCCCTCAAGAGCTGGGAGGCACAACTATGCTTAGGAGGTAGGTTCAATCTGTTAGCAGTTTTTTTTGCATTGCAAGTCTGGAAATTCTACTTCCTGTGAGCTAGAGGAGTTTGCATCCCTGCTGCACCCATTTATCAAGTGAGGACGGTGATCCAAGTGGAACAGGGGGAAAAAGAGGGTTCAAGCACTGGTTGCGAACTTTGTTTCTGAAGACTAGTCTGTTGGACTAGAGGTGCATCTATCATCTTAATATCATGGAGGTGTGGACGCTGTGCTAACACAAAATAACTTAGCGCACATAATTTATCACCTTTTGTTATATACGTCAAGTCTGGTAGTCTGTCTGCTGAAAGGTTCTGCAATTCCTCTGAGTTATTAGAGTCTTCTGTCCTACTTTACACAGAAGACGACATTTTTGCTGTCTACGTCAGGCTCCTGAACCTCCACTTATTAGATATCACAAGTTTCAATATATTCCCAGTAAGACTCCCCGAGGGTCAGCAGAATATGCCAGAGGGCTGGTGGAGATTATGAACATCTATTTTAAAACCTCTGTTCTCTGTAGCTCCCTGTCACAGGAACAATAGGGTGGCAAAATTAGGAACAAGCACAGCCATTAACTAGGAAGGGATAAAACCATAGCATGGATCACAGAACAAAAATAGCACTTTTATTGTCAATATTTTGCTTAACAGGGAGCCAATAAAGCAATTGTGAAATGCTAATAATATGCTGAGATAACATTGCACATGTAAGCACCCTCAGAGCCATCCTTTGAATCATCTGAAAATGTTGCAAAAACCTTATCAGTCAGGTCATAAGGACAGAGGTGCAATAATCAATCACGGTAGCCACAAAACCAGCACATCTTTTCCACATTCTAACATTCAGAAGATCTATATCCCAGAATTGTCTGCTAGAGGTGCTGGACAGATGGATTACATTGTCAGAAAGACCAGCATGAACTATGACCTTACATTTCACATACAAAAGCAACTAAGAGAAACCTAAGCACTGACAAAATTCAAGGAGACTTGTGTCATGCTTGCCAGTCTGCAAGGCAGGACTTCTGATACAACACAAAGGTATTCCTGCAGAGTAAGCAAGTGTGTGAGTTAACTGCACAGCAGTCATTCTCAACAAGCCCTTTTCTGAAAGGATCTTCCCACTGATAAATGCAAGACAACTTTCCTACTTCTGTGGGCTGAGAAAACAGTCTGAATTACTTCATGTTCATGGTGCAGATAGAAGTTGCATGCAGACCCTTAGGGATGGAGACAGGTAATACACTACCATGCAGCCCTTAGACCTGCCCAAACCTTTCAGCATTTCAGCCATAACCCAGATCAAACACTTATCAAACACTTATCAGGGCAGCATTAGCTTCTGAATGCATTGGGATCACTAATCTTTCAGCTTCACTTGCAAAATAATGTATTAAAATAATGAATTTTGAAAACACTTGAGAAAGTAACAGTGAGCATTTTCATAATTAGGTCATGAAACATGGGTCAAGAGCAAAGCCCTCAAAAACATTTGGAATCCCCCAGGAGATGCTAAACCTGGATAACAGTGCCAAAGATGACTCTTCCTGTGGAAAGACAGTGTGGTTCAGGCAGGGCTTCTTCCAACAAGCCTCCAACCAATTCTGAGCCACCACAAGCAGAATAACAGCAAGGATACTCAGCCTTGGCAACAAGATGCTCATTTCTGCGACCTCTGACCCACACACATCAATAAATGCAAGCCAGTAAGAGAAGCAGTGCTCTCAAAGCTTCCAGCAGCACCTTTACCCCCATGATAGCAGTCAAGCCCAGCATGCTGCTGAGTAAAAGCCAGCACAGACTATCTCCTGGTACTGACAGCATCATCTCTGCTGCAGGAACCCATCCTTCATCTGTGCTTACCAGGCTGTGCTGTCTGAGTCATTTTGCCAGGTACTCTGCATCTATGTTCTAAAAAAAGATACCCAGAGCCAGACAGCTAGGCAGGTGTGCATTCCATACCACTTGTTATGTGTCTGGTAAATGCCCTTCTCCACTGCAGCAGAATGATCTTACCAAGGCTCTTCCTGCATGATTTTCAGGACAGCAACACCTCACAAGTCAGGATCCAGAGGAGTGAGAAGCCTGGAAGTCCAGCTGGATGTCCAAGGCTGATGAGACAATTTGATTTAACCATGCAAATACCAGCAGCCAAGTAGAGCATATCTTGGAATTGGGAACGTCAAACCAGACATGTCACAACAGAGAGTGCTCCTCTAACAGCACCTGAAGTTCCTTCAACAGATGCACATTAGGTGAGCAAATGGATTAATCCCCAAGGAAACAAAAAAGAAGAAAAAAAAACAAGGGAAAAAGCCTGCAAAACAAAACAATGGTCTCAGTTACTGAGATAAAGCCATTCAAAATCCACTCCCATCTTTTGTGATTATAATCAGGTCAAAAAAATCTCTCAGTGGCGTAGTCTACTCAGAGATGACTGAAAGACATGTTGATTCAAGCACATCCCTCAGTATTATCCCAACTGCATCCTTTTTTCAGCTAATGGTGTCTGTGCCAACTGAAGGTCAAACACTTGTCCATTATATGGGGTCTCACAGAGAACCATATACTAAAGCAAATCCAAAGTAAGCAGAAAAAACCAAATTTATTCCTCAAAATGAAGCATAAGCAAGAGAATGCAATAAAGATGTCAGCTAATGGAAATAAACTCTCAAAATAAGTGACATCTCTAAAGGCTGTCACTTCCTTTATGTAAGACACCGTTCTTGAAGATATTCCACCCATACAGCTCTCCAGTTCCCAATGTGGAATTCATTACTGTGAGATGAAGAGAATCATGTTGGTCCACACTGCATATCCAAGTTTATGAGGGAGAGGGGAATGAACCAGAAGCAGAAAGGAAAATTACTATGCTGGGTACAGTCACCGCTGCTTAATTTGATGACCAATGTGAAGATGTCCCTTGCAAGAATGCCAAGCCTGTGTGCACTGCCAGGGTTCCACAGTGACAACAGGCTGAAAGAAAACCCCTCAGCCTATATAAATAATTATTTAAACTAAATTGTATGGAATACTTAGATATTCGAGGACACATTACAAACAACATACCTGATGGAATGACACATGAAAGAATACTCCAAGAAAAACTATGCAAGAGATGGAAGAGATACTGAAGATCATCTAGAAAAAGCACCCTGTGGAACATCGTTTTGTATAAACAGTTGCGTTTACAACATGGACCAAGTCTCATATTCGTGCAACCACTGTACCCCTGTTTTTGTCAGGCCAAAACATACAGGGATTTTTTAATAATATATGTCAGAAATCAGGAGATATACTCCACAGTAATAATGGGAGTCCAGGTGTTTTAAAGAAAACCATAAGATCTCTTCCCTTCTAACATGCTTTGTAATCACAGTAATATGCCTAGACTACAGTTTTACCATGTGTGAGCTATGACAACTTTTCCTGTGTGTGTTTGAACAGTAATGACGGGCCTTAATAATAACAAAAAAAGAATCAGGTGTATTGTCTTTATTACGAGAGTATAAGGGTTTGAATCAGAAAGAAATAACTATCCTCTTCTACAAAGAGGAATGTAAAAATGTAGCCTCTGCATGTCAGATCTAAGCATCAAAGACTAAATGCTTAAAAGCAGAATAATACGAACATTTGAGAAATGCTATAGTGAGAACATAAATTCCACCCTAGCATTTGATTTAGTGATAATCCTCCAAAACCAGTTCTGCATCTGATAAATACAGGTTTAAGATTCAGTTGTTGACACATGGTAAGGAAATGAAACACATTCTCCCTATATGAAGCTTACATTTTTCTGGGTGAAACAAAGCACAGTTGTACCTCATGTCTCTAAGGCACATTTTAAAGCAATAAGGAGAACTGAAAGGCATCTACATGAAGCAGTTTTATCTGACGTGCTGAAAGGACCTGAGTTAAATAGCTCGACTGCCACATCCACTCTTAAGCCTTTGAAAAATAAGGAAATCCAATTTAAGATTTACGCAAAAAACCAAGGCACACAGTTCCTTGGCATCACAGCTCTGCTTCACATACCTCACTGAAGAGGTAGGTTTGTTGCTCATTGAACCTCTTCAAAACAAAGAGACCTTTAACAAAAATGAGTGAAGGCAGAAAGTTTGGTTCACTAGAATATCACTAACTCTGATTAATAACAACAACAGTAATAATATACACTCCTTTCAGAAATTCTTCACTTTTAAAGAAGAAACAGAAACATTAACAGGTCTGGCCAGTGGCAATGAAGGCACCCAGCTCATATTCTTCTGAATAGAACCCATCATTTAGCTGTGTACCAGGCAACCAAGACTTTGTCCCTCAATTTTTAAAAGCACATAATTCTAACTAATTATGTTGCTCGATGGTTCTGAGTACTACTGAACAGAAAATGCATCAAATGGGAAGCTAAATTTTATAATTTAAAACATTCATACACATAAAAGGGGAGAGGGAGAAAAAAAAATAGACACAGTTTTTCAAAACAGCATACAAAATTACATAGCAACAGTGTAAAAGCTTCTGAACCATTTCCTTTCCCTTGCCTCCAATGGAGGGTTTATTCCAGAGAGACAACCCTCAGCAGACAAAGCCTGCTTTTAAACATAGAAACACAGGAATTCCTATACTGGGTCAGATTAATAGTACATTTAGTTCAGTAACCTCTTATTTGACAGCAGCCAGAATCAGATGCTTTAGGGAAAGGATGAAGAAATCTCTAGGAGAGCAATTACAGAAAAAACTTTCCCATAAAATTTCTTTCCAACTCACATCATCTACTGGATAGCTTATGCCCTGTAACAGGAGATTTTCTTCTTGTCTTTTTGTTTGTTTTTGCTAGCCTGAATAATACAAATAGCACTAAATAATACCCCAAGCACTGTGGATATCTTCTCTATCTATGGCCCATATGTTTTTAATCCTCAAAATTGTTGGCCCTAGCAGAATTGAGAGTCACAGAGTTTCAACATCACCAGCTTGCTGTTTAAAATAATACTCTGCTCTGCTTTTAAACAACTCTCACATTTTCCCTGAATGATCCTGAGTAGTTACAGTACCTAGTACACCACAGTAAAAGAAAAGTTAGGTGAATCTAACTCACCTTCTTCAAGAGTCCCTTCTGGTCTGCTTTCCTTAACACAATTTACAGCAGTGACTCTTAAGAAAGCAACCTTTAGAAGTCAGAAATGCCTCCAAAATTCCTCCCCCCACACCAAATTTTTCAGGTTTCCTTCGGGACAAATATTAGTTCCTTTGTCAAATTTGTTTGTTCATCTTAATTGCTAGTATACACTTCTTCAAATGTCACCCTTCTAGTCAACAACTTCCTTAGATTTCAGGGCAAACACTTTTCAGGGCAGGAAAAAAAATCAATTATTGAATAAGTCAAGAGCAGCAAGTAATTTTTCTAATCAGGGCATTGACTTTCTACTAAGATTGTACTAGAATTATCTGTATAGTCACTTCCATGTTAAAATCCTAGGTAAATATTAGTAAAGAAACAATGACATCAATCAATAATAGCAGCTGACAGATGAACACTACCAAGAGGACTCAATTCTCTCCTGGGGCAAACACAATGCCAGATTCCAAAGGAAAGCAGGAGGGGAATAATATGGACCCAAGCTATCCAAAAGCTGTATCTGCATCTCCAAGTAAACACTTAAACTCTGTAAACACCAGGCCATTACCAGCCTGCTTGCCATGCTCTCAGCTGGGCCACAGCAAACAGCTAATGGGGAAGCTCCAGATGAGCAGGGACACTCTGGCTCTCCGGCAGCCTGCCCCATCCATTGACCCCTCCTTGGCTTTAGGGTCACTTGGGATTTGTCCATGCTGGCTGAAGTCTGCCGGTGTCTCCAGGATTCCTGGTGAAGGTTGAACATTCGCAATTTTTCCTAATATATTCACATTGTCCATGTCCATATGTCTTCATCTGCAAGTCAGCTCAAGCATGGAAATGACTAGAGCATGAGCAAGTATTAGACTAAATTACTTCAGCAATCGCATTACTTTCGGTAGGCTGCCTTTTGCCAAACCAAAGCATCTGCAGCTCAGAAATGTAACTTCTAAATTCAAAAGCTTTGCAAAAAATGCATCAGTTCACACAGATCTGGACAGTGACAATCCTCCAGAAGTTACTGCTGTGAATAACACTAGCATAAGCAAATCAGCCCTCTGAAAACAGTTCTGACAGAACACCTGAACAAGGAAAGGCTCCATAGGGTTATTCTTCATAACTTTCATTTTTAAAGAAGTGTTTAAACATTCATTTCAGTAAAAATTAAAATAAACACTCATAAGCAAAAATTTACACGCAGTGTGAGTGGACTTCAAGGCTGCTCAGCCTAATTTAAAATGACATTCTCCCATTCAGTTCCACCTCTCCCTGGTCAAAGGACACGGCAGAAGCACTAACAGTGGTCACTGCTTGGGATTTGGGCTGAAAAAGGAACTGAATGCACAGAAACAGCCACTGATGGAGGGATGGGAAGTCCCTCACTCGTATCCCCTCATCTCTTACTGCAGGCCTTCCAAACAAATTCAGTGAAATGAAGCCATCACATGGGGCAAATAAAAAACAGAACCAGGTTTGTATCATACTCTCATGGGATCTGCCTCTCAACTCCTCACAGGTATAAAAAGCAAATACCATCACCTATCAGACAGAACAGGGGGAAAATGCTCCTGATCTCAACACAGCTGCTCAAAGAGTCTTAAACACAAAGCAAGATGGAATAAAATGGATGCATCCAGGATTTTATGACTGTCACTGTAATGTTTTTCTTTATTATTCACAGGGCTTAAGAGATGCTTACCCCACCATCAAGGAGAGTCAGGGGCTCAAAATAACAGTCTTGCACTATCATCAAAGTACAAAAAAGAAACTATATATCAACCAGCTTAACTGGTATGTCTCTAAAAGAGCAACATGTAAGAAGTAATTTCAAAAATATTAGGAACCACTTCTGAGCACCGTCAAGCTGACTGAAATCTTAAGAGTTTGGAAAAAAAAAAAAAAGGAAAGTGTTGTGACAAGTAATCTAAACAAATGTTAAAAGTGAAGTTTGACAAAGATGAAATATCTGCCAAACACCCAAAACATAAATGAAACTGCCATTCAGCCAAGGCCAAATAAAACAAGATGTAGCCAGGCAGTTTCTGACAGAACAGTAAGGGCATTGTTAGGTCTTCTTATAGACCTCCTTTCTTTATGCAAAAAAAAAAAAAAAAAAAAAAAAAAAAAAAAAAAAAAAAAAAAAATCCAGGAGGGTTAAAAAAAAAGAACACCACTATGTAGCAAAGTGTGCCTCCACTTCAGTGCACACCCCGGGCTCTCTGTTCATCTGTGAAAGAAAAGGGATGGAGGGGTTTATCCATGGTTTCTGCTGAGCACCGGGGTACTGCACATGCTGGAGGTTCCCAAGGACTAGAGCAAGAGGAGATATTGAAAGACAACAGGGGAAATCCAGCAGGAGGAAAGAGAGAGTTGGGGAGAGTGGTAAGCTCATCTAAAACATTTAGAGAGATTTTACGCCTATTTGGTTTCAAAGGCTAATTAGCATTTTGAATAAAGGGCCTCTCTTCACTAAACATGTAAACACCTCATCCTTCCAGTGACTGCAAAAAATCAAAGGTTACCAAATGAACATATATAAGGTCTTTAAACTTCTAACGAATAATAAAACTATTTTCCCCATAAATTTCCAAATAAAGAAGCATAATACAGCGCAGAGATTACAATGCCAAAAAAACCCCAACCCAGAAAAATCCAACTCATAAACTCTGCAGGTTTTCTGAACAGTATTTTGATCTTTCCAGAAAGGAGCAGTAAAAGCAGAATATTCCCCACTACAAGCTTCATTTTAGGATCAAAAGGATAGCAAAGTACATACATTTAATTAGCAGGGAGAATACAAAAGCCCATTAATGGAAAACAAAACACATTCTGGAAACAAAAATACACTATAAATGTTACAGACAGTCACTGGTGTGTGTTCCTCTGTGCGTGGCAACAGTTCAGGAGGAGGAACTTCTGGAAGCGGCGCAATGACTCCCAGCTCACAGCTTTTCAGGATATTCACCCTTCTGTGACTGCTTAACATGATTTTCTCTATTTATAGTGACTTTTATCGTATGGTTATTAAAATGAACAGGCAGAGTCACAGAAACACCGCAGCAACCAACACCAGCGACCCAATAAAAGACACTACCTCAGTACACGCTTTCGCTCGTAGCTTGGGCAGCTTTGAGGTTTTTGTTGGCAGCATCCTCTGTGCAGGTCAGGAGAGCCCAGGAGCAATGGTGGAAGTGTGGGCTGTGGCTGACCCAGGGCTGCCAGCCACAGCATGACCCCTGCCTGAAGCAGCAGAGGTGTTAGTGCAGAACACGCAGTTCCACATCTGGCCCCCTGACCACCCAAATCAGCCACAGGGAGCTGAGGGCTCGCACCGAGCCAGGGCTGCTCCTGGGAACAATGGCAATTGTGCCCTGGTCCAGCTGCAGCCCTTAAGCAGCAGGGTCCCCAGGATACACTGGAGCCTCCCTGCCCTAAAGCACTCACCCAGCGAGCAGAACTCTGCTGTGGAGCACATCTCTCATGGCCACCCCCTGTGTGAGCAGCCCTGCAAGCCCATTCCACACCAACTACAAACAGCACACAGCACCCAGACATCCACAATGATCTCTGAATGCTCATACATCCACAGCCATGCTGCTCTGTGAGAGGGTTTATGTCCTCAGACACAATACTCATCACTCCAGCCTGGGCCTGCACCATAGCTAATCCCTCACAAGTGTCCCACGTGTTTCCACACAGGCTGGTTGTAGTTGAAATACATTTTCATTACAGTAATTTCGCAACTATAAGGCACACCCTTTTGGCTAAAATTTTGATTGAAACTCGGAAGTGCGCTTTATAATCCGGGTGTGCCTTATATATGGACAAAGTTTGGAAATTTGCCAACCAGGAAGTGCGAGCCGCGGCAGCCGCAAGAGCCACAGCAGCCGACACCAGGGGCAGGCGGGAGTGCTGGGGCCCATGGCACGGGGAGGGCACCTGGGGCCACGTTTTAAAGCTTCGCCAATCCGTGAAAAATGTTTGCAAATTGAGCACCTGACAGCAAACCCCACGATCACACGATTCCGTTACTAATTCGTTACTTTGTTGCACGTGGATCCTTGCTGCAAAGAAAAAGTGTGCCTTATAGTCCAGTGTGCCTTATAGTTGTGAAATTACTGCAATTGTACACATTAGAACTGGATTTCAGAAGAATTCAATTTTGCAGTTTTTACTTCAGAACAGTCTTTAGTCAGACTTTAGGAGAAGTTCAGCTCTCTCCTATTATAAATAAACTGAATTGTTTTCTGCTTTGTTTGCAGGAAGGAAATCCTTTTTACATTTCATTATGATAAAGATGATTATGGGCAAAAAACAGTATTTATTTTTAAATTTGTTGATTTAAGCTTTATTTTATACCTGCTAGCAAAAAAAACCCCAGACAAACCAATTTTATTTGACTTAATTAATTACAAAATTAGCCTTAAAAACCATCATATGGCATCTGTCACTGGTTTTACTACTTCTAAAACATGAATACATCAAGATTGCCAGGGTATGGAGTCTTAGACAGGAAGGGATGGCCAGTGGGGTGAGCATACATTCCTGCTGCTGCCAACCCATTCTGGTCTGAAGCAGCTGGTTTGAAGCTGGTATGAGCCAAGCTTGTAAACATCAAGTGAAGTAATCCCTGCAATGGCAGCTTCTCAAGAAATGAATCCCAAGAAAAACTGAAAACAAAAAATTGTATACACACTTCCCAACCTTAAGTTTTCCACACCTCCAGACCAGTTCTCTTTAGAAGGCTACCTATATTCCACTTGCATCCCATATCACCATCCAAGATTCAGCTGCAGAGACCATGCAATTCTTTATGCAGCTCCTTGCTTACCCTTGTAGCCAGAAAATGCCAACTAAGAGAGGTTCACACATGGAAGCAAGCAAGCCTACTTAGGAACTGAGGCACCACCCAGAGTGAGAGAACTGGGTGCAATGAGACCACCAGAGCTCATGGGGTCAGTCAGATGGAAACTCACAGACAAATGGGACAAACTATAACTCCTTCAGAAAAGAACGTTTCAGAAGCACCAGGAAACACTCTATGTTGTTGTTTTTGTGGGGGGGGGGTTGTGTGTGTTAGTGAGCAAGATGAGTATAAGGTGTCCCCAAGGCTACATCTCAATGAGACTTGCAAAGAAACACTGGTAAACCAACAAACTCAGGGTTTACTATACCCATTAGGATTTAAGGACTTCCTGAAGGAGGAATTCCCACCTAGGGTTAGGCAAACATACATCTCTCAATATCTTAAAGCTGGGACTGGATTACATCCATCTCAGAGAAGAAGCAGCTCAAAGGTCCAGATAAAAAGGTGCAAGTGTACCTTTTTGTTCTGCAATCTCAGCTTATTGCTTCTAGTCTACATGGGAAAAATAAATCCAGAGACCATATTGCCTGTTTTGTATTTTAATTAAGTAAGTGCCTGGAAATAAGTTATAGGTTTTTTCCACTGCTTTCTCTTGCTAGCTGCCCAAACACAGGCTTTTCCATAACCTTGTCATGGATCAAGTTATTAATAAAATACAAACAAAAACTGTACTGGCACATAAGCTAATTAAAATGTCTCTTACCAATTTCACCTTTTTCTTCTCTTCTCAGAAATGAATACATTCTCCTTTGACACAACCCTCGTATTCTGTAATCCCAGTGTCTCTCCAGCTATCCATGGTTATTTTGCCATTACATCATCTGGTGTTTCAGAGAGGCTTTGACAGTGCCATTTCCTTACCCCAAACTCAAAGATGCACAAACTGAGTTCCATTCATTGTGAGAAATTTGCTCATGTCTAATTTACTCAATGCTTTCTGCAACAAATTTGTTATGAATGGCTATTGTTAGCCTGCTGCTGTTCACTCCTTAGAAAAGGAGGTTTGGTTTTTTCATTGGTTGGTTTTTGCGGTTTTTTTTTTCAACAGTCTGCCAAAGTAAAATACTTTTTCAACCCTCCAGTGTTGTAAATCCATGTTTAGTTGCTGTATTGATCTCGCTGGTATAGCAGTCCATACAGTGCCTTGTTTGAATCCTTGGCTGCAACAGAGCTGATAACCCAATGATGTTTTTATTATTGCTGAGCAGGGTTTGCACAGCAGCAAGAGACCCCCTCTCATGCCCACTCTGCCCTGCACCATAGTCTGGAAGAGGGCATGGGACTGGAAGGTGACACAGCTGGGACAGCCAACCTGCACTGACCAAAGGGATACTACAGACCACATCATGTTGTGCTTGGCAGTGGACACTCAAGGAACAGAGAAGAAAGGGGGAATGTTCATGGTGTTTGTCTTCCCAAGGAACTGCCATGTGTGCTGAGGCCACGCTTCCCAGGAAGCAGCTGGATGTCTGCCTGCTGATTTCAAGTAGTGAATGAATTACTCTTTTTGCTTTGCTTCCATGTACAGCTCTTGCTGTCATGATTAAAATGCCATTATCTTGAGTAACAAATCTTCTCACCTTCCTTCTATTTTCTCTCCATCTCATGAGAGAATGCAGGAGTGAGCAGCCGTGTGGGTAACTGGCTGCTAGCCAAGGCTAACCCAGCACAAGGCTACAACTGCCAATAATTTTCTTCTTGACCTCCTTCTTCATCTCTAGTTATCTTCTGTTTAATTAATCTAATGAACCCATATTAATTTAGCAGATCAAAGGAATTCTTGACATAACAGCTGACTCAGTTAGCATCACTGCACGCTTGGAATCACAACAGATTTACACAAAGTCACCAGCTGAAGTTGGATGTCCTCCTTAGGCCAACCTCATTCTCTAATCCACAAAATAAAACTAATGTTTTAATTTCTAAGAATTATTTCAGGCAATCCTTAGGACATGACAACAGAACGAATATCTGAACTGCAAGATCCTGATTGATCCAGCTGGTAGTAACTCAATCAAGTTGTGTTGGATGTGTGTGATGAACAGGGAGGGCAGTGGCAGATGCCAGTGAGATGAAAGACCCTGAAAAGCTGTAAAGTTGCTCATATCTTTGTCAAATGAGTAGAAAGGCATTAATGAACCAAAATTACTTATTCAGGCACTTCAGAGTTGTACATAACACACAGGGCACAGGGGAGAGGGCAGCTGGATTGCATCTCCAGATCTGACAGTGATTTGCTGGTGACTTCAGGAAAGTCATTTGAACTCCATCTGACTCAATTTTTCCATTTGTGAAATGGAAATCAACATGCACTTCCATTTTAAGATAAGTGAAATACTCAAGGCTGGCAACATCATTAACTCTAAGTAACTAATAGCTATTAGTACCTGGTGTACACGATTGCCCCTCGGAGCAGCTGTCCTGGGGGTACGGGGGAACATGACTTACAGCTCAGCACAGATAACCACTTGATTTCAATAGCCATTCTGAAGAGGGCAATGAACATGCTCCTAAATGAATTCCACACCCCAAATCAATTCAGTGTCTAAGAAGAAAAAGTGTATCTACTGGAAAATAAGACAACATATTCCAAGACGGCTGTTTTATCTATCTGATATGTTTCCCTGCATCTTGTGGTGATTTACCGTAATAGGTAATAACTAGTGTACATTATATCTCGTTTTTAATAACCACGCTTCCATTATATTTCATTTCCCAGAGGGACTATTTGTGTTTTTTCATATCTTTTAACTGTAAAACTGTAAACTGCTGTAATCAAGTACTGCTTTCTCTTGTATTCTGGACATCCTCCGTTGATTATAATCACTGCCTGCTGAACTTACCTTCAAAATGTTAATCAGGAATTGAAATAAAAATTTATATTATCACATTATGTACTGCCCCATTTATTCACTCTTCTTAACACAGGAGACCCAGAATACAAAGAAATATAAAAGAGAAAAAAAAACAAACACAAAACAAAGAAAAAAGTATGAAAAAGGTTGAGGGAGGGGGGAAAGGACAAAAAACCCCACTCAAAAAACTGGCTTTACAGAAGATGAGAATTAGAGAAGACCTTTAAGAAAAGGCTGGTGTCTGTAAAAGAGATGTAGGCTCTGAAAGTATGTTTTGAGGTACAACATCCCCTGTAACTCTGGATAAAATACATTAAAAACTCATTTTAAAGTATATTTAAAAATAGCACATCTGTATATGGCACACTACTTTTTTGGGAACTAGTGACTTGGTCCCGCAACCACCTACCAGCAAGACTACATGAGGAAAATGTATTTTAGAAGGTATCAATAAAAACAAGCAGGTAAGTGTGTACATCAAGCTGTAAAGTCAGCTGGATTTTCCAAAATGAATCCACATTTAGGGGAACTGATCGGTTTCAGAAGGACTGAAAGGGTCACTGGATAGTACCCCATAACGCCCCCAGTGACATTTTCAGCAGCCTCCTACACAGAATTTCAGAGATTTCCAGATTTCCAGAACCAAAACAATGCTGGGATGGGAAGATCTAAAATCCTTGGTTTAACTTACACCCAGCACAAAGGATGCATGCATGCACACCCACACCTACAGTGTTTGAGTTTTCTCTAACACACAAAGCTAAGACTACAAACTAACAAAACAAACTCCAGTGTGGTCCATCACTTTATCTTGATCAGTGCAACCTAAAGGCTGGCTGTAACTGCATCCAGAAGAGCAAGACACTACCATGGACTTCTCCAAAGTAAAGGAAACATTTTCTTGAGGAAAGAGTTTTAGTGCAACACACAGAACTTAACTCTCTCAAGAACTTCTCTTTCCTTAAACTGGACACTGCCACCAGGAGTAACTAACATTGCTTAGCTTCCTTCAGAAGAAGAAAGGGATAAGCATTTGCAAGGAAGATTTGGGAAAACTGTACAAATGCCAAGTTGGACAGATAAATTCAGCCAGCTGGAAAATAAAATCAATGAGCTAAAAGCATTATTAATTGAGACAATATGGGCAGAGTCAAAGCTACTGACAGAGCAGAGGAGATAAAGCAGACAAACCATTATCACCAAAAGTAAATAACATTGAATCAACCAGATATGATCAAAGGAGCATGTTCATAAGTACTGGTGATATTACTTCAGAATTTGATTTACTTTATCTTAAGTCACAGTGTATATCACTTAAGCAAGCCAGTTCCTTCCAGGTATCTTGCTAATATCCCGTAACAGAAACAAGACTGGATGCCCAGATAGTAACAGATTAAATGAAAAGGCAAAAAACCCCCTAACTAGATAGAAACCATCATTAACTCAATCCAGCTAACAAATCTATATACAGAAAAGGAAGAAGACGCTATCATCATATAGTCTGGCCAATCACAAACACAGGACATGTATTTATCTCCCCCCAAACACGGTTTAACACAATTCCCTACTTATATAAAAGACAAGACTTCAAATGGTGGCATGTTCCTCACTTCCCTGCTAAACTCTCTTCCTTTGTCTTCTCCCATTTATGGTTACAGTGCATACTGAAGGAACAGCTGTAGAATTGATGCCCATGGAGCAGGGAGCAGCCCCCAGGAAGTGCCTGCCTGTGCAGCAGCATTGACTTGCTCCTGGTCTGATGTGTCCAACACAGCTTGCTTAGATCACTGCTTCAAAAAAAGAGGCCCTGTATGAAAGTTTTATCTAAAGGAAACAACAATGTGTTATGTAGTATTCTTCCCTTTAAGGATCAACCCAGGCACCTATTGGAGAGGACCATGGTTCTGATTTCAGGATGAGCTCCCAACAGCTATTGAGGATTTATACTCAGTACTATTTATCATCGGCAAATGGGTCATCATACTCAACACTCCCAAACTGCACACTTGCATAATACTCTCGGATTACCACTGTATTATAAAGTCAGTTGTGACACTTTTACAAAAGGTGACCAAAACTGACTGAAGGAAGCTCATTCACTGTCATCTTAATAGTTCTGAATAACCTACAAGACCAGTGGCAGTATGCTCCTCACATGGGAGGTGGATGCACTCTACTGTAATACAATCATTCATCTTTTATTTCCATGATTACAGATCCTAAAGCCCTAAATGCAAAAAAAAATTTAGAACTCCCCAGAAAGTACCCTACACAAGCAAAAGCACTGATAATAAGGTATTTATTGGATATGGTTAATTATCTCCTTTTATTTTTACTACTCAATAATGTTTTCATGGAAATTAGAGAGGCTACAAATTCCTGTCAGACCTGAAATGATTTGTAAAAATGTACAATACTCCTCTAACATTTCTGAAAGTCTGAGACTAAAACTGGCAAACAATCTGCCCTGGCTTTGTGGCATTCCTAACCAAAAAAAGACCATTAAAATATGAGTGCTGTGAACTTCATAACTATGCTGTGTTTCTTGTCATGCTGGGATTAGTAATAGCAGTGCTATCAAATATTACTGTGCAATAAAACCTGTGGTTTGCATTTAGATTACATTTGATTTCTTCATGTGGAAAATGCATACTCTAATTTTCCTCTTACAGTAAAATTGATAATACATAGAATACAACATCACAGCAGATGACACAGTCTACAAGGTAGGCATGACTTGTTTTATAGTCATAAAGCTTGTACTTCTGGCTGAGATTTTATGAGCCAAGCATACAAAAAAAAGAGCACAAAAAGATATTTATAAATAAAAGCATACAACAGTAAATAGGAAAGGAGACGAAGTTACAGAACAGATTGAACTGGATATAATCAGAACCAAACAGCTTTCACAGAAACTGCAAACTTAGCACTTGGATTCCTCACCAGTCAATAATGTAGGTACAGCAGCCTCCTGTAACAAAAGAAAGCAATTCTAGGCTGGAAGAAAAGGAATGTAAATAGGACAGGCAGCATCCTCACCAGGCCAAAAAAAAAATTCTTTGAATATATTCTTTCAAAGGTCACAATATCAGAAATTAGCTCCTCACCTCCCCCCAGCTCCCAAAAGTTGGTATCATCTATCACTATTTTCTTTGTAATAAGTAATCTTTCAAAGTATTAATTTCAGTAGTATCTTTCACAGTATATTTCAGAGAAGCATCTAGGAACTTATTAGATAAAAAAAGGGAGGTGTATGCTGCACACGGTCTCCATGGGGACATTGCACATGGCAGAAGCTGTGAACAGAGCACTTCCATCACAGAAAGGCAATAGGGAAGAATTATACAATAACGAACAGAGAGCTCATTAGCATGTAAAAGCCATAGCCCTATATATACTGCCATATTTCTGTACGTCACTGCATTAACAAATTGCTGTTTATTAGCCATGATTTACTGAGTCGAGCACAACAGAACTGGGCACTAGCTGAGGCAAAGCAGCTGGATGCAAAACTAATGCAAACAGCTAAGAGGAGAGGGATGTCTTAACTGCTTCTCTGCATAGCTTGATCCACCAGCCAACAGACGAACTGATTACACACTGTAGCAAAAATTTCACCTTTTGCTACACTGCAATTATTCCTGAATAAATACAAAACATGGTCAATCTTGACATACCGAAATATGAAGAGCTGCAAAATGATTCCTCACCTCCACCGAAGATGGTGCTGTCAGTATTTAGAGAAATTATCTTTTTACAATGCATTAGTGTTCTTGTATTCAGGCCAATCATGAAAAATCACAAACTGCATACGCATCCCTTTTCAAATGTTTACATCCACTTCAAAGTACACATTTTTCTTACTACTACCACCATGCTCTTGCTACACTACTCTTACTCTTCTGAACTCAGCTTTTTCCACTGCAGTCTCACTGTGGATCCACACCTCAGTACAAAGAAACAAAATCCAGACTTCACAAAGCCAATGATAACGCCATGCTCAAAGCTCAGGAATTCAGTAGATGCATGAATTCCCAACAGAAACCATCACCAGTTAGTCTCCCCACGATGCTCAAGCCCACACTTGCATCCCCTTTCTTGCTCGGGCTTTGCATCTGGCTTTAGAAGTGCCAGTACCAGGAGAAACACACTTTAATTACACATTATAAACAGCATGCATTAATGGCTTATGGACTGTTACACTTCTTTGCTTTTTCCTTTCTATACTAAAGGGATTTTGCTCAGGGAGGAAAGAAAAAGAGGAATCAAGTTTTGGACTTGTTTTCCTCTTGGAAAAACCAAAAACCCCACAAACCTACAGAAGAAACGTGCAAAATGCAGCAGTTCCTAAAGACAGCAGCAGATTAAGCTTCTTTACTGTTTTAGTATATTATAGTTCTGAGCCCCTAAATTTCAAGTTCATATCAACCAAAATTAAAACTCACCACAGATTATCAAGTTTCATGTATTTTTTCACTACCCTTATGCAGAATTTACTTTGGCATAGTACAGGAGTGCATTATTAATCAGCATAGGTTTGTTTGAAAAAGCAGACTCTATTTATTCAGAGGTAGGACTGACTCCAAATCCAGGCTTTCTTTTCCGCATGGAATGCAAGTGTATCAGATTTGGTATTTGATTTTTCAGCTCAGCTGTGAGGGACGAGCTGAACTTTGGAAAAAAACAGAGGTACAGTCTACGTGGTAACAGAAAAAATAACCACAGTATTTCACATTTTTTTTGGTGGTGGTTTCAGGTATCAAAGTGAAAATGTCAAATGTCTCTCACCACACCCATTACAGCAAAATCTCAGACCAGTTGAAGACAATGACGCTTTGCTATTGGCATTAAATGAATCCGGTCTCACCCACCCATGACCAAAAAAGACACAGCGTCATTTCAAAATCACAGTCACTTTCGTATCAACTTTTTGCAGCATTTTTGCAGATTTATACATCCTCTTTTTACTCTCATATTGCAGTCAATTAGCAGCTATAACTAAGCAGATCTGTGCAGTTTTAGCATGAATTCTTTAAAATCACTGATCTTTACAAGCTACTTTGATGAAAAGAGAGAATATTTACCAGCAACTATTAAGCATGAAGTTTGAGGAAACAGAAGAAGCTTGTAGGAGGATTTGCTAATGTAGTTTATTGCTGTTACTTTTCATATCTGAAAAGATACTGCCTCTGAAGTCTCTGACAAAAACGCAAATAGATATTCTTGGGAGGCAGTACAAGCCAAATGCAAGCTACAAAATCAGATAACTCAGTCTTAAGGATTTCATCACATAAATCCACTGATATCTCAACAGTGTCACACTAATACACGTGTAAAATCAGAATCTAAGTGTCCAGTGCTGCTGAAAATACAGACAGTGGAGACGCACAAAGATTTTCACAACAGAAGTCTTCCCCATAAATGAGTGTAGGAAACCTAGAGAATAAATCCCCCACAAGAAGATACAATATGACCTACCAGGCAGTGATAATCTCTCAGTGGTCACAATAGGCATGTTGTTGAAACAACTAGATGGAAAAAAAGGCATCTATGCTTGAGCGATTCTGCAGAGCAATGTGCCTACACCTAACACAATGGAAAACCTATTCAAGAATAGCTAATCTTGTGAAGCTACGATTGCAGAATGCTGTTAGAAGCAATGAAAACTGAAAATCCTCTGAATTAAGTGTTCACTGAGCAAGTTAAGCTTTAGGTAGGCATCTCTCAACCCATCCACCCACATAGCTGAGGGTGGCATCCACGTGACAAATTGCATTTAACATGCACCTGCACTCTACCTAATAATCCATCCTCACCTTGGCTACTTCTAGCATTACAAAGTGCAAAGGTACTTTGAACAACTGCCTTCAGCAAGGAAGAATTGCTCCTCAAAAGTGCATTGTCAAGAAGCCAGGAAAGATTTAGGCACAAGTATACTGCTGTTCAACATGGATAGAAATAGGATATTTAAATCCTTTGGAAACAAGGTTTTTATGGGTTTTCAGGACCATTACTATTTCTAGGAGACAAAAAGGAAAACTTCCAGCTCAGTCACTAGTTCAGTCAGCAGTAGGCAGCTTGGAGATGCGTATCCACTGCTGAGGATGGGGTCAGGTGGTGAAGCCCTCCAGACACTGACAGAGTCAGTCTGACAGCTAGTCTTGGATCACCTACAGGCAAAACCATCATTCCTTAAGCCAGACAGACCCATCACATGCCTGCTCCCCTGGGAGCTGAGTCCACACCGTGCCAAACGAAGGCCTCAACAAGGGGAACAGACTCTTCCATTGTTGAACTTCAAGAAAATCTACAGTGTTTTGAAATTTAAGGTGCTATAAATGCATTGGGAAAATGTTGAACTTCTCAAAATGCAGCCACCCTCACGGCAATTTAGGGAGAAGGAAATACTTCTTGTCTCCAAACCGTGTGCCCTGTGGTAGCTTGAAGCAGTGCCTGGAGCAGTACCAGAGGTCCACAGAAACCTCTATCCATGCCCACAGTACTAAGAATGCACCTCCTTCAGCAGATAGGAAAAAATCTCTGCCTCAAGATGAGAGAAAGAAGGATGGAAGTGTGAAGGCCAGTTTATTATTTTTTCTTTTCAACTCCGGCTGGGCACCAGGACTGGACCCTAAATAAATTATGCCAGGATATATGCTCAGAGTTAGCTTCCCTTGCAATTCTGCACAAACAGAAATCAGCAGGAGTCCAGCATGTAGAATGGCTTCCGAACGGGTCATTAATCTGTACAAGCAGAAAAACCTACCCAAAAAACACATTAGCAGGCACTGCACTCCAGGTTACAAGGCTGAACCATCATGCAAATTGATACACATCTCTTGCCTCCTCGAGCCACAGAGGAGGGCACAAGCAACCTGCAGGGGAGAGAGCACAGAAACCTACGGATACACACTCCTGGTGAGGAGCAATGGAACAGGACAGATTTATTCAGTGATGATGACATGGTATTATTTTTTCCTGCAACAGCAATGCAAATTATTCAAAGACGGTCGCATTCTGAAATGGCTTGGCTCTAGAAATATGTTCACTGTCATAACAATCTTGCCATCTTAAGTAAGCACACAAAACCACAAGGGCAGAAGACAATTCAAGGTTTTAAGTAGACAGAGACACACAGATTAGTCACTAACATTTTTTTTCATCTACTTGTTTGATGATTTATCAATAAACTAAGCAACCGCCACCTGCTGTCCAGTCAATAGCTGATTAGTTAGATGATTCCCTCGAAGTCCTTCAGCAGGACAGAGTCTTTAGGTCTTGCTTTCAAGGACACACCAGTAGTTTTTCCATAGTTTTACAGCATGCTATTCCTTAATAACAATGTCAATAAAAGCAGAGTGAAGAGACCTTTCCATTTCAAAGCTACTGTAAAATGTGGAAAGGACTTTACTTTGGGCTCAAGCAGACCTCTTTTTTTCTTCTTTTTTTAAAAAATACTGATAATATTGCAGGCATGAAAAGATTTCACTCTTCTAGTCCCTAGACAAAACCTAACACTCTTTAATAAAACTACAAGCAGGACACACCAAAGTGAGACAGAAAGGCTTATCTCTCAGACACTGTTTCCATCATAAAAACACCAATTATTTACATTAGCCCATGAAGGAACCACATATGAGGCAAGTCATTAAACAAGAACAGTCCTATGTTAACCATCTAAATTCATGACTATATAACCCAAAAACAAGATCTGAGTTAACACTGGCTGGCAGCTCTTCAGGAGGCTGTAGGAAACAACAAGGGCTAAGCAGAGTAAGAGAAAAAAAGGGCTGGCTGAGTGATGCACCTGCTCCCTTGCTTCCCCTTCCCATTTTGCACAGAAAAATTTGCAAGTTACAACTCTTAAGTGCACATTAAACTTATGCCCTTTTACACTGACATGACTGTGAAGACATTATGGTGGGTGTAAAATACTATGCTACTATTTAGAAGCATTTCTGCACTACCAGCTAGTGTAAAAGAGCCCTTGTGAAGTTAGAAATTTTTGTTTTCCTATGTATGACAAAAACACAATGAGGAGTCTTGTTCAAAAAGTGTGTTCAAGTAAAAAGAAAAACACCTACTAATTTACATTTGTATATAAAAATATACAAATCGCATAAATTTCTAAATACAAATATTTATGAATATATATGGATACACATATAATTGGTATATGTAGAGATATAGAGTACATGTGTGTAGATATATATATATATAAACCCTCCTAGGAACACAAATTGCCAAGTGTGTGTAACAGAACAACTCCTCTCCTACTCTCACCAGAAGCCCAGAATCAATTATTGAAGTAAAAGTAATATAAGTTCTGCTTCACACCAGAGAAGAGCCAGTGAACAAAAGTTTGAATTCTTTCAAGTGAGCCTGAAAGATGTTTATTCACCAGGTTTGAATCTGTTGCAAACGGCTCATTTAATTTAACCTTACAGGCATTTGCTCTCCACTTTTCAACCTCAGAAAGCAGTAACCTAGCTAAGGAGGTTAGATGCAGTATCACCAGTTCAGATGAAAAAGATGCCAATGAACAGCTGAGACTTAAATTTATACCCAGCATGGTTACACAGACATAAAAACCAACAGTAGATGCAATCGGTTTCAACTATATCATATATTTTTGCCTGTTCGCAAAGAACTTCAGGATGAAAAATATTAAACAAAACCCTGAAAATTAAAATCAACCAGGGAAAAATTAATCTAGCTGCCAAGAAGAACTGACTAAGGTTCCATGACAAGCACAGATACGTATGCGAAATTAACTTTAAAAAGCTTCTAAATTCAAGTAATGTGCTATAAAATGACAAACACACATATTATACGAACCAATTATAAAACATTGCAGCAAGCATTAACTATGTGCACAGAACTTATGAGCACCCAGGGAGCAGGAGAGTGGACTAAATAAAGTCAAGCAATCTTGAAATCCACAGACATTACATTCTCCCTGTACCAAAAGGGTGAGAGAGGTGTTCAGAAGGTTCTGACTTTCAGTTCTGAAAGAGAGAGGAGAAAATACAGCAGATACTTGGAGTATCTGTAGGTTTATTCTGGATACAGAATTTTTACCAGAAAATTAAAAGTACTGAAATCCTGCAGTATCTGCTTCAATCAGAGACTCACCTATTTCCAGAAAGATGACAACCGTTTATAAATCCGTTTCCGCAAGAGAACTATAATAATCCTTTGGATATGCAATGTTCAGCATTCAATATTTGCCACCAGCAGACACTGTTGTTAAACAAAATGGGAAGCAGCCCTCAAAGCATCCAGATAGAAAAGCGAATCGTTGCCTCCCTGTAAATCCTGCAAAAATACA
Source organism: Sialia sialis (assembly GCA_009812075.1). Classification (NCBI taxonomy): domain Eukaryota; kingdom Metazoa; phylum Chordata; class Aves; order Passeriformes; family Turdidae; genus Sialia; species Sialia sialis. The sequence continues at coordinate 39,205,442 of VRYO01002734.1, read as the reverse complement.
TCTCATTCACTTGTGTGGATCTCTTTATTGCAGTTGACATGGGCTTGCCCAGGGGACTAACTTGTTGTTCCATAAAGATCCTTAAATAGGCACTACTGATGAAACATTTAATCCAAGCCCTGGTATCAAATGGCAGCTATTGCCAGTGACAGTGATAGAAAAATCTATTTGCCAATTAAATAACTGCATGCAAAGCTATGACTGTTTATTATACCTTTTAACATAGTTCAGCTGGTTTGGATCATGTCCAGTGAGCTTCATATTTTACAAAAACTGCATTCCGTATAACTCATAAGTAACATGCTTTAAGCCTTCGTTTTTTAAATACACCCTTTCACTCATGTTGTTATGAAGTGTTTACTTGGGCAAGGGAATACATTTTACACAGAAATGCCACTTATATCATTCAACTATACATATATATTGCGTTGGACCTCTCTCTGTTGATAATGAAATTATGATTTATGCTTAGAACAGATGACCATATTTTATTTGTTGGAAAAAAAGGATCACTTTAAAAACTCGCCGTGTTTACTTTAAATGCTAAGAATGTACAAAAGCTATTCATTTTTTGTAAAACTAAGGGAATACATTTTGATCCCATGAGTCTAATAAAACTCTGCATAAACATAACAATAGGGAAAGCTAAGATGAATAGTTGAGATGAACACTTAAGCCTGGCCTTCATTCCGGTTGGACTTCACCATGCCAGGAAACAAGAAAACAAGTGATAAGGCATTAATTAAAAGGGATTTGAGATTAGTGGCCAGCATTACACCCACGTGTGGAACACCACTAAAATAGGACACAGCACTCAGTTTGACAAGGCTGTAACTTAATAAAGTAGAAGCTGCAGCTCAGAGAAGTCACCTTTGCTGAGAGCAGCTTAAGCATTTGCTTAACTTGAAATAACCAGAGCTTAGCATGTGCTTTGTGTCTTTGGTACATAGACTGCATTTTCATTTCAACTTAGTATGAGAAAAAAGAAATTAAGTCATGCTAATGTATAAAGCAGTATTGGATAAAAATGGGACACAAATACTAGAAATGGAAAAACATATATCTAAAATGAACCTCTTTCCATAAATAGGAAAAAAGACAACTAAGGTGAGTTTTTATTTCTCTCAATCACAGGAAAGTTATGTCTTTTCCCCTTAATCTTTAAACAATTACCAGATGTAAGTTAGTATCTTACTACTATTCCCCAATGCCATAAATTTAGTATAAACTAAGAGAAGAAAATACTTAATGCTTCACAGTGAACATTGATTCTTCCACATATTGTATTAAGATTGAATTTACTGCTTGTTATACCATTTTTAACTTTGTAACTGGTTTGTCAGGATAAGTTGTAGCTTTTGCTGTACCAAAGTATGGAGAAAATGCTTCCATCTTACTTTATCAGATTATTGGAACAATGTATTATAATTTCTGGAAAGCACTATTTCCATTTTTATATTTAAGCCATATTCAAGGAAATTGTTTGTGTATTTTAGTAACTCTTTTAAAGTAGATGGGCTGAAATTGTTAGGAATTGGTGGGAAGGTTCATTGAAGACTTTTGTGAGGTTAGTAGACCGATTTAAGTGCTCTGCTTCATGAGAACACAAACTGTAGCATTATATTTGACTACATCAAATTTAACCTCTAAAAAAAACCTCAACTGTTTGTCTAGCAAATAAAACTAATGTTGTTATGCCACATTGCAATACCTCTCTTCCTATAGTTTATGGCTATTTATATGGGAAAAAGTCCAGAGTCCAGACTGTCAGGGCTTAAAAACTGTGTTTGAGCCTCTCTACTTCCTTGATTTCTCCCTGCTGGGCAGAAATTTTTAATCACAAAAATACCTCCTGTAACTCTATCTCATATTCAACTTGGACATACTCAAATTCGAGCACAATCACTTTGTTGTACAAATACCTTCGGAGTGGTCACAACTGGAACCCATTAGGTTTGCATCTGAGCAGCACATTTTTGTGAAGGGTACGAGAAGGCAGCAGGACCTGCAGAAGCAAGGAGACCCCAGTCCTGCTAATGTGGGGGTTTGGGCTTCACAGTGTGCAGGTGAGTGCCACCTCTGAGAGCTTGCAGGTGCTCTCAGGTGCTTCCTCACCTGCAGTGGACCACAGCCAGAATGCATAAACTGCAGGAAAACACTATTCCTAAAAAACTGTAAAATGTAATTTTAATTTTTTGTTTGTTTGTTTTTTTGGTAGTTCTGAACAAGACAATTTTGTGACAAATATTCATCAAAATCTCACCTGAAATTTTAGCTTTTTTAACACCTTTCTTTTACCAGCTCAGATCTGACGCACATTCAGCAAATGTTTTGGGCATTTGTTATGTGGTGCTTTCAAAGTTTCTCTCAGATCCACAGTAGCAATCATCAAAACCTTTATGTCTTTTCCTAGGATTCTGATCTCTAACATCTACAATTACAGTTATTTACTCGTGTATAAACTATCTTTAAATGTGCCAAATCTATCTGAATAAATATACTTCAATGCATAAACTTTTTTTTGATGTATCACAATGAATACATTTGCTTTAACATCTATTCTCTTGATCAGTCATTTTGAGGTGGTCCACTTTTGTTTTCCTGACTTTCACAAACATGCTTGCAGCCAGTAAGAGACTCTTCACTATGATTAATGGCCTCCCATTGGGTATACAGAGAATTTCCCAGCCTGGTTCCCTTGAGAATGCTCCACTACATGGATTTCTACGCAAAGCTAGATTAAAAGAGGAGGAGCAATAGCTATAGTCCACCTACCCCACAGCCATCAATTATATACAGTTATAAATCAAAGTTTTCAGCCAGAACAAAGCCTAGTGTGGCAAACAAACAAGGGCGTTCACAGCAAATTGTTTTGAAGCAGAATAAAACTCTTGATAGAAACAATAGGGCAAGCAAAGCCACTGTCAATATCACTATAAAGTTCCGTTGATTTATTAAGAATTAGACACAGTGTATCCAATTACTGCTGAATTAACTTAAACAGAAAGCAGCAAGTGGAAAAATAAGCAAGGAGATGGATTTCTCTTTTGAAAGGAAAAAATCGCGCAATTCTATATCATAGTTAATTGAAGACAGTAACGTGAATCATAAAGTATCTGTACTTTAACTCCCTGTATTTGTGTTTCTTGGCTTTTGGTTTTAAGCTCTCTCTTTCATGAAACACTGGTAAGTCTATCTCATCCATATTTCATCTCCGGTCTGTTTGTTTTCCCGGCTATTTCTGCCTCCATGCCATAGATGATTTTGATCAGTTTGGATATTTTTAAATACCCTTCACGCACAATCTGCTTTCAAACGAGACAGAAGAAAAAACCACTAGGGGACATGGAGACAAAAGGCTGTTAGCATCTCCCCTCACATGTCTCTTCCCTTCTGGACAACGTGAATTTTCTGCAGGGGCCCTTTTTTCCAGACATTTAAAATTCCATTTTTTGATACACAGCAGCTTTTGGAAAGCCAAAGAATATAGTCAAAACCAGTCAAAATGAATGTAAGCATCAGCCAAAAAATTAGTTGATATTTGCTACTGCACCCAGTCCTCACTGCAGAACATTTTTCACACAGACTTTGTCTCTCTCCAAAGAAACAGACGCTTGAGAAGAGTGCTCAGTAATTTTCAGCAAGTGAAAAATTAATTTTTTACAACTCTGACTAAAGCTGTGCAGCCAAAGGCAAGAACCTTTAGGATGACTTCACATTGCTGAGAGACAAACCTTGTCTCTTCCACACCACATTTTCCCCAGTCCTTCCTTGTGCTACAGTCCTCCGGTTTGCAGCAGTAAAGCTGTAGTGAGAAACATGGACCATCACCTCAAGGGCTGGTGAGAAATTCCCAGTAAAAATCCAGAATAGTCAGGTGTGCTTAGCATCTTGCAGGTTTGTAACATACATCTCAAATAGCATTGGTTATTGACTAATTTTGCCTTTTCTTTTTCTTTTTGGGGTTAAATAAATGGCAAATAGAGAGCAGAATTGACATGATGTCTGGAGCTCTAACCTCAGCTTTCCTGCTAGCTCTCTACCACCTAATTCAAAACACCTAATAATGAGAGTCTACATCCTTCAGCAACCAAATACAACTGCAGAAAATCAGTTACTACAAAAACAGGATCAATAAGTGCATACTTGAATTTCTTTTTCTGTCTCCCAAGCGTGTTTATTCAGGATAGAAAAAAATCACCTTTCATTCTTAGATTTTCTCCCAGATTTCTGAATCTGGAGAACAGGAAAAAGATGCTCGTATGGGAATTTTTTTAAAGGTACTCTTCTAGCATTAACATAAATTGTCCTTCTGGAAACCTACATTATTTTCCTATCAAGACTATCTTCAAGTAGGAGTAACAAAATCCGGTATCCACAGGTTCATGATCCACACGTCCACATTACTGGATCTCTCTTCCTATGTATTTCCATGTGATTAAAAGAGACATTTGCAAAAATATATAATAGCACACAAGAATTCCATTAAGGAATTCCACAATCAAGAGTCAAAGCCACTCACAAAAGACCTCTATAATGACAACAGAGATGCCCAAGTACATATTCCACTTAGGTTAAAAATATCCAGTAAGTAATTTTCTATTTTTCAAGGAACCATGAGATAGAAAATGAAAAATGCTAACAAAAAATGCTAATGTAACAACTTTTAAGAAGAGCTACTATGCATTTACAACTCCGTTTAAATCAGTTTTGTTCCTGAATTACACAAAGCTGTTGGCAGAGGTAAAATTATGCTGTTTTGAAGAAGACATCAGTAACAGGTACGATTTAACATGATTTAAAGTACCTAAAGAACTACAGGTACTAGTGCTAAATGTCTTCCTTTCTCACAAATTTCTCTATCCCTGTATCACCTGACACATACACACCCCTATCATATCTTGTACTTTGGAAAACACGTTCCTTAAGGGAAATGGCAGTATGCAATTTTGCACGTAGAAAATCTAGTCCAACATAACGAGGTCCAAGCTGGCAAAAGCTTGTAGCTGCTTCTGATACGTGCTGAATACTAAGAATAGAAACTAACGCTGCCTTCAGAGCTCCGTGATGGTATTTGTGTGTCTAAAATTAAACACGAGGTCCATTGATCCACAGCTAGTTTTCAGTGTCAGGCAGATTCAAAGGGGAAAGAAGAGAATGATGACCTTGACACAAATGTGATTGGGAAAACAGGCTGGCTGGGAGGAAAAATTTGTGTTTTTCTAAAAAGCTGAATGTGTGATTCTCCAAACAGACTTGTGGCTAGGTGCAAGAAGATCAGTTGAAGAGTGACATCAGCCAATTACTTTGTTTCTTTAACACTCATCCTGCAGGCCCTCCAATAGGAGGGAAATCATCATTCCTGGTTAGATGTTCAGTGCAGTAGCTCCAGGAAGAAACCTGACACAGCAGACACAGAAAGTTTAAGTTCCCTCCTTTCATTGAGTAGATACAACAGGATTTGACTTGTAAGGACTGAAAATGGACAGACACAAATAATTTGTTATTGAAAATTACAGTCATATTTGGATTGCTTTTATTTGCAAGTTATTGTGGAAAAGAAACCAAAGCACATAACTAATTCGAGTAACAACAGGCTCAAGGTCATGCAGAAGAATATAATTATCTTCATAATAAATGGGGGCAATATTAAAAACATAGTTCTGTACATGAACTTTGTGAATGGATGAGTACATCTTAAAAGAGCAGATGGAGAGAAACCCTCCTTCCTCTTACTATATGGAGTTATGCCTGAGTCACATAATATTAAGGTAAGCACTATTTGTAGATGCAAAATTGCTTTTTGAAGGGGCCACAAATTCAAACACAGCACCTCAGCCTAGCCCAAAACCGTTCCCTTTTTTATTACTCCTTTTTAAATGTTTATTTCATACACATTTACCACAGCTCATTTCAGCTGAACAGAACCCCCATGTTTGTGATTTTTGCCTACAAGAATATTAAATTTCTGCACATCTGTCTTCTCTCTAGGGGTTTCTCTAGGGAATATAATAGACTATTTGTTTTTCTATTGATCTTGTATCTAAATACTGTTTTCTTCTTTCAGAAAAAAAAGAGATCTGCCAAAGAATCAGTAGTGTCACTGTGAAAATGTTTTTCTTAGCTGGATGAAATGATGGCAGAGCAAGATTGGAAAAAAATATTTTTCAAATCTGTTTTAATAAGCGTACTTCCAGATAGGGATATGCTAGATATTGGTCTAGGCATGCCCCAGGCCTATGATCCATCTTTCATCCTTTTTACCAATTTCAGACTGACAGCTAAATTAGCTCCTGGAAAAGGCTCCCGTAGGCAGTAACCAATAACCTGCCATCCAAGGTAAGTTGCAACACTGAGAGGAATAGGAAAAAAAAATGGAGATAGAAGGCTGAATTTACATCAGTCAATAAGAAAAAAATGAGGATACAAGAAGGATCAAATTCTAGAAAAAAAATTACATTAAATAAGTCATACTGGAAAGAGAAATAGAAATTGTGATTTAATGTTGTGTTAAGCAATAGGCATATACTCACCTCTTAAGACATGACTAGCCAGTCTTTAAGTTTCTGTAGTTACTAAAACCATTAAGTTTGCAAATACACAACTGCAAATGGAAGGGCTTTCTCTTTGTCTAATATTTAGGCTTACTACCACCTAGTTACTGAGATGTGTTCATCGGGAGACAATAGCTGGTCATAAAAGGCAAGTATCAACAACCTTTTGAAAGACAAAGCTCATTTTCTTCTCAGGCAAAATAAAATCCTCAGCATGGGAGAGTTCACATTACAGTGCTAATAGTGCACATGTGCTGAATTATTTAAAAAATAATAAAGATAGGAGGAATGACACATCAGCGGGTTCACTGACAAAGCAGGCAGTTTAATATTTGCACAATATCTCTCTGACCAAGTAACTTGAGCTTATTGAAGATGACGCTTAACATAGATTTCTGCATGAAAAATAACTGCTGCCAACACCTAGAATAAACTCTTCCTGAAATGGGCTTAGTTATATCTGAACTTGCATTTTATACTTGCATTTTTGTCTTTTTTTTTTCCATCAGACTCTATGATAGGCAAATCACAATTTAAAACAATGACTTCGGTACAGTTAATGATTTTCTTCATGCTAGCAATTTCCCCTAATGTTATTTAGGGTACAATACAACATCAGAAATTATAATTAAAATTATGGTTTCAGACTAGGGTGCAGTTCTCTGTTAAGCACTGTTAACAAAGTTTCTTCTGTTTCATTCATATAGACAGATAGACAGATTAGAATTTCAACAATCCCAAAATGTTAACATAGATACTGGCAAAAAAAGACCCCTTTTTGTTTAGTGGGATGCCACAAAACATGACAAACCCATTTTGTTGCTCACTGCAGCTGTGTGTCTGCGTTTGAAAAGCATGCTTAAATTAAAGATACAAAGAAATGCCTGGGGTTTCATTGCATTGCAAATGTAAAGAAAGACTGATTTTCTTCAAAGGAGGTTGATAATAACCTACAAACAGCAGGTATTTTCTGCTACCAGCATGTAGCTGGCATGTCATGGCTAGTACATCTTTAATCATAATAATGAGTTCTGTGGTAATCATGATAAAATATGTTTTAACCGACAATGTTTTTACCTGCCATTGCTACCCTCGACTGAGAATTAACCAACTTCTTTTTGTTCTGAGTTTTTCTAGCTTTAGCAGTACATCTCATTGAGGCTGCTATACCATTAGCTGGGTCACTACTCTAAAAGGTTTGCTAGTCGTCAACATTTAACTCATAAATATCAGTTTAAATACTGTGAAATTCATCTGACTGCTCAGAACAAGGAATACACATAAAAATAACAGAATGATCTGGAAAAATAAGGGAAATTGCCATTGCTTCTCCTGCAAAAGGCAAACAGTTTTTTACTTCTTTCTCTAAGCAAATTCATTTTTTTTTTCTGCCACAGCTAATTCAAAGAGTCACAGAATGGTCTGAATTGGAAGAGACCCTAAGGACCACCTAGTTCTAACAGCCCTGCCATGGGCAGGAACAACTTTTCTGGGCAACCTGTTCCAGAGCTTCACCACCCTCACAGCAGATAATTTCTTCCCAATGTCTAATTTAAATGTAACCTTTCTCAGTTTCAATTCACCACCCCTTGTCTTATCACCACATTTCCTTGTAAAAAATACCTTTCCAGTTCTCTTGTACCTCTCTTTAGGTACTGAAAGGTCACAACAAGGTTACCCCAGAAATTGTCTAGTAAGTTCTCATCTCCTCTTATGTGCATTTTCTCTAAGATGTTTCCCATGTAAAACTAGCATATTACTCTTTGTCTATTGGGAAAAATATACAGTAATTTCA
>VRYO01002734.1:39143216-39196093 GCA_009812075.1 Sialia sialis | reverse complement strand
GTGCGGCTTATATTCAGGTGCGGTTTATAATCGTGAAACTACTGTAATCAGATCCATAGCAAGACTCTCTCTTGTCCTAGACCATCCACTTTAAAAAAGGGTCATACCCTTCCCTCCAGCATCCCATCCCTCACAACCCAGTTATTGACAGCACTCAACTTTTGCAACTCCTAACTGCAAGTAGGAGCACAGTAGTTTACCATGAGGGGACACAAGCTTCCAGCCTTCTCTAGAAAACTTGAATCTCCTTGAAATGTTGTGGATGTCCTATCCCTGGAAGCATTCCAAGCCAGATTGGACAGGGCCCTGAGCAACTTGATCTAGTGAGTGAAACCCCTACCCACAATGTGGGGGCTGGAACTAGATCATCTTTAAGGTTCCTTCCAACTCAACCATTCTACAAAATATCACCACCTTCTTTTAAGACAAAAATGAACAGATTAAAGGAACTTTCTGCTTTTTTTAATTAAAGAAAAAAAAATAGCATAATTAGACAAACGTCAATGAAATTCCACAAAACTATGGAAGGGAAACTAGAGGGAAGTGATTAAACTTTTTTTTTAAAGCACAACAAAACCTGCCCAGTGAAACATCCTGAACGGCAGAAAACTCAGCATTAAAAGCTAAAACCAAAAATAAACTTCATGTCTAATAAGTCTAATAAACTCCCCTCCGGTCCACAATAAACAAACAAACAGGTGGCTATGAACAAATGCAACCACTTCCACCAGGATTATTTGGGAAGGAAATCAGTAGAGCTCTGATGTGCAAAGCTAAAACAGCTTTGAGTGCTGGGGATGAACCCAGCATGGGCACAGAGCCTCATGCAGCACAAATATCTGCTCCACAGCCTGTTTCAAAAGCCTGTGCCAGACCTCAGGTACTGGGTTTGGCAGGGACAGAGTAAATTTTCTGGAACAGAATTAATTTTTTAAACCACAACAGATCACCACAGAAGAGCCCCTGATGTGTGGTTTCATTTTTTCTTCTGCCACTGTCCTCACAGTGGTGCCAGCAAGACTGCTCCTACCACTACTCTAAAAAAAAAATTATCTGACAGTTGTACTTTGGCCACAGTGCTTCCAGGGACCTGGGCCTCCATTCCAAACCCTTTCATAAATGGGAGCCAACTTGAGCAGAAATGGTGAAAGGTAAGGTGGGAGCAGATTACCAGAGATTTGGGCTGAGTCTCCCACTCCACCATCAGCCACCTCTTTACCTGGGCTTTTACAAGCTGCACAGCATTAATAAAACCTTCCACTGCACAGTGGGAATTTGACCAGGGCTAGAGACAACACTCTTGAGTTATTCAGCTATGGTGGTAGCATAGCTTTATTCAATACTTCAAGTACTGTAGGATATATAAATGTACCATAGCAGCATAGATCTCTGCAGGAAAAAAGTACTTAAAGACTAAACTATGAAGAAATAAGCATTCTAAATGAGTGCCCATTTCAAAAGCAATTTTCTTTTGCCACTTATTAAAGTTTGCAGAAACCTGCTGAAAGGATGTTTCTCTGTTACAACCTTTAACTCCGAGTTCTTAACCATACTATAGATCATAATATTGTCATTCTTCACTGTCACCACTGCGTCAGCAGCTGTTTTTGGTCTCACAAAAAAAGGATTTGACCTTTGGGATGGACAGGAAGCTGAAGGAGCAACTTTCTGAAAAAATAGCCTCCTGTTTACATTTGCCTTGTTTAGCGAACAATTATCTTGGGAGACATAAGTAATAAGCATGTAAGTTCACGTAAGCAGAAGTGTCATTTTGATAGCACTAAATATGAGTGCATGTCAAGCTGTTGGTAGCGGTTCTAACTGTAAAATGTTGATCCTTATTTTACCAATAAAACCCACGAAAATGCAAATGACAAGAGCAACAGCACAGTCTGTCAGAATCTAACCCTTATCTATCACAATGAGGCAGTCACAGAGAAAGCAGCAGCTGCCATTATTTTATGGCAGTTTTTAGTGGTATTTGTTTACAATTCTATCTTTAATGCTGGTAAATTCAGACCACCTTTTCTATGATCCTATGATCTACATCGAGAGCACCAGTAAACTTCAAACTATTCCTTATATATGTCCTAAATATTCTCAAGTACTTTAGTTCTACTATAGTCAGCTTTAAGTTTTCTATATATATTTGTGTGCTGAAAAAAAAGTTTCACGTGAATCTGAGAAGCAGTAGGGTGAATTATATGTAATATAACATCTTATGAGTGTTAAATGTTATGTTATAGATAACTCATAATGGCAGAGACAAAGCAATTCAGTTCTTTAAAATCTTGAATTCTGCTGAAGTTATAGTGCTATTTAAACATATTGCAAGTATTTACACCCATTGTCTAGATAATCTTAGCTTTAATGAAGCATCACTTCATTTTCTAAGGTTTGAAAATATGTAAAAAATCAGACTTGAAGTATAATAGTTTTTTCCAACTTTGTATTTTACATTGTCTTCACAGCGATATTTACTTTAAATATTTTAAAGGGATGTAAAGGTGGAACGTACAATATCCAATAGGAAACCAACCTCAAGAGCACCCCTGAGAGTGTACTTTAATACTACAATAGAATACCATTTTATCTGCTTGGAAGAAAATACTACTGTTCAGAGTCCTTATATTCACAGTTTTATATGAGACCTAGAGAAAAGCCACATACATTATGGAACAGATTTACTGCTATATATGTGCACACCTCTTACATTTGCTTGTATCTAATATTTAGCAGGTTCTGTAGACCACCTCTGTACTGTGACTCAGTTCACTACAGGATAGTAATGACACTGACAGCAAACTCAATCCCCTGAGAGTACTCATGCAACCTCTCTTAGTTACAGTAAAAGTCTCTTGAAACACCATCCTAGTGCAAGGGAAAATTTAGCTCTTTATTTACTTAAATTTTAACAAATAAATGGAACAAAGAGCACAATGCCAAATACCCATGACTGTCACCACACCTCCCAGGGCAGCATGTTCTCCTCTATGTCATGTCTAACACTACCAAATGTAAATGAAAGAAAACACCTAAATCTTCACTGGACTATTTCACAATCCTGAAATGCAAGAATAATTTTAGGCTTGCCATCTAAGGTGGAGGAAATACCTCATCAAAAAACACACTCAAGGTGCTACAGAGCACAATCATATGCAATCTTCAGAAGTACCACAATGAGAAAAAAACACACACCTACCTGCTTTTAAACAGCTACTAATGACTCAAATTACAGAAAGCTCTGTCAGAAAACAGACATGCAAGTCATCTGCCACAGCTCAGCAAAATCCTGTGTGCATGCTCTGTGGTCAGCATTTTTTTTTATCCATTTCCAGCAAAAGATGGATTATGAAACATAACCTCTACATTTTAAAAGTCCAATGGGACAGCTGTGATAACACTACCTGTCTTACTGCTTAACACAGACCATTGTGTTTTGGTTTCCTCTGGATGGGCTTCTTTTTGCAGCACAGATGTCAGGAATATTTCTATTTAATATTTGGCATGCTTTTTTTCACTGAGGAAAATTAAAGGCCTCCACAGAGTTAACCAATGTGCGCTTTTTTACTTACAGAACTTGACTTCAACTTTCCATCTGTCTCAAGTTCATCCCCAATTGGTGTGCTGAGACAGCAAAAGACTATGGATTAACCATCCGTCTGAAGAAAGCTGAGATAATGTGCCTTCCTACACTTGGGAGAGGATAAAGATCCAGCATGACAATCAATGCAGATGTACTCTCATAATGGATTTCACTTACTGGGATGAGTTTTGTTTAAGCACTAGCCTTAGTGATCACTAAATCATTACATAAAAGTAAAAAGTTGTACCTTGCCTTCAGCAAAGTACCCCACTGAACCTGACACCAGCACAGTGGGAGATCAAACAGTCCATCCCCACTCCTACTCAAGACTCTAGCCAATTCTCTTTTTCTCTTCCTTCTGCTCCCCAGTGGCCCTCAAGACCATCTCAGGGCATCAAGCTCACCCTGAACACAGGTCTCCACCTCTGCTCCTGCTCTGTCCTCCCCAAACTTCTCATAATGTCCTGCTGGGCTTTCTCCTTGCATCTGCTTCCCCAAGTTTCACTAACTCTTTTTTCTCTCCTCTGAGCTCAATTTTGTCCTCTTGTCACATAACTGACTCCCTTTCATCACCAAATGGACCCCCCAAAAACAAACAAAGCAATAAATACCCCTTTCCTGACAAGGTACTTGCTGCCATCCCATGTTTATTTGGTCTGACCTCCTTCTCCCAATGCAGGCCTTGTCTACTGACCCCACCGCCCCTTTGAGCACAAGGACTATTTGCTGTGGGGTATTTGCACACCACCTAGCACAGAAAGCTCCTCCAGTAACAGTGTAATTTCCTTATTCCAAAGATCCAGTGTCAGGACACTACTCTTTTTAATGCAGCTCATCCAAGGGGAGCCTACATCCTTTTATTTTTTTCTTTTTTCTTTATAAAATGCTTTCTTAACAACAAAACAAGTTGTAACTGTTTGCAAGCACAACAGAGCATGCAAGGACATATGAACATCCACATAACAGTGGGACACAAGGAGTATTATTTAGCATATTGACAGACTGGTCAAGTAGAGGCATCTTGTACCACTTCCAACATCATTCCAAGGGAGGTGAAGTAGGAAGCCTGTTTGTGTTTTAAGCCGTAGGTAACAGACAAGCAAGGCATGCCCATCACAGGTTTATTTGTCTGATCATATGAGCCCAACTCATTCCAGATGGGTGCATACCCAGGTGCCCAAATTTACATATGCAAGAACACAAACATGCTGCTGCACAGACCCACGCTGCCCACCCAGCAAGGAGCAGAGCAGCCCCTTAGAGTATCTTTTCCACTTCTGTCCCACCCACACACTGTTAAAAACTGCAACCTAATTTTAATTCATTGCATATTGTTTTGCAGAATAGTTTGTGGCCAATGACAACTGCTAGATAAAAACATTACTTTTCAACGAGTTCCCATTTGTATTCATCTCCTCTGTCCAGATGAAATGACTTTGCAAGTCAGAAACACCTGTTTGACAAGAAGTGAGGTCATCTGGGACATGATTTTGTCCTCTTACACAAGAAAAGATCTAGTCACAGAATAAATATTAAGAAAATAAAAATAATAATACACATCCATAAAGCAGTATGATAGCAGAAATGTGCAAGAGCAGTGATTACTTGTCCCTGTCATGGACTGATTCAGACAACACTAGAAAAGGGTGAGGCTCCAGAACATTTACAATATATATATAAAATAGAAAATACAGTATAGTGAATGTTTAAAAAAAAAGTTTAAAAAAAATATTTTAAAAAGTAAAAAAAAAAAGTAAAAGCTTAAACAGCAAAGGGAGACAGACAGATGAAGGAAAGAAAACATCCTGGCCACTATGACACGAGCCTCAACATCTGCAGTTGGTGAGGAACAGAATTTATTAAGGCAAAGTGAATCCTCAGGGTGAAAACAAGTTCGAAAGACACTTCAACCTAAAGAAAACAGGATGCTTCTCAAGCAAGGAAAGCAGTTTATACTTCAGAGAACAAAACCAACTGTATTCATTCTTCTTAGTTGACAAGTGTCATAAATTGAGCCCCGCCAACCTTATCAGCAATTAAAAACTTTCATATTTAAAATAGTTTTATCTCTACTTAATTAATTATTTGTCACCTATAGCCCTTAGCTTTCTCCCTTATGAACCTGAAAAAACCACCAATATGTTTCTCTTTGCTTAACAGAGTGTAAGAAGAAATAGATGCTGAGAAGAAAGGTGTTCCCTCATCCTCCCAGGCTTTTTATTCAGACTCACTGAAAAGAATTTTCTGCCATGGCTGAGCACTTGGCTTAAAAGACTTTAAAAGTCATACTGTCACATCTTTAAAAAATACATGCACTGTAAACTAGCAAGTTAGCAAAAAAAATCATGGCAAAACATCTAACAGGCACGTACCACATACACTCAGGACTGGGCGAAGACAGATTTGGACCAAGACAGAGTCCAAATATCGGCTGGGAAGAAGAATCTCTCCAGCACTACCACTCTGTAGCCACGTTGTACATGACTAGACATTCAGGTGGGATGCTGCTTCTCCAGCATGTCCAAGAAGCACCTCCACCACCTTTTTTCTGAGTAACCATCTCTGCAATGCCCTTTCCCACATAAACTCCACTGGGGCTGTTCTTCACCAGCAAGGTGCCAGATTGCTGTAACACACCTGCACAGAGACAGTGACCCCAAGAGCAGAGAGCTTCTGCTTACAGAGTGGGTGGCTTGTGTGAAATGCCAGCAACGTCCATGATCAAGCTCTGCTGGTTACCAGCAAATTTCCAAACAAGATGTCATGCTTTTGGTCTACCTTGCCTGGTGCGGAACATCTGCAGCACTATTTCTCTCTATTTCCTTTTCTCCTCTTCTCCATCACACTCTTACCACCCCTCCTGCACTCCCCTACAATAAATCAGTAGTCCTAACCTGGAAATCCCTTGCTGTGAATTGGATGGAGATGCTGGTGGGATGTGATCCCATCCAGAGTCTCAACTCTGTGATTCCTTGGATGCTTTGGCTACTAAACTCTCTATTTGTGAGTACTCAAATCATGCTGCAAGGCCAGTTTCACTTTCTAGCCTGAAGCCCAGGAATGTTTCAAGGTTATTTTGTTGCCACTGAGTATCTGTCATAGTGAGATGAGTAGTGCTTTCTATTCCACTATTCTCTGTACTATGTATTAATTACAGGAAGGGCATCCAGAACTTAGCTTAGGTCTTCTTAATGGCTTTTAGAAATCTAAACACATGAAAACAAACATTGGATTTTGTTCTGTACATAATCCTTACCAGCTGTGACTGAGCTTTATATAAACTGAGCTATTTGATAGACTTCCTTAATGAGAATTGTCTTGTAGTGTAAATCATCTGAGGAGGTAGGACAAAAAGCAAATTTTACTTACCCCTGTGCTGTGGTGTCATCACTCAGAAAAGGAATCAACACAGCAATTAATTATTTTTACACACACACTCTCATCTGAAGGACCGGAATGATCTAGTACCAGACAGGTAACTGTACAAGTCTGGTAATTCACAGATGTGCCGCATATTTATGGAAACAATCCAAAGACATTTGGCTTGTGGGAGGTGGGAGAGGGAAGACCACCAAAACACTTTGGTCTTATTTCTGAAGATTTGCTATGTGCCCGCCAACCCACAGGTTAAAGCAGCATTTCTTTAATAAAAACAGCATCTTATCCCTGGAAAATTACAAGATTTGATAGGAAAGCATCAGCCACAAAATTTGCAGCTGTGCACACCAAAAGCAAACCATAAATCAAAAGCAAAACACTTGCTATGCCAGGAAACAAGCTATCTGTGTGAGATGCCCAAAGACTGACAGGCAGATGCTTTCTCATTAATATCAAAGCAGTATTTACCACATCCTGATCCAACTCTAAAACCAAACATGAGGTTTGGTAAACACACTCTGGACACGCACCGGAGTTTCATTCTCCAAACATGAACAATATCATCCATATCACTTCACTGACAAGGCCAGGCACATGTTCTCCTGGCAAGAGGTGGGGGCCATGGACAATTGACTGGAGCAGTATCTACTCCCTGAGCAAGGAGAACCTGGCTCTGCCTTCAGCCTTCAGGGTGGATATTATCAGTGGCACATGTGAGACTGAGCAAGCCTCCAGAGGGGCTGGATCTGGAAGCGAACACAGCTTGATTGAAACACAGTGAGAGAAATGCAAAGTTATACCAGACAAGACCACCAACGAACGAGGGGGCAAGTGCTGACTTTGAATGAGGAGTGATGGAGCTTCATTTCCTCAGTCTAGAGGGAAGAGTAAAATAAAAAAGGAAAGCAAACTCCAAATCCTGCCATATACCTTCCAGTCTTAAAAAGTTAGGTGAAAAGGAAGTTGATTTTACTTATATTTAGAAAATTCAGATATGTCTTTTCATGATTACTAAATGTGGAATGGTGGAAACCTCAGAAAATAATTTCTCCCTCTCATCTACTGTTTTACTAGTGGAAGATGGCAGGGAGGTTGGAACCAGATTTTCTTTAAGGTCCCTTTCAAACCAAACCATTCTATGATTCTATTTGACAAAGAAACAGGTGTTTTTAAAGTTAATAGTTCACCTTAACTTATTTAAAACAGAGTTCTAGAATCCCCAAATTAAAAGAAATCATTTTACCTAGCAGTGGCATCAGATGACGCCTTCTTCCATTACTAATGCCAACTACAACATGGAGGGCAAGAATGGCCAAGCTGTGAAAAACAGCTTATTTTCCAGCCTACCAATGTTTTTTGTGCCTTTTTCCACAGTACAGAGGCTTGAACAGACAAGACTCATTCTCAAAGTCCTTCTCAGGCATGCTACAGATGAAAAAAGATTTTCCAGTAGGTTATTTAATCCATGGCCCACCTATAATTACTCATGCACAGGAAGAGAAACTTCTAGTTTCAGGCTTCTGAAAGCAGATTAATGAAAGTGCCTTTGTTTGTGGGGAAAGAGGGAGCAGGGTAACTTGCTTAAAAATGTACATTTTTGCCATATGTAGGTAGAAAATAAACCCATCCATCAAGGATATATTAAAAATAGATGAAAACTGGCTCCAGACATAAGATTACTTGGTGAAAATGCCAGAATAATAGACATGGAATTTTTATTCGATCAACTCTGAACAACAGGGGAGATTAGTTTATGCAAACTCCACAGAACAAGGCTTTATTTCAGAAAGTAATCCTTCAATTTAGCCAAGATTTTGTTTGCTCAGAGATACAATGGAACAGAGAAAAAAAAAAAAAAAAGAAAAAGAAAATATCTGGCATACATAAAGGCAAGTCTGTGTACTGCACTTAGAAACAATTAAAGATGTGCTTTGTACCGGAGTAAAGCTTTTAACTATTGGAATAGGCAGAGCAAAATCTCGTATTTTGTGCATACAGTTTAAACTGCCAAACCGGGTTTATGTACCGATTAGTGGAGATTATTTAGAGTAGTACAGCCATTTTTTAAAAATACAATATTATTACAAAGAACCCCCAGAGGTTCATATGAAGATGGTCTCTATTTCATAGACAGTAAAATCACTGAGGCATATCATCACAGCAATGACTTACTACTCCTGAAGGAGCCAAGGGAGTCAAGCTTAGGGCTGTTAATGCTGGGAACAGCCCTCCCCTGCAACTGAACATGCAAAAACCAGTTCACAGCTCTTATCAGGTTTTTACTGGACTTTGACTGAGGTCTTAACACGCCTGCATCGCCTGTCGGCTTCATCCAGCTTTTCTAAGGAATTAGGACAAATTAAAAACACCTAAAATATTTAATTTAGGAAATCTCTACTTCTTGTCACTCTAGTAACACCACTGGTGGATGTAAATGTTCATCAGGCTTTTGGGAAAAGTCCCTTTCACAACCCTACCATGTGCATGGGACAATACTACACCCTGGATCATGCCCTTCTGACATTCAGGTTGGGATGTACCAGGCTTTACTTCAGCATTCTGAGCAATGTAAGTCTATTTATCTTCACTACAAACAAAAATACTTACATTACTTAACAGCTCTAAAAATGTTTTTTTTAATATAATCTTCATTTTGTGAAACACGTTAAACATGATTAAAAATCAGCAGCAGCACAAGAGCACTGTAACTGGATTTTAGCAGTATATCCAAAGTGAATAACACAGTGTGCTTACGAAAAAATAAATGCGTTTTTCAGTAACAGCCATTCTCTATACTTTGTTACCGACAGGGATAACAGAGGTGTTCTTTGTGGATATCAACAGCAACACCAGCATTACCCATTACTTTCAAATACTGTCATGCTGGGATGTTACCTGGATCATGTCCCACTTGACCCAAAGCAGGCAGTGCACTGCTGTGTGTGCCCTGAGTGTCCTTGCTCCATTACCTGTGCAATATAAAGGCACAGGTACATGTACCAGTGATCACCATGCGCTGGGCGTGCAGTATACTCAACATTGCTGTGTTTTCTCCCATCCCTTCATGCACTCCAGGAACACTGCTTGGAATATCCTGCTCTCCTGCTTCTCACATCATCTTACTACCATCCACTTGCAGGCAAATCTGCAAGGGAAGCAAGACCAAACTGTGCTTTATGAAAATATGCACTGAAGGCAGCTGCCCATCACCACTTCATACCTACTTTTGGGTGCAAACTCTATAGGCTCTCCAACACAGAGAGGGTTTCTGAACCCCACAGAATGAGGATCAGTACTCTCAGCCTAGCACAGAAGATGCAGGTGATGCTTTTAGTTGGCACAACAGCTTAACTACACTATGTTTAAGTATGTACAAAACATACCTGCGTCTCTGTGTTCTACCTCAAAGCTGAAGAAGAAATTTACCCTCAAGGAAAGTACAAGATTTATGCAGCTGATGGTATAATGTGCAGCAAAATCTTCAAGAACATTATCAAGGCAAGCACCCTCTTTGACCAGGAGATTATAAATTAAAAACACAACTGCAGTCCTACCATTGCTGCTACCATCTTGCTGCCAAAGCAGAAAAGAAAGAAAAGGTTCATTTGGGAGGGGTACAGCATGACAAATCTAGACCTCAGGTTCACCCCATAGAAGACCAGTGATACTCTTTAGAAATTTCTCTGTACTACTGACTGAAAAAGCCTCCTTGTGTGAAGCAGCACTGTGGGAAAAAAAATATCCCTGAGCTAAGGAACAGCAGGCAGAAGTCAACAAGGCAACAATAAAGATAAAACAAAATAATTGTTTGCCACTTACTCTCTTTTTTTTTAGAGCTGGCTGCAAAGAAAAGCCAGGCTCAAGCCAACCACAGTCTTGGAAGAGATGTCTTTCCAGCCTATGCACCAAGTTATAACACAATTTTCAGTAACTCTTTATTCCTTTGGTGCATGTAAAGGAGGACTAACAGGAAAACGTGCTTTTTGTTTTGCCCTCTCCTCCAAATTACTAATATTATTCTAATGCAGGAGACTTTACATCACTTTCAAAGAGAAAAATTCAATGATGTCTATCATTCTTGTGACAGCAAAAACACTGTGCTGAAATTACCAAGAAATAAAGTGCACAATAAAATCATCCTGCAGATAAGCAAATGTTTAAGCCCAGCCCTGTCCCAGCAGGAACTAGCAGGAGAGCCTGGAGAGCCTCTGCCACCTTCCCTCTCCTGGCTGGCAGGGCCACTTCCAGGTGGCCACAGCACTTCACACCAAGAAAGCTGGGTGCCCTCCTCTAGCCACAATCAGCTCAAGATGCAGAAATAATTTCAAGCAAGATTCTCACTACTTGTGATTTTAAAAAGCATTTCCCAAACCTGAAGGAGTTCTTCATTTGAAACACACCTTTAGGTCCGTATTTTTTCTATAATAATAAGTTCAAAGGCAATTAGAGCTCAAGCAACAAAACACAAGAGCACTTTGGACAGTGGAAAATGAAGAAAAATAGACATCACATGAAATAATCTGCCGGGCTCTGTGTTGTAGTGGACTGTAAGACAAGGAAGAGAAACTTGAAGGGAAACTGTAAAACTTGATGGGAAAAGGGTATCAGGCAGGTAATAGCACTATTTACAGAAAAATTCCATTTATGGAGATGCTAGCAAAAAAAGGGAGCAAGTGCCTAAAACAAACAGTCCCTTATTGACCTGAAGACAAGCATGCTCACATCAACATCAGCCACCAAACAGGCTGCAAGGACTTTGTGTCAGCCCTATTGAAAACTCCACCATAGAAAAAGAACAAGGAAAGGGACTGCTCTTCCATTTCAGCTGAAGTCTTTTCCCTGCAACACTCAGTTTTACCCTGTCTGTAGATCAAATGTTTGCTAAATAAAGTTAACTGGAAAACTAAAATATGCAAATACATAGCCCAAAAAACTTATAGGACAATACTGGCATAACTGAATACATGTATAACAAATTTACGTAAAAATGCATGAAGAACAGAGGATGCAGTTTCAAATTTCCAGGAGTTCTTCATATGCGTTTAAGAAAGTGCATACAAAATAAAATGTAAATATTTTATGGATTGTTAATAAAGGCAGTTGTGACTGGCATTACAACTGCTTAGTTTCTTTTTTCAACTACAATTCAGAATTTGGATGATGAAATTAAAAATGGGTAATACACCTTTTAAAAGTGAGTTATATGGATTTACAGCTATTTCATAAGCCTGTTCAGAACTCTTCAATAGTTTGTCTCTTAGTGCTTCTCTTCCTTGATGCAGAAAGAAACAAACTTTTTTCCCCTTTCTATTCTGATTTCCAGCAATTGAATCTGCTTCACACATCAATGTTAGCATTCCTATGAAAAATTTTCCTGACTGACAAACCTGCTATGGGTAAAACAGTGATGAGCCAAATCCAGATTTCCCTCTGAGCAAAAAGGTTTCAGGGCAACATTCCCATTAAACGATGACGAATTATAGTGAAGCACTGTGTATGAACACTGGGATGAATATGAAATGAGATCAGCTTTGTTAAAGTCACCACAATAAATATAAGATGAATCAATGAATACCAGACAATTACTGCTGAGCCTTTTAAAGCCGTCCTACTGCAAATGCATTGCAGGCACTAGAAAGATGCCCAGACTTACTATAGCTGCAAGCAGACAGTGCCAGTACTGACTGTAGAGAAAAATGCGCTACGAATCACAACTTGGAAAGGGAAACCAGTGGTAGCCACAAAAATGCTCAGGATAATGAAGGCACAACCACCACTCCATCACAGCAGTCATCCATCCAGCCAGTGGAAATGGCATGGAGCTCGATTTCCCCAAAATGTGAACTTGAAAACAATTTTAAACTTATGGCTTAGGCTTGAGCCTAGGCACAGGTCAGAAATAGAGATACTGAGCCCTGGAGAGCATGCTCATCACTAAAAAGAACATAAATGATGACAACTATCTTTCTTGAAGTTCAACCACAGAGGGAGCAGCCCAAGAGAGTGCCCTGCTCTGTTCAACATCTTGGTATGGCTAAAATGGGTTTCCTTTACCCCCAAAGACTCCTCTTGCCACATACATGGCTCACAATTTTCAACAATGCAAAGAAAAGCTTTTAGGTGATCACGATCCCCCTAAAACTGCACAGTGGAGGAGTTTAGTGGCATACCACAACACATGAGGCGTGCCCCAGTAAGTCTATTCTTCTAAAACTTACTGCTCTAAGATGACAAACAGGCAGAAACAGAGAGCAGCAAAATATCTAAGTAATATTTGGCTGCTAGCAGTGAGAGAACAACAAAAAAAAAAAAAAAAAAAAAAAAAAAGAAAGGGCTGTGGAAAACCAGATGAAAAGCAACACTGCGAGCTACTGGCTTGAAAATAAACCAGCTCTGCACTTGCCAGCAGCAGCAGTGTGCTTGCAAGTCACCGAGACCTCGCTAAGGCTGAAGATTTGTTCCTTGCGGTGCTGTGACCCATCATGCCATAGTTCACCGAGGAACCAAGTAGCTGGGTCATGCGATGGGCAGATGCACGTGGGAGAGAAACCCTCCGGCTGCCAGAGCTGCTCGGGCTCCCGGAGTCCCCTCTGTGACCACTGAAGCACATCAGCTCCCCCGCCCCGAGCTTCTGCAGCCTGGGGAGCAGCGACGGGCTGAAACCTGGGCTTATAACCTCCTTTGGATGGATACCTGACGCACTGAAAAAGTCAGGTCCTTCTTTAAAAAAACAAGTAACAACTCCCCTTTTAGATGTTAAATTTACATGCACACCACACAAGTAATGCAGAAAGACAGAACCACATTCTTTCTTCTTTCAAACTAAACATCACATAACTTGTTTTCTTAAAGCCATGCCCTAATTTGATAGATGTGGAAACTGACTCCCTCTGTCCTGTAAAAAAATGAAAAAGACAAAAAAGAAAAAGAAATTAATACTAATAATCCAGAGGATTAGGGCTCCGAGGTCAGTGCATAACCTTTTAATGAGCGAGGTATTTAAAGACTGATGACATAGTATATTTTTATTCTTCAGTAATTCAGTACAGAAGTTTACATTGATTGCTTAAAAGGCCATTCGATTTTATTTCCCATATTTAATTGTTCTCAGTGCCCAATAAATGGGTGGCTGAAGAAAGTAAAGGATAATTTTATTCCTCTTGTATCATTAAAAATACTGTCAGCCCAACTCACTCATTCACACGCCCTCTACATGCCCTTCATGTTTGCACAAAACCATGCGGATTATCTGTTTTTCATTACCACCAA
Source organism: Sialia sialis (assembly GCA_009812075.1). Lineage (NCBI taxonomy): Eukaryota > Metazoa > Chordata > Aves > Passeriformes > Turdidae > Sialia > Sialia sialis. Next base: position 39,181,860 of record VRYO01002734.1, on the reverse strand, counting down.
ACCCGAAACCCCCACAGTGCTCAGGCTCTCTAACCTGAATTAAACCTCTCACAGGTGCATGAACAAAAAGGAGGTATTTTACTATTCCAAAGCAGAACTTTATTAATATGACAAAGAAAATCCATAAGGCTTGCACAATGGAATTTTGTTTTACCTTAGAATTTATATCGTCAATGAAAAAGGGCTGCCTGCTAAGTCCTTATGTCTTATCATGGCTTGGACCTCTTTAGATCCTGCTCACTGAGCAAGAGCTGCAGTTCCTCAGACCAGGAAAACATGCATTTAAACACATGGCTAAGTTATATGCCCAAAGTTCAGCATGTGCTTAAATTGGCTTATCATCTGCTCATCTTTCTCCTTGTCAACAGAGAACAAATGTGAAAGACACAGGAAGGGTTCTCTCGCCTATCCAGTGTTTGTTGTATCTCACAACACAGTTAAATTATGCCACTCAGCGAACATCATGACAACTTCCTAGGTACAAAGTTATTTTTGTGCTTTCCATGAATTATGGAGTTATCTGGACAACACACACAATTCCTAGGTTGCTATTTATGCAACACACAGACTTTTTGAGTACTCGTTGAACCACCACACACTTCCACAATTCTAACTCACCAGAACCCGGAAAAAAAAGTATCATTTTTTTAGTCTCTCTCTCCACCATTTCTATGATGTAAGAAATTATTATCACCATTTTCCAGCCAAGCAGCTGAGGTACAAAGAAATGTGGTTTGGATTTGCAGAAGGTTCTGAGGAAGTTTAAAGCCCAGATCACCTTATCTTAATTCCTAACATGTTAGCCTTACTTTCAACAAACTCAGAAGGTGAAACTGTTAATGCCATTGAACTCAATGGGATATTTTACAATGATTTCAACAGTGTCAGGATTTCATCTTCTAATGCCAGAAGGATTTTTATCTAAGTAAAATCTGTGACTTTTTCTTTATAGCAATTCACAATATTTTATCACACACCACTGAATTACTAAAAAGGTAACTTGATTCACTACTTCATTTAAAGCAAATCTCCCTCAGTAGAAAATGCAATTCCTAACCAAAAAAAAAACCCCAAAAAAACCAACAAAACAAAAAACAACCAAAACAAAAAAAAAGTACATAGCATACAACAAATTTCACCAAAAAAAAACAAACATGCGTATAAAAGGCAATTTTTATAAGTCATTTTCATGTACCATTCAATATTGATGATCTCAAAGATCATCACTGTAGAAAGGAATATTGAAACATGAACAAAAAAGGAAATGGCATAAAATATCTTTTGAAAGATAACCATGTAGAGTTTTTGAAATGCAATCACATAGCTGAACTAGTACAATTTATATTGGATCTGTAATCTACTTAAGTATTTATTGATTGACACCCATGACAAAATAACTGTTGCCCTAATAGAATTCACATCCAACATTTTTTAGGTTTTCCAAATAGTTCACATGGTACATTTACATATAAATCAATTAATATTGACTGATTGATCAATATATGCACAGTATGAAAAAGAGTTTTGGTGGCTTTATGTTCTTCGCAGAGCAGCTTTACCTACTGATGATTAATTTTAATTTACTTTAAAGGATTCTATTGCACTGAAACTTTAATTAAAAACGAAATGAGAAAGTCTATAAAGTCTGCATAGCATCAATTACCTAGACTTGATATCCTGCACTTTGCCTACCCTCTGTACATATGGTTTCTGTTAAAATAATTGGAAAGCACTTCTGAACAATGTCACCCACACATCTATTCTAAGAGTGAGAGGATATATTACCACTAAACGTCACTAATATTAATAAAGAAACAATTAATTCTTCATTATCTATTTCTAAAATACACCATCAGACTCCTTCAGTTCAAACACAAATAAAATGTTACACATGTCTGTCAGTGAAATGGGTAATCATCATCGTTGTTGTAATATATACTGCTTTCTGTTGTAAGTCTAATGCCTCATTTATTTATAAGGCTTTTTGCCTGGCATTATTAATAGCCTCTTTGAAATATTAAAAAAAAAAAAAAAAAGCTAGTTCTTATTAAGCAAACTCACATACTTCCTGTCAACTCTTATAAAATGTGGATTTTAATTTGCATTACACCTTTTTTGGTGAACAGGCAACATTTATGTTTATAAGTGTTACTAGTTCATTAAAACACACAAAGTAATACTTTCCATTGATTCGTGCATGCATACAAAAAATATGTGTTTAGCAGACTAATCTCAATCCCAAACTAAGAAAATCCATACAAAAAATTATTTTAAAACTGCTGGTGATCTTACTCTAAGACTAAGTCTGCTCAGCAGCTAGTCTGATTTAAAGATCAACCCTACCAATGCTGTTTTGGATCAGGAACAAGAATGGTTCAATGTTTTAATTATTAAAAAAGCATGGAATTGTCACAGTCCTACTCCACTGCAGGCAGCCAGAATCAGGTTACAAGCCTCCATGGTGTCTCTGGCACACTGCCTGGACTATTTACTGCTATTTGTAAATTAGACACTTGTGTAGGAATGTCAGTTTTAAATATCTTTGTTTAAATGAGCCTGATAAGAGATGACTAGATATACATTTTATGTGACCATTAAGTAATTGCATCACACACAGACAGCCTGTGAATTTTCCAGGACAGCTAATAACAACCTACAAGGTAGCTTGTGAATTCAACATTAAAAAGAATAAAGCCATCAAAAACAATAAAAAGTGTACTCCATAAAGCTGTAACAACAAAAACACCAAAAATAGTCAACTACCATCCATAACAAGAGCAATCTCTGAGCTCTCCATTTCTGAGAGTAATGGAGAGTCTTAGGTGCCCCTATCAATCCTGCTAATACAGCTCCAGCAATTATTTTCCATACTCTACATCAGTAAGTTAAAATATGTTTCCAATGCCTAACATAACAGTCATTAAAGTTTCCCCTGGTTCAATCAGCATAACTAATGAGGCCACATAATAACAGAATGCAATCTCTAATGAAAAGCCCAACAAAGTCTCCCTGCTACAATGCTGCTTGTGATTTAGTATTCTCAACTTGTCCATCCTCCATCTTTTACTCTGTGGATATTATCACCACTCAGAAAATTACATTTCAATGAACTTGTCAGGAAATAAGTAATAAATTAATCAGGCAGCATAAACCAATTACACTCATTTTCTGTGTGTTTTCTTCCAGGGCCCATGAACGAATGCAGTACTGGGTGCACAGGTTATGCTTGCTGACTGCTCAGAAAGGCTGCAGGCTGTGAGCAGGAGTGCTGCTGGAAGGAGCGGGAAAGGCATCTTTGCTCTGCTGAAGCAATCACAAGTACTATTGATGCCAGAGGACATCCAGTACCAAAACACTGCTAATTTTTAATTTCTTTTTCTGAATTACTTTTTTAAAAAGCATACACAAATCTCTATACAAAACCGAACCACTCCAGGAACTTTGAAAAGTATTCACCAAATAACCAATGTGAAAACTTCCAGCACCTCAGCAGGTTTGCAAGTGTAACACTTTGTATTCCTAGTTGATAGTAGTGACAAAGAAAGGTGCCTACAAGACTTAAGCTGCTGTTAAGAATATTTCAATGTCACATTTGAGAGTACCCAGAGGAATTTATGCCAATGTCAATGGCTAAACTGAGGGAACTGAGTACAGTAGTTTCACACATAAAAGGTGCACCCTTTTGACTGAAATTTTGATTGAAACCCCGAAGTGCGCCTTATAGGCCGGTGCGCCTTATATATAGACAAAGGAAATTTGCCAACCCGGAAGTGCGAGCCATGGTGGCTGCCGCGACAAGGGGACAGACATGGCAAGGGCAGCTGCGGCAGCAGGCACCAGGCGGGAGTGCTGGGGCCCATGGCATGGGGAGGGCACCTGGGGCTGCATTGAAAGGCTATGCCGATCCATGAAAAATGTTTGAAAATTGAGCACCGGCCAGTAAACCCCATGATCGTGCGATTCTGTTACTAATTCATTACTTTGTTGCGCATAGATTCTTGCATTAAAAAAAAAAAAAGCCCCTTATAGGCCAGTGCGCCTTATATGTGGGCAAATTTCGGGGACTTGCCGGCAACCCAGAAGTGCGCCTTATAGGAGTGAAATTACTGTACTCAACAGATTCCCAACACTCTTTAGGCAGCACCCAGCTGTAAGGCAATTCTACTCTTCCCTCCAACTGCTAGAAAAACCTTTAATATTGGTAATGTTTCTTCTGAACATGGGAAATGAGCAACAGTACCATGTGATGTAGCAGTCGAGAGCTCCCATGTTAACAGGGACTGAACGATTCAAACTGGATGCCTCTTGCTCCAGGCTGTGTGAAAATTTGGGAAGAGCAACGCACTGGTTTAGCGCCTCTTGTTTAAGGCATGATGTCCATCTTCACAAGCAAGAGAATCAGAAAGATTTTTTTTTTACAAATAAAGCTCAGATGCTGAAGGCATGCTCTCATGGCATAAAATTTCACAGCAAATTATTCAGATGCAAAATGTGAACAACACGGGCTTCTGGCCTATAGAAGTGAGCCCAGGTGACAAAATGGCACAGAAACTCATGGCTTAACAATGAATGTGAGTCCACCCATTTACTGCCTTCAGAAGGATTTAGTTAGACTCAAAATAGATGCACTTTCCAATAAAAACTTTCTACCAACTGCTTTTGTTGATATATAATGAAGATTTTATGCATGCAAACTTTTTCCATGTATTAAATATTTCCATGAACACTTAAACTTAGTCCTGCAAGAGTAATTATACAATCATCATGCACCTGCCAGACTCTAGACCCTCACAGAGCACCAATATCCTTTTTGTGAATATTGTCTGTGTTCTGTCCCGGCTGGGAAAAGATCTAAGTAGGTTAAGCTCTGGGAGTTCATTGTCATTGCCACTTCTTGAAGGCTGAATATTGTTTAACCTTTCCCCTACAGTCTGCATGAAATTCCTAGAGGGCAGTTTGAGACTCATACAGACAAATTAAAAGTGGGAGTTATTGAGACTGGAATAAAATAAATTGAACTAAAATAAAATATGTCATGATACATGTAACCTCATATTTGGCAAGAGGTAGGCCAGAAGCACAGTAAAAAATTAAGTTACGGCATTAAAAAAAAATTATCTACCAAGCACTTTTGCCACCAAGCTAGCTGCCAAAGTAATATCCCCCCTTCATGACTTTAACAATTCTTTTCTTCATTTATCCTCACAGAAGACAGCTCCTACCAAGAAGTCATGTGCTCTCATATTCTTCCCTATATTAATTTCAAACTGCATTTATCTACCTTAATAGTTTCATACCCTTTTTTTTTTTGCTTGCCCATTTTATGTTGTCATCCTAAATACTTTTGAAAGGTAGAACCAAAGAAGCTCATAATTTCACAGCACTGGTCAAGTACATGAGAAACGGAACCAGGTGTACTTTTCACCTCCACTTCCAACAGCATGGAATAATGCTTACAAAACAGGATTATTTGAGCTTGCTCAGGTACTGACAGCAGTAAAAATGGGCAATAGAGTCACTAGCTGGCTTGGAGACAGGATCTCTTGTGTTCTAGTCTATGCCCATGGTACACTTTCTCCATGGCTCAGGCACACCAGCCATTTGACATTTGTATTGTGCTGCCAGAAAAGCACCACAAAAAGAAATGGAACAGGTAGTCCCATTCTGTTAATAGAAATGAAAATGGATCAACAACACCCACACATCCCTACAAAGACTGGAGGAGACAACTTCACCAGTCAGAACGATGGGCCATGGTGAAAGTGGCAGCATTTTCAGCTTTTTGTTGCTTTGCAGTAGGTTTTTCCCAACATGTTCCAACAGCAGCCAGCCCCGCAGCCCCAGCAGGATTTAGAGAAACTGTGCTGCTCAAACCTTTAACCCAGTTCACTGCAACCACAAGCAGGAAAGCCTTAGCAAGCCAACGGGTCTACTGCAGAGATAAAAAGTGCTCACAAACCAGTACTCTGCAGCACAAGTTCATTTTGCTATCCCTGGTTCATCTCCATGCCACAGTGCAACAGCCTTTTTAAGTAAATCTCTTCTACAGCCAGCTTCTATTTTCATGTATTTAATTTCCTCGTATTATCCCAACTACATCACAAAGGCTCATGCTAAATGATTTCTCCTCTTTGTCTTTTTTCTGGTTCTGTACATTTTAATATACTTCAAAAACAGTGAGATGGTTCTTGTGCCCCATCCTTTCAGCCTCCATTAGCAAATATTTAAGTATTTCAAATTTGTGCTTTGAGTCCATATTTCCAGCACCTGAAGTTTGTTTAGTTCACTGGCTTTCAGAGTGTAAGCATCCTGGTGTCAAATGCTCTATTGTACCTTCCAAAAGAGAATATAACTCCAGTTGCACTCACTTCAGAGTTTTTCTATTCTGGGAAACAAAGCAAAACAAACAAAAACAAACAAATGCACCATTTTCCCCAGTTGCCCTTAATTTGACTTCACTATGGTCCACATTAACAGAAACAGCAGCTAAACTGTCTTTGAAACTTTATTCACCATAGCCAGAAAAAAAGAAGGAAAAAAAGACTGGTGAAATGCCTTTAAAACATGCTTTAATCTAGCTGGAATGCCATAAATTGCTTCCAGATGTGCTCCATACAAAAGTCAATCATAGCTATTTATACTGACACTCTACAGTCCAAACAATCTGAATCCAAATGCCATGTCTCTGCTACAATAAAGCTATAAATGTCAGTCTTGTTGAATCTGGAGAGGTGTTGAAGAGTTCATGCTAGTTTGCTTTCTGGGCTATTTGTTAGCCAGCAATTATTTTTAAAAAAGGAGGGGAAAAAAGAGGGGAAAAAAAGAAAGGAAACAAAAAGAAACTTTTAAAATGGATCCTTTCCTTGCTGAACTGTTCTTAAAGCACACCTGACACCTTCCAATCATGACCTTGAAAGTGCCACAGGTTACAAGTTGAAATTCATTTCATAAGTTAGAAAAATGTAGTGCTTAGGCTCTGAGCCAAGAATAACTGAAGGGCTTGGCAAGGCTCCCATGCCCTCCCCTAGAACGAACACACACGTAGTACACCTGGGACTAAATGAACTGAAGTACAGTAAAATGACACACTGACTGCAATAATACTTCTATTCAAAAATCTTCCAGGGTATTGGGGGAAAAAAATAATTCTTGCTGTACAGAAAAAAAAAGTTTGGAAACTGTACCCTCATCTGTTGTTTTGCATGCAACACACGGTCATTGGAATCAAAGTAGTCTTCACCTGGGAAAGCTGAATAACCAGCATTTAGATGAAGAGATGACCCATGGAGTTATTCCACACTGTTTCAGGAAAATACATTATTTTTGTGCAGTCTCCACTGAATTTTCTCAATCATTTTTATAGACTTCACTAAGATGCTTTGCCCTCCCCTGCAAAAGTGCACCTGCAGTTCAATTGATGCATAAATGTTCAGAGTTTTAATTCTAGATGTTTGTAAGTGAAAGACAACAGGGAATTTTCTTATTGTTGCTTGCAGTTTGGGCAATTAAAGCATTTCACAAAAATCACAACATTTAATGACTTTAGTCTTCAGTTCCCTGCTTTCCTGTTTCCCTTGATGTTTGCCTCCTACTCCAAAGATTTCCTCTGCCTTCCCTCAGATCCTTACCTTTTCCAAGTCCAGAAGACCATCCCTAAAATGGAGCTGAAGAACATTTCTTCCTTCCTTCCAGGTTAAGCTGTAGCATGGACTGTCATTTTTAACCACACAGGTTGAGAGAAAAAGGCAGAAAATGCACACTGAAATGATTAAACTTTGGTGTAAAACTTCCAGAGAAGGGAAGCAAATTGTAAAAGACACAGTATTTCAAGATTCAAACTGTACACACACACACACACACATATATATATATAAAGCGAATGCTTTAGAACAAGATTTGTGCACTCAGTTCAACTTACTGGAAAATTTCAGTTTTTAATAAATCTCTTCAGTCAAAGGTTATACAAATGACTACAGAAGCAGCAAACATAACACCTGTATTTAAGAACGGGGGAGGAACCTATCTAGTGAACCACTGAGCTATCAGCCTGGCCCAAACTTTAAGCAAGGTTTTGTAACCTATGTTGAAGGAATGTCATTTCTGTGTAATCGCAGGGGGTTGGAGGATAGATAAGCAACAGAGAGGCAGAGAAGCTATTCAAGTTAAAAGACAATTCTGGCAGAAGAAGAAATGATTAAGACTTGGCCGCGAATCCACTAAGAATGGAATTCACAAGCACGTGCCTAACCATGAGGAGGGCAAGATGCTGCAGCCACTGTCCTGTGGGAATGAGATGGAGGAAAGCCCCATCACATGGGAGGCTGAGAAATTTACATGACTTCAGCATCCTGCAACAGCAGGGGATGAAACCTGGTGGTGCACAAGCTGCCTTCCTCCCCTGTACCAGCCTACATTTTTGTCTATCTTTATTCCTAGTTCCTATCAGACAGTGAGCAGTTTTCATTGCATTGGTTCTCCAGATAAACACATTTAAGTCTTGCAAGAAAAGCTTGGGGGCTGCTAAATAGAGGGCACCAATACCATTTTTCAATGACATCTATCAGTGAATTTCTTCCTTTTCTTCCACCCCAGCAGTGATATCAACCTTCAAAAATCTTCTCCCTCCATGAACTTTACACAAAACACCATGTTGTTGTACATCCTCATACTATCAAAATTTACACATAAAGTCCTTCTTACATCCTACGTCACTGTAAAGACCTACCACACTGCCTCTGAACATGCCACAGTCTCTCTGAAAAGCCTGACCACACATTTTTAACATTTAAAGACAAATGCACATCCAGAGGGAGCAACTAATTTACTCTGTGTCCATAATCCTTACTGTATTTTCTCCACCAAGGCACACCGCTCTCCCCTCAAATGTGCATTAAGCTTCCCATTTAGATGCCAAACCTTCTGATTCTAGGACTTCTCATGAAGCACCAGCCCCACTCTGGGATACAACAAAGTAAAGTAACTATGACAATAATAATAACTAACACTAATCACTATTGCTGGCTTTGAACTCTATGAATCTGTTCTGCTCTTGCAGCTGTGCTGTTTCTTCTGAGGCACCAGTGGTGCTGCCAGCAGCCTAAATGTTAGTATAAATTCAACCCATCCTTCCCATCCAACAAAAAGTACCATATCTCCAGATCTGCATAGCTTCTGCATTTGTGATGGCTGACGCCCAAAAAGAGATAGAAGGAGAACAAAAGTCACTAAAGTTACCAAAATATGCAATATAGCTACTGTTTCAAACAAACAGGTTTGAAGCCAATATAATTTCTAACAGTATCATCCAATATTTTATTTGCTTTAAATTTGTCATCCTTTATTGGAAACAATAAGTCTTCCAAAAAAACCCAAAAAAGCAAACAAAAAAACCCCAAATTAAAAAACAAAAAAAAAACAGGAAAAAACCCCCAAAAAACCAACAAAAAACAGCAACAACGGGCAAAAAAACCACAAACTGAAACAAACAAACAAACAAAAATTTAAAAAGAGAGAAAAAAAATCCCTCACTTCATGTTTGAAATTATTTACTATAACTTTAAAAGTAAAAAATGAAGCACTTGAGTCTCAGATGTGTAACCAGTAGGGAGTTGGCTCGATGCGTCAGTTTTTACACCTCTTGCAGTTAAATCAGAGATCCAAATGCAAAATCTAGCACTCAGTGGTGAACTTATAACACTCCCTGGAGGAGTGTGTCCATAAACCATTCACTGGATTACACTCATCCATACAATACTTTATTTTATAAATCCACTCCCCACCAAAAAAAAAAAAAAAAAAAAAAAAAGTAAAAAGGGAAGGGGAGGGGGGGAAAGAAAAGCTTAACTAAGGTGAAGTTAAGGTTGCACAAACTATAGATCATTTTTGTCATCACATGTCTAAATCTCTGCTTTCCTTTTTGCGATTTCATTAGTACAACTTTCCGGTGTTTTTATCTCAAATGGATTTGTTTCTCCAAATTTGTGTCTTGGCCAGAAAAGGGATCCAAAAACACCCAAGGACATATGTGGCACAGCCACACGTGGCGCAGGAGCATTCCCAGGCCTTTGGAGTGTGCTCAGCAGAGCTAAAACACTTTCAAAAACTGCTGCGCTGACTTTTCTGTGGAATGTCCTTAGTGACAGTTTTTTGGGAGTTTCACATTACGCCTCATGTTCTTATGAGTCTTCCAGATATTAAGTCTTTCGCAATGTATTTCATAGAGTCATGGAATCATTAAGGCTGGAAAAGACCTCTAAGACCATCGAGTCCAACTATTAACCCAGCACTACCAAGCCCACCACTAAATCGCGTCCCTAAGTGCCACATCTAGACATCTCTTCAATACCTCCAGGCTTGGTGATTCAGCCACCACACTATGCAGCCTGCTCCAATGCTCAACAATCTCTCTGTAAAGAAAACTTCCTTAATATCCAATCTAAACCTCCCCTGGTGCAACTTGAGGCCATTTCCTCTCAGCCCATTGCTTGCTGCTTGGGAGAAGAGATAAACTCCCACCTGGCTACAACCTCCCTTCAGGTAGTTATAGAGAGTGGTAAGGTCTCTCCTGAGCCTCCTCTTCTCCAGGCAAAACAACCCCTGTGCTCTTCCAGCTGCTCCTCATAGGAGTTATGCTCTGGAGCCTTCATTAGCTTCCTTCTCCCCTCTGGACGTGGTCCAGCTCCTGGAGCATGTATGTAAACGTGTGCACACACTGTGTATACGTGCTCACATGCATACACACGTGCATACAGACACACAAACATACACACAGTCTGGGGCTAAAACTAGAACAGATAAAGATCAGTGCAGCTCCACTGATTTCAAAGGAATCTCCATCAGATGACAAAACCTGAGGACAATGAACCTGCCTGAGGGCCTACTGACTATTTCAAAGTTGACAGAATGTAATAAATGCAAAGATTTCCAAAGTCCTTCATGATTAAAAAAAAGAAAGCACATGTACTAATAAAAGAAAGAATGGGAGTTTTGTTCCATCGAATGCCATTCTCTTCACTATCTAACACGCAGCTCCCACTGTCAGCTCCTTCCATGTCTCTTGTTTTATTAAAATTGCAGAATGGGAAGCTTCTGAGGCTTAATAGTAGTGTTGACTAGACAGCCTCCACCAACCATAACTTTTCTATCTTTTGGAATATGACAGTTATCCAGATTTCTATATTTACTGTAATTTCTCCACTATGCCTGCATGGATTTATCATGCTCCAGGAAAGCTTCCTTTGATTGTCTACCAATTGTACACCACAGTCTAAAAACAATCTTAAACACAGTTCTTAAAATGAGTATTAAGTTCTTGAGAATTTTTTTTAGTTGTCTTATAAAGTGACATTTCAAACTTTCAAATTTTTAAAAACTTGCCATAATGCTCACCTCCCCCAATTCAATTCAAACATAAAATGGAGTTCCGCTTACAGTGGTTCAAGTTCATGAAAAATTAAAATGAACAAAAAAGTCACGTTGTTTTGGAATGTCCAGCTATCACTGATCCATTTCTTGCTGCAGTGGGGATGGGACCAGCAGCAAGGTCAGCTCACCTGCAGCTTCACCTTCTGCTCCAGCTTTGACCAACTCCAAAGAGTGGGTCAAACCAACAGTACTATCAATGTCAACTTGAGCCACTGCATGACCCCCCACCAAGGAAGGATGTACTCTGAGAATATGCAAAACTGGCTAACAACTCAATTAGTCAGGACATGTAATTGTGCCCTCAAGTGTTGTGAAACTGAAAAGCCTTTTTGGTTATAAAATACATTGCTTTCTTAATGTTATGGTCAATAAGACAACAGAGCATTACTTATGCTGCATTTTATCTAGTCCTTGAATGCAGCTCCCCCCATTCCTGACGTAAGATTTTCATTAGCCATGATACAGCTGACTGGGAAAGCCAAGCCAGAGAACCAAACCCACTCAAAGACACAGCCACATTAATAATTTGACAGCACATGCTGTAATATACAACTGTGAGCCTCTTATGTGAGTCACAACCAATAACTTTTACAGCAGGACAGTCAATAAAGAATAACCACCACCCCAAAAGAGTGTCTTGGTGAGCAATAACAGGTAATGGTTTGTTCATCTGTTTGCCAGCCAAGCTCTAGAGAATAATCTTCTCCAATTACACCACTCTCACGCATCGTGCTGTACTTCAGTGACCACATCTCCGTGTCAATGTTTTTTAATTCTTTTATCTCCCCTAATCTGCTTTAAAGAGCTACCCTAAGTCTTTGCTTACATCATTCTGCTGAATTTCCATTACCACAGAAAAACATCCGCCCCTATTAATTTTTTCAGTGCATTTTGTGGTATGTTATTGCTTTTTTTAAAATCAACTAATAAAATCATATCAGAGAGTTTTTCAGTGCAGCCTAAGCAAACACTGGCGTGTGACTACAATGAGGTATAGAACAGTATGCAAGAGAATTCAGAGGCTGAAATGAGAATACAGTTTCCCATGAGAGAGTTCTGTGTTCAAGCCATTTAACTTTAAAACTAGTTCAATATTTGAACAAGACACTATTTTATTCCCATTCAAAGTTTAAACACAGATCACTTCGAAATCAATCATAAATTCAAACCTCTTTATTTTAGAAACTGTTTCAATATTTAAAAGGTTTTTCTCTCTTTAATGTAACCGCACCTTCGAGGCTGCAGAAGCAGAACTGACTTTGAGATGCTTAAGAGCAATGCTATTTTCCTGCCAATACACACAAAAGGCAGTTCTAGGAAAAAGAAAAAACCCACAAAGGCGAGGCTGTGCTTTGCTTCAGAGTTTAAGAACAAAGTCTGGACAAAGAACACACAGCCTAGTCTTCAGCCCAAACTAAAGTAAATGAACTTGGTTTGGGTGCTTTTCGGGGTACACCACCGTAATTCCTGCTTTTGTCCTCACCTGCATGTAAGGAAAAAGCATGAGTGGGATCAGTGTAGACAAAAAACAATCCTCCTTCAGGATGGTACAGAGGGAGAAATCTGCAGTTCAGCAGGAGGATGCAGAGCCCATTGGGTCCCTGTCCCCACCCAGCTGTGCTGTCCTGCTGCCTCAGAAGGCTCACAGCCCTGCTGAGGCTCCAGCTCTGTGACACAGAAAAAATATTTCAGCCTGGTGAAATAGCAACATTTCACACCCATATATCATTTCAATGTGATGATCTTCAGGGTTCTTGGGGGTGGATGTTACATTTGCTTGTTTTTAAACCTTAAAACTCATTCCTCAGATGGGCAACTTATCACAGAGAGTCAGTGATGGAGAGGTGAAACCAGGCGAGTTCCTGAACTGCGTCAGTGCCAGCTCCTTGGCACATGCCACTCTCATCCAACTAATTTCGGTACCAATTTGTTTCTAAAAATTATCTTTTGTGCCCTCATCTTTGTACAAAGCTCTTTTTCACAAGCCCAGAGCATACAGCTCAACGCAAATGTAACAGCACAAAAATACTCATACCAAGTGGAAAAGACAAACTGATTGTTCTAAAGCAAACAGTCTTACTAACCTCAGGGTTATCCTGCTCTGTTTTCTGGTCAACTACAGTCTTCACTATCAAGTTAAAAGATGCCTTTAAAAAGGATTAAGCATCTGTACTATTAAGATCACAGAATAGGAGCAAGAATTAGGCTGTGTCTTTGTGATATCAGTGCACTTAACCACCTATGGCTTTTTATGAGCCCAGGAAGTATTATTTGGCTCTATATATAGCAGTGTGATAAACCTGGCTGCATGGGTAGTCGTGCTGCTGCACTAGCATCTGAATGTCACCTTTCCCAGGAGAGGGCAGCTGTCATTCATAACCATCTCTCCTTAATTGAAAAATGAGGGGTCCCTGTTTCCAGGAAGCCATAGGCCAAGAGCATTAGGCAATAAATGAGTTTTACTTTTTACGTACCTCCAAATAAAAAGAAATCAGTTGTAATCAACACAGCATTAACATACTGTCTTGTAATATTTCACATAAAACATGTCACTGAAAACTCAGTATTGAGCAGGAAGGAATTTGATGAATCAAGTAGATGAAGCCAAGATGTAGTTATTAGATGCATTACATCTTTAGCACATCATCTGTAAAAATGTCCAGGGTAAACTAACGCTCCAGGGGAAACCTGACCTTTAAGAGGCTCCCTAATACTACATCTAAATTAATGTCAGTGACAGGCACTTCAATCTAAAATAGCAGGGTTCTTTCGTTCTATCTACACTATCTACTCATCCATTTATTTGTGTGTAAATGTGTGTGTGCATAAATGGATTTGTGTCATTCTGGCACTGGGGGAGTGGGTGGGGGACAAAAAGAGCTCGTAGATTTTTTTTTTCCTTATTATTTCTCTTCCTTACTACTCCTATGCATATTGTTAATTTTGCAGGATTCATTCAGAATCCTTTCAGCATAAAGAAGGGAAGGAAAATTATTTCTTACAGTAACTAAATATATTTCTCCAAGGAGGTATCAACCTTGCAAAATAAACATGCTTGGACTAGAGAAGGATGGAACTCTTGCAGCAATCAATATAACAAGCAATTCTGAATTTGTTTTAAAGAGCTGGGCTGGGCTCTGACATGACTGGTGGTCAAGATAAAAATCATAATTGAGATCAGTTTTGCTCTTTCAAAACAAAGCACTGGAAATAAATTCAGTAGAAGATGCATTTCTGCCTTGGAGGAAAAGAAACACATGAACAATACACAGCAAAATACTGATTATAGAATAATTTCATGACTGTTAGTCAAATCAGTGCTAATTGTGGTGGCCAAACCTTCCCTCACTTCTGATTTTTATTCAGTTTTGGAGGACAGGTCCTCTGTCCTTCCACTTCTCAGTGACAACAGCATAATGGTGTTCTCAAGAACAAGCAATTGAAACTGAAATTTGTTCCTTGCTGCAAAGGATTTACACACTGCTCTGAAATGAGGACAATTACATCAGCTAAATCCTAGTGAAGTAAAATTGTTAAGTCCTTTCACATTTTGTTGATCAAGAACCCTTTTATTGGAACATTTTTCTTTTCAAACCTCAGTTCAGCAATAAACTATCCTCTAATTGGTCTTTATGCTATGAAGAGCTACCTTGCATTTTAGTTACTTTATGTGTGGTTATATTTTCTTACAAAGACACAATTGATCAGGAATTACCATAATCCCACACAGAGAAGTAGTCCTAGAAGCAGTGAGTGCATAAAACATTAATGTCAGTAATGTAGACATGACAAGTTTCAACTCTCCTTTCAGCCAAACAATCTGCCTCTTTCATACTAACATCACCGTTCAGCCATGGGCTACATAAACAATGTCAAACCTGGTTTCAATATAAAGCGAGCACATTAATGTTCCCACTAATATACATTTCCAAGTAACCACTCCATTAGATTGCTTAGTTCAAACTGCATGACATATCCCATAACATATCAGCCAGTTCAGATTCACAAGCTCAGAAGATACAGATATTCTAAGTATTAAAAAAAAAACAACTTTCTTGTGTGTGTACTCAAGAGCTCTGCTAATACAAAAACTCCCACGAGGCTCTCAAGAAAACATGCCTGGGTGGAACACAGCACTCCTCTGTTCAGTAAGGTTTTTCCAGGTTTTTGCTTTTTTTATTTTTGGTCTTACTTCTTCACAGAGATTAAGTAAATGGACACAAAAATAAAGAGGTTCTATTCAGAGCAGATAATCCTTTTTGTAATCTCAGATAACGCATCTAAGACCAGTGGATCCAGTGATGTCTCTCTTTAACCTATCCCAAAAGCAAGCCAGTTAAGTGGCTAAAAAGTTCAATGTACATGATGTAGAAATTCCCTGATTTAGCTCACTACAGACCCTCTGATCATAAAGCAAGACCCTACTCCAGACACATGAACTTTGTCCTTTCCCTCACACCTGGTAACAGCACAGCAGCATCAGTCTCAGGGTAGATGGACATGAGAAGCCCCCCCTCTGCAAGGCAACCTCGTGTGAGCCTCCTTAACAAGCCTGTGGTCCCACAAAGCACAGTACACATGCTGTACAGCAGCATGCTACAGACAGCATTACTGTGGCTTCCCATGTCAGCCCGGGTTATAGGGTGGTTTATTACGGGCTGGGGACCAATATCCTAGGAGCTCACACTTCCAATTTTCACGTTCAGCAGCTGGAAAGGCAAATATCCTCAGCCAGAAAGTTCATTAACCTAGAGATTTTCCATGGCCAGATTTCTTCAATATTGCAGTAAGATGCAATTTTACATTTGGGTTATGGTGTTTTGAAGTATTTAATGTAGCTGGAAGCCAACAAATACCAGCTAACCTTATCCCTGAGCTTGATAGTGTGTTGTGAAAAATATAGCCACTTTGAAATAACATAACTTTAAAACTGTTTATGCTTAACACGGTGAAATTAAACACACTGAGTCAGACATGCTAACTTTTCTATGTCGTTGAGTAACACTTAATACCTTAAAGAAGTGAGAAACAGGAAAGAGACTCAAGGATTTAGAGAGCAGCAGGGAATTTCCATAAAGTCATCTGATTTCTCAGACGGAAAAGAATGAAAGTTGAAAGTGAAATTGAATTAATCTTAGAAATATGTAATGCATGCCCCACACTAATCAGCCTATGGGGAGCAGTGAGCATAGATAAAGGAAGGTCCACTCAATCTTTAAACGAAAAATACCCACTCTAAAGTCCTCTGACTCTTCCAGGTTCACTAAACTTGACCCAGAATACATAAGTCTGGACTGGCACTGATCTCATAGGGCACATCTTCAGAAGCAACTCCACTGACTTCAAAAGTCTGTTGAGCCTCTAGCTCCAGATGTCTGTATGCAGTCATGAATTCCTGATCTCAGAATACTTTAACACACCTAAAAGAGCAGCAAAGGCTAAAGGTTTTGCACTTGTTGTTAAGTAAACAATCCCTTAATATGTTAAATAAAATTAATAGCTGAAAATATTCAACATATTCTGATCAGCAGCTGATATTTATCCCATACATTCAGGTTCAAAGTAATTTTGCTTCAAAGCTCACTTTTAACTTCAGCCAGCTTCCACTGTCAAGTTTCCAGGATAAAGTTCAATAAGGTTTACTTTCTAGTAAGAGTTAAGCCATTAACCTACACCACACACTTTTTCATGTACAGTGTGCCCACTGAAATGCAGTCTTCAGAATATTGTGTGATGTCAGTCAAAAGAAGGTCTGGCACGAAAACCCAGTCAGGGCTATTTCAACTATTCAACAGACCAATTACTTATACTATGTTAGACATTCCAGCTCCATGAATGTAAAGCTGTTTACACTGAGCAGTCAGGGTTGCACAGATAGGGTTGTACATCGTGAATTATTTTGTCAAAATACAGTGTTTCAAATATAATGGTCAGAAGAGATGTAACATGCATGCTTGCAGCCTCAAGTGCAATTTCCTGGCAACTACAATGGTGCAGGCTTATGGATTAACACACGAGCAATTCCAATTAAAAATGATGCAAGTCCACTAACACTGGGTCTGAGTAATATCTCCTCATACACAGGATACCCTGAAACTGGAAATAGAATAAATTAACAGGGAAAAAATTCACTTGCAACATTCAGCATACAAGTGAAGATGCTACCAATTAGCTGTCTGTGCAACTCATTTTGGAAGATGGTATCTACTTTTTCTTTCCTTCTCAGATTAGTAAATGAGCATGTCCTGCAAGACCTTCTAAATATGCTGGAGAAGTATGTATTCTATAAGACACTCAGAAATAGGATTCAAAGGTACGTGCTCCAGTCTTTCTGCAATTATGAAAAGTGAACACCAACCTGAAATAGAGCTGTTAGAAATTGTTCTTTCTACGAATTCCTCCATCTCAACAGAAGCAGCATTTCAGGTGCTTTCTGCCTGTACAATGAATAATGAATTTTCCATTGCCACCATCAATAGATTTTTCTGAAATTTGAGTTCAAGTTACCTTGCATCACACACTCCTATTCTTTCAAGAATTACAGCAGCATCCTAAGATAAAAAAACAGAAAGAATTACAAATACATGCCCCAACAACAGCCCAAGATATCTTATGTTCTAGATGGTGAATCACACCAAGTTCTTACATAATCAAGGTTGTGGCTCCCCTACTACCCATGTGCACAGTAAGCTGGTGAGGCCTCAAATCATCGTGGACTTAGATGAAAAGACAAATCAAAGTGCTGGATATACCATTTTTCACAAAGTCAGGAAACAAGATTTGTGCAAGAGGAAGAAAAATTAGACACCACATCTTGACACGGGGCTGAGTGGGACACAGAGTCAAATGCTGGGGGAACTTGGGAGGTCTTACCAAAGAATTGTTGTGCTACCTATCAGGAACGTGATTCTCCCAGAAAGGTATAAGTATAAACATGTATGAGGATTCAAAACCTGCTACTTAGCTGTGATCCACTAATAACTGAGCAACATTATTACCCTACTTCTTAATATATTATTGGAGACCATTTCGTTGAAATGGTATTGTTACAACCCAGCAATTCATTATTTCAACAGCAAAATTTTAAAAGACACCAACAGTCATCATCTTTTCTCTGTTTTTGGCCATTTAAATCTAGCATTGTGGGTTTCCCTCCCACACATACTACACTAAGCAGCATCATACACTCTCCTGCCACACCACTTGGAGATTTAGGGGATCCACAGGCAGGAATAATCTGGTTTACCTAACCCATAGTGCAATTGATGCCACTTGGGTGGCTGACAGAGAGCTCACTTTCAATTTGCATCATGATTTCTTCCCTGCCAAAATGCCACTGCTGAGGTGCCACCAGCAATGCGCGTTGTGTAATCGAGACCACCGTGCTCGGGGCAGGCAGAGAACTGAAGGCTCCTCTGTGCCATGCAGACATGCCTACACTTGGAGAGGCAAAGCTGACTGAAAGCTGCTTGAGACACTTCCCTGGGAATTTTTTTTACTTCTGTGGCTCAACTCCTTCATTTCCTTTCCCTCTCTTTTCAAGTTGATGCTGTAACATGGTCACGCTGCAGAAATCTCAGTCGGTGCAATATTCTGTGGAGCCACACAGCCCCTCCAATATTTAGGAGGCTGCTCCTGATTCATCAAGGCTTCCTTGATGCCTTACAACGTCTTGGCGAGGTCACAGGGTGCAGGCTGCAATTTCCTTCGCCTTTTTATTTGTATTAATCAGGAGTTTGGGAGCTGTGCATCCCTGTGTTTCCTGGCCGGCTCCAGGCATCACTGCATCACAGCGGCACCTGGTGGGACAGGGCAGGGCTGGAACACGCCGCTGCCCACCCGCAGGTCCAGACATCCTCCACAAACCCATAACCAGCGCTGTTTTGCTCTGGCAGGTCTTCCTAACATCTGCTGCTGTGAATAGTTCAAAATTAATACCGCTGAACCCTACCCTGGTATGTGCTAAAGAGATGCAAAATGCTGGATGGGGAGCAGACTGAATGGTAAGCCACATCTTAGAAACAGTCTGCAACCCGAGGGATCCGGGAGATGCTGCACACAGCACCAAAAGGAAAAAATAATCTGATAAATAACTCATCTCCAAGGCCTCTCAACTTTTGATTCATTAGCCATCATTAAAAATTTATAAAAGTATATTAGAAGTAAAGCTCGGTTCAGCCGCCCACATGTATTCTAGCAGCAGTGTGACACATTGAGCCCTTTTCTTTTGATTACTGCCTTCAATCTCATCATTTTTATTTTATGGGACGCAAAGCATCAAATTCAGCTTCAGAAATACAATGTTCAAAATATAGTGGCCAATAAATGTTTCATCTTTTTCACAAACTAGACCTTAAAGCGCTTCAGTTATTTATTTTTATAGCAGCAGCATACATAAGTGTATGACACAGTAAAGGATACTGATCTCTGAAGACCTCAGATTATCTTAAACTCCAGAAAATCAATATCAAATCCTGTGTTTACAGTACTTTTCATTATTTATTTTAGAGCCTAAGGAAGTGGACAGTGGAGACTGCCAGTTTTGTAGAAAAAGAACCTAGCAAAGTTGCAGTCAGATTTATAGGTCAAACACTACATTACAAAAGCAACCATTTACCCCCAAGAGCTGAAATCACTGCTGTTCACCATAAGCAGAGCGCTTCAATAATAGCCTGCAGACTGTTGCTACACCTCCATTTAATTTACTTCAGTCCTCACACCCCGGCCAACGCAGAGCCCGTGCAAGGTGTGTAAGAGCTCCCACACAGGTACAGCTGCCTTTGAGAGGCACTGGGGTTTGTGGAGTGCAGCTGGAGCTGAGGGCGTTCTGCAATCTCCAGATGCTCACAAACCTCAGCATCGATGCAGATGAACATCAGGCATGTCAGACTGTGCCCGCTGCTTTCAAGACTACCAGCTCTTGATCAGTTTTTCAAAAGTGGAAGTCCATGATGCACATGAGAAGAGGGGAGGGAAAGAAATGACAGAAAAAGTTTAGAGAGCTTGAATCCTTAAAAACACTTGGATGGAGACAACATCCAAAGCCAGAAATCAGGATTTTTACATCTTAAAAAAAATCCACTCTTTGCATTGCGGTTGCTGAGCTAACTGAAGAAAACTACTAAGTTAGATCTACATTCAGTATAACTTTAAATCCCAAATTAACTTAAGTAGGTTGATAAAGGACAAGAAGAAATAAAGTCTTAAGGAGTGCATAAATTAGCCCACAGAAGTGCTGGTTTAAAATGCATAAAAAGGCCATTAAAGTGAAAAGGGCTCTTACTGTGTCTGACTGTGCTGAACATACATTTAGAATCAACCTCTCACTGCTGTAATGATTCTAACACCATCCTCCTGTATCTGAAATAAAAAAAATGTTAAAGATAATTCTGATTGTAAGCATCTCTCTTTTCCCCTTGATTCTTCATACCAACATTAAAATGTTACAGAAAAATACTGTTGCAACTATATAAAATAACTGCATACTCTTTATATTAAATACTGTGATTTGTTCTTGTGATAAGCAGAAGGTATAGATATGAAGAACTGTTAGAATAATTACAGGCACTGGAGGAGTCCTGCAGGGTAGGAACTAGAAACACAGACAGGAATCCTTTTAGCTTAAAGATGAGGTATCTAATAGAAGGCATGTCTGAGGTTTCCATGAGACATTAGACATTCCTATTTATTTATTTATAACATAAAATTAATTTGTGGAATGCACTGCTACCACAGCACACTGACATCAAAAGCACAGCAAAATTCAGATAAGGTTCAGATAGATAACATGAAAATGAAGTGTTGCACCAGAGCAGATTTAGGAAACATGAAGGATTTAAGCCTTTTTGCTACACCGACCAAAATCTACTGACAGGATTTTTAAAAAAACCTACAACTTTTGCATAATGTGAAAGACATTTGAAAGTTTATTTTAGGGTTTTACACACTTTTTTCTGAAAACTCAGCTCCAGCCTTGTCTCAAGAGAAAGGACAGCTTCTTAGATGGGCCAGTGGTTTGATCTGGCATGGCAAGTCCTATATTCTTACGTTCCTACCAGATAATCTGCAGTAATTTGAGTGACAATGGATGGGTACCCATCCTAGGGAAAAAAATATTCTATCATTCTATTTCTCAGTGCACTGAACTGAATTATGTTAGGTTAAGTGTTGTCACACTGAATAATCTCAGGCTGTATCACATGTCCAAAGACACAACTCATTGTAATGTGCAGGACAGTGCAGTCAAATTTGCTACAGATGTGAACTCAGGGGGCAGCGGGGGAGAGGAATAAAAACCTGAAGTCCAGTGAAACTTACAGCACCTACAACACTAGTAAAAAAACACATGTTAAAATATTTTAATTCAAAATACTGTCCAATTCCAGAAAGAGAAATTGCTTGAAGATATGAAACACTTTTCTTTCCTCCTTTCCTCTTTCCGCCTCTCATCAGCCTAACTTCATATAATCACAAATTGCATTTAATGTCAAAGAAATTAAAAGGCATCTTTCAATAAAACAATTGGGAGGGTAAAAGTAAACTGAAGACCCCTTACCTTCTTGAAAAAACATAATCATAATATGTAAGTGTTACAAATTCATTCACTGTAATGAAGTATTTTATTTTGCCTATTAAACACAAGAAGCTCCCACAAGAGTCAGGAGTGGGGAGTATCGAGATTTCCCCACTCTTTGGAAACTCAGGCTTGTTTCTCTAACTTAGCTCATTCCACAGAAAAGATGGGACAATCTGCCTCAGCTGTTTCTGAGATTACAATAATTTTAAATTGAATACAAAACAGGTAGGAAAAGACCCACATGCCTACAACTCACATCACGATGCTCATGCCTCCACATCAACCTGTTCACTATTCTTGCTCTTTCTTCTTATGGCTACTAATTACAATTCTGAGTAATTTTGCAGAGCTCTCAATTTAAGTGTAACAACTACAGGCAAAACCCCCACCACCAAAATCCCCCATCCTCCATTTAGACAATGTAACTTATTTAGATTAACTCTTTCATGCCTAACCTCACCCAAAGTCCTTGGATATCCTTAGTGGCTTTAACTGCGCATATTTCCAAATAGAAGCTGAGCGGGACACGAGCAGAGGACACTTCTGCACGTGAAGGAACCCTGTCTTGAGGACTACCCAACGCAGACATCCCAACCACTGACCCCCAGACAGGAGAGCCCTGATGACAGGCTGTCCCCAACATGATGGGCAAGTGGCCATGGATGCAAACTACTGCCTCTTTCCAGGGGATTATGTGCAGACAGCTACTCACATCTGGGAGCTCACAGAACTGAGACCTGGGTCTGTATATCAGTGTTTGCTTTTCAGATAGTGCATTTTAAACAAGAATTTGAGGACTCCATTAAAAAAAAGCTCCTACAGCCCCATAGCTACCAAGTTTCAGCAATGAGATTTTTTTCATTTGACTTTTCATATGTGTACACAGAGATTCTCCAAAAAAACACCTTGAGATTTGATGTCTGACAGCTCCACTTGCTTTTAGAATCCTCATACCACACACAGGAGGGTTTGATTTTAAAATAATAGTTCCTTATTATTATCACATTCTAGAAGATTTTATTGCAGGATGAATGGTGTTTGTGTGGCTCTTTTGTTACCTTCTAAGAACAACAGGTCAATACTAGTTCACAGAGGGAGTGCCAAGAATTCCTTTCAAGGTGTAATTCAGCAGCCACCACGACTTGTCCCATTTTCTGCCACGGCAGTACTGCCATTTTGACCAGCCCTACACTGCTTTTGCTCTGCAATGCTGCAAGTACTTCGCAAAAAAACAACAAAATGTTGCTGGCACCATCTGCTCCTTGGAAACCTGCCAATCAGCATCCAAACCACTGAGAGGAGCTTGTGTTGGGATTTACTTTGCATCCATCCTTTCTGGAGGTTTGGCTTTTGCTGCTGTCTCCAGTAGCCCTACCAGCAGCTGGAGTGAGCTTTGATCTGTTTGTGTAAAAATCTGCAATTTAGTAACAATTTCCATCATACTCATTGACATGACCTTGTCCCATCAGTTTACAGCACTTGTACATTGCTGGGTTTGCAATGACCCGAAGTCATGGAACATTTAGTCCTCAGTAGGTATAGCTAACCTAAACATTGTGAAAACAAGGAGCAGATATGAAACGTGTATTTTGCCAGTAAATGGAATTCAGCCACTTTTGGAAAGGGCCAAGCAGATCCTAAACACTCAGCACCCTTCATTAGTGTTCAGAGATGAAGTGGGGGCTGCGCTGTATGACTTTCATAGTTGACAGTAAATAGACAGGAAGCTCACAAAGGACAATTTTCACCAAAATTTTCATACACTAGAGGTAACAAACCTCCTTATAAAAATATTACAGGATTTAGATGTTAAGATATCTCAATATTGGAGGGAAAAAAATAAAGAAGGTAAAGAAAAGAAAAATGGGACAGTGTGCCATAATGCTACTGGGATAGAAAATCCTCCATAAATTCCATACTGACACTGCTAACATTTACCTGAAATGTAGTTTATTAATTTATCATAATCAATAATAACTGGTTTACGGTATCACAAATGCACAGTTCACCTCATTTATACTTATTTGTAATTTGTGCACACCAAGCATCATTTTGTTCTACTATTTTTCATACCACAGCTATTTCAGGTTTTTTTACTACAATTGATATTGCATTGCTAATTCTTCTGTGAGTCTCTATTTACTGTAGCTCTTGGCTGCCTGTGTACAATGGCAGCAGGCACTGGCTTCAGTGCTGTGACATATCTATTTAATTAACCCAGCTGTTCTCTCTACAGCGTGAAGTACCAAGCAACGGTGCCATACTGGAAAGCAGGACTCATAAAACAAAAAAAAAAATTACAGTGCCACTTGGAAAATTAAACACAAATAAAGACTGCTTGAAAAAACAGATAAACACATCCCTGTCTGCCTTGACAGTCCTCTGCTATTCAGTTAGATACAGCACAATATTGCTGAAGACTTTTAGAAGTACCATTCCTTATTTTAAATCCACCTCCTTCATCTTGAATAAAATTAGCAATTTATCTGCATATGAACAAAAATGGACAGTTTTCTTAAAACAGAAAAAATTAAACAGCAGGCCTTTCCTTGTGGCAGTGTTCTTTTATCTATGCTTCTACAATGTCCATTCTTAAAAGTGCTACTGCATAAGAGAAAAAAGGAACATCTCCCAGCGCAAGCTGATACTGCCTTTTCCTTGAAAGCTCATGATATCAAAATCAAACAAATTAGTCTGTTTATCAAGCTGTCATTTAGCAGCATGCTGAAGGGAAGGAGGAAAAATAAAGCATTCAATGAAGTTGAAGGTTCTGCAGCCACTGCACATGAACACTATAATAACTATGACTTGCAAAGCATCTCCTGCCCATCACAAACAAGAAAGAGAAGAGAGAGAAAGAGAAAGAGAAAGAGAAAGAGAAAGAGAAAGAGAAAGAGAAAGAGAAAGAGAAAGAGAAAGAGAAAGAGAAGAACCATACCGTGTTTCTTTGAGACATGCTGTCTACATAGACACACTGGATGTGAAAATGAGTTAATTACTTTGGAAGAACAGCATCCACTGGAGTTATACCCATATTCAGGGATGCCTCCTGACCATGGCAGCTGGGATAAATGAGACACGGCAGCATCAAGCGGTCTCTCCAGTCACGCAGAGAACCTCAGCTCACACCCAGATGGAAATTAACTCAGTTACATCAAGTGAGAGACTGCTTGCTCTCCTTAAATGCTATCAGACCCCTCCTGCATTTTCTGAGAACTGAGGAGGCTGTCAGTGGTTCCTGGGCTGAGGGCATTTGTGTCAGCTGTGCCAAGGTACTCAGCACATGCCATGCAGGATTTTCCTCACCCCACTGCAGAGGAGTGCAGAGGACAGTTCTTTTCAGCGATGTGCCCACTTTGTGAGCACAACTGTGTCATGGAATGAAGCCTGGACAGCTCATTTCAAAAGCAATTCTAGCCACTGATTCAGGGTAAGACTACCATGAAAAATCTTCCCACATGCTCTAGAATATAAGCAATTCAAACAGATGCTGGTACAGTAATACAGTCTGAATATTATTTATTGAAGCTCAAAAAAATTATTATATTTTATTATATTATTATACTTTATTTTATTGTTGTTGAAAATATCTAAACCTTGCAGAGTTGCTGTTCTCACAGTAACGACCAGCAACAAGAGAAGGAAAAGCTGTCTAACATTACCTGGCCTTATACTCTTGGCTATTGCAGCTACAAGAGTTCCTAGCATTTTAAGTACAGCCCTGGTGTCTGCTGCCATTAAAACTATGTAATACAAATATATATATAGTGCAGTGTTATACACACACTCACATCTCTAGGTGGACAGACAGATAGGTACAAAGTAACTTGCCTGTAAACTGAGAGTGGAAAAAAAATGGCAAATTTCTACCTACCACACAATCTTTCTTCACCTGCTGAAGTCAAGATCCAGGTGAAGTCCTATGCTAGTATTTTATTTTCAGAAGTATCCGAACAACAAAAGTTTCTTAAAACACTTCACCCAAGGTACGTATCCAGAAACCTGCAAATTAGGAGACCTGCACCTAAATCTATTTCTGATGTAAGGTGGAACACAAACCTGGAAGCCAATTAACTGAAAGGAAAAACATTTTGATTGATGTCGACATTCAAGGCACCCAAGAGACTGCACTCCTTGCAAGCTTAGAGCACAGAGAAAGAAGCAAGCAGAAGAATTCTCTATTAAAAAACCATCCTACAAATGTAGACCTAGAAATGTACTGACCTTTCCTGTGATCCTTTTAGAAAAGGGATTTTTGTGAAGTCTTTGGTTTCGTAAGCACAGCATTTTATCGTACTTCCCAAACACACAGTATGCTTTGTAGCTCTTCCCTGAAAAAAAACCAATCTAGACAAATATTTCAAGCTTATTTGTTTTAATTCATACATTTGTTTATCACTACAATTCACCTTTAGCAGTACCCTCTTGTAAAATTATGCTGCATGTCCTGATGTCCCTCTCAACTTCTTTGGGACTAGCACCACACGACATGTCAGTCCACTAAATAATGCAATTCAGAATCTCCTAGAAAATACATATGCAACTTTTATTTTAACTTGACTAACTGACTGGAGTAAAATCTCACTCAGCTATTCACACTGGCACAGCTGCTAACAATGGATTTCCCAACTGTTCAAATCCTCAAGCTGATCCAGTAGGAAAAATCCTACTTCACCAGTGGGGTGAAGTAGCATCATGTTCCACAACACTAGTAACTGGTTGCCTTATTTCTACTATTTTGTAGGAGGATTTAATGCTGATCCCCCAAACCAAGAAACAGGGCAAAGAGCTTTCTTCAGAGCTTTCTCCTTTGCCTCCACCATCTATTGTTTACCATCTTTCACGACTTGAGAACTTTCCTTCACAGTGGCAAAAATAATACTTTGCGCAAGAATCCAACCTGGCTGCAAATAATTAATTTACATAGAGAAACTGGAATGCTTGATTTATGACAGCCCAAGCCCAAAACCTACAGTCAAGCCAAATCTCTGATTTGCGTCTGCAATATTTGTCTGCCATTGCTGGGCTGAAAAAAAAACTTCTAAAAATTACATAACGACAGATTCTGTACAGGACAGTTTGTGACACATACTTCAGCATGAATCATGAGAAACAAAGATGAAAACAGAAATGAAAGCCAGGCTGACAAAGCATTTTCATTACTATGACTAAAAATCTGAATCGCTACTTATTTTTTCCTAAAGCAGTTGACTTTAGTTGAAAACGGAAGAACCAAAAGAAAAATAACTACTTACTGCTGTAAATGCCAGAAAAAAAAAAATGAAGAAAATATTCAAAAGTAAATAAACCAGAAAAGGAATACTGAAGATTCCTAGCATGCCTTCAGAAATCTGCAAAGACAAGCAGAACACTAGCACTGAACTACTCCAGCTTTCTTATTAAGGCATCCTTAACAGGGTGGCAACTAGTTATGGACTAGTTGGTTCAAGATAAGCAACAACACTGTCTCCAACTAAATTTCACCTTAACTGTGGGTTTGCATCCCACTGTTTCCTTGCCTAGGTATTTTAAACATGTTTACCTTCTGCAGTATTGAAGGGAGGTAAAACTTTCCTTTCTTGTTATTTTTTTGTAGTTGTCCTACTTAGCAGCAAACCAAGCACTTGAGGTTCAACTCCAGAGAAAACTCATGTAACTCCTAGCTCCCTGACCCCCATTCAAGCCAAACCTACAAGAGTGTCCTGAATTTTTCTGCTGATGGAAGATTTCATCAGTGAAGAGCCAGGCACCATAGACCACCACTCTTCCTCATGTGCTCCATATTTCACCACCCTGACGGAATCAGTAGCAAAAGGGAGCTGCCAGTGATCATAGTAATTCCTAAATAGGTCATCTCTACATTTCAGAGGCAGGGCAGTTTTACAGAACATAACTCCTTTGCAGTCTGTAGTGGTAGGAAGAGATACTTCCCTGAGCCCCAAGCCAGGCCAACTGGTCCATCCCATAATTGCCGTATTGTTATGCAGTAACCTACCCCAATTTCACTGGGGTGCCATAAATCAGGCCTCACATTCAGGGGGGCTGTAAAACCATCAGTGGCAGATAGCCTGGGTCCAGCTACGGTCTAGTGAGAGTGCTCTGAAAAAACTGACAGTAGGAAACTTTACTGCTGTCATCTGCTGCACAAGGCGAGTACGGTGTTTGTGATACAAGGGGCTGATGTCTACCAGACACCCAGGAGGAAGCTGAGGTGCAACCTTTTGCTGCAGAGGTCTCTCTCGGCATTCACTTTTATCAGCTCCAGTACAATATTTTCAAAACCTCCCCCTGGGTGATGTCCTTCAAGCCTTTTCTTGGTATCCAGTCTCAAATTTGATTTTCCTCCTTTTATTCTCCCAATTCTTCAAAGATCATTCCAGAAACCTGATTTGATTAGAAGTCTCTTTTAACGTAAGCAATTCATCCTCACACACACGGAGCTGTTGATTCACCTTTTCTTTAATTTCATTTTGCCTGACTTTCATTTGAGCTATCTCAATTTTAACCTCTGTTAAAGCTCCATCTACCTTGTTTACTGTTTCTTTGATTTGAAAGATCTCCTCCATTAAGTCCTTAAGCGACAACTCCGTGGCCATTTTTGGCTCCAGCTGTTTGTCAGGAGAGGTCAGCCACTGCCTCGGTCTTTTATTTGTCTGGAGAAACATTCAAATTGTTTTCAGAGCAATTGTTTTCTTCTCATTTCCTGCCATCTCTGTTTGAAAATAATAATGAATTACCTCAATTCTAAGGAAGGTTTCATCCCTTTACTTCATTATCAAAACTGGGAGAAAGACTGTTTCAGAGGTTGGCACCCTGCACAAATTTCCTCATGTCTTGCTTGAGGAATAATAGTGCAGGAACTGTTAAAAGTTATCTTTTACACATATACAGGATCCTGCAAGAAAGCACTTGAGGTTTCAGAAAATTCACATTCTTAAAATCCTGTCAGGCAGGTAAGCATTAGATCTGAACAAGATGGCCAGTAGCAAAAAGACTTCATTTAAAATCTGCACACTAAAACAAATTTCCTGGGTTTTTAATTCTTCTTTCCCCTCGCCCCCCTATCCCAGCTCTGGTTAGCAGGATCAGTTCCTTAGCTGGACAGGAAGTCTGGGGCAGCTCTGGAAATAGGTTTCCTGCCTCAATACAGAGTTGCCAGACTATCTTTTCTCTTCTAAACACACAAAATGTGCTCAAAGGAATGCATCCAACACACAGAACTGATGAAAGAGTAGCTTTAGATCAGAAAATGGCCTATCTCAAACAAACCTTTATACTTTGGTCTATTATTTCATGTCAATAAGGAAGATACAGAGACTTAAGATGTGTATTTAAGTGAGGAACCTGTTTGTTTTTACAAGTATCTTTACTTTAAATCATCTCCCAGCTGTTACTAAGCCCACCTGAGAATTAGCATGGTGTAGATTAATAATTTACCTTAAAAATCTAGATTTTTTTTTTTTTCATTCTGAGCACACTGTTCCCTTCCCCCTCACGTACACAAAAAAATGTCACACTGAGATTCATGCACTGCCCTACAGACACAAAACCATAATTTTTGTATGCCCTCCCAGGGGAAACATATCCCACCTTTACTGGACACTTCTCTTTATATGATATGACTCCTTATCTACAGGAACCCTTCCCTTCCATGACTGAGCTGAAAGGCTGGATAAATAGCTTATATGTGATACTAGCTTATATGTGATATCTTTAAAGTGGCTAATCTGAAGTGAAAATGAATCTCACACTTGCACACTTTTTTCCCAAGTGGATTCATTTCTAGTTTTAACATTAAATTTCCGCTCCACTAAGGAGCGTAGCTGTGTTTTTTTCAGAAGCTGTTTTTCTAACACTACAGAATCTTTACCATATCAAAGAAATGTCTTACCTCTAAGCTATTTTTGCAATAATTTTATATTGTGACTTCCTTACACTACAAACCAGTGCTTCTTGCAAAATGGAAATGCAAAGTTAGATTCCTAACCTCCTAAAGGACACCTAGCCATACAGACTTAAAAAATACCTAAGTGATTTACAAAACTCTACAGAATTAACCTGACAGGCAGTTTAGATTTTTGACCTTTGACTTAATGGAGGCAAATATTTGCAGAGAGAAGATGGGTTATCAGATCGTTGCAT
The DNA here is from genome assembly GCA_009812075.1 of Sialia sialis. Classification (NCBI taxonomy): domain Eukaryota; kingdom Metazoa; phylum Chordata; class Aves; order Passeriformes; family Turdidae; genus Sialia; species Sialia sialis. The sequence continues at coordinate 39,151,718 of VRYO01002734.1, read as the reverse complement.
ATACAAACTCAGGCCAGTTTCTTCATAGGAATGAGACTCCAAATTTGTCTTTTTCCATCACAAATTTACATCTTAACACCTCCTACGAGAAACAGTATCTTGATGTAAAGTCTTAATAAATACTCTTAATCAGAATACTACAAAATTTTTCAGTAGATTTTTTACAAATCTCTAGAGTAGGAATGGAGTGAGGGGAAAAGGAACATCAGTGTACATTAAACAAAAGACTCACCACTTTTGCTTTAATCTATAAATAAAGAAACAAGGAAATTTTAATACTTTCTTCTTGCATTGAAGAATGAATACACAAATGTTATCTCTCCTGGTGCAATCTATTTGGTGTGTCATAAAACAGAAGACAAGCCAGCTGGGTCTGGAGTCCCATTCTTACTGGGGCCCCTTTTCATTGCCAGAGAAGTGTAAAGCAGCCTCTGTGTCAAAGAAACCAACCCAGATGAATGCACGCTGAGCACAGTGACTCTATAGCTGTAGCTATTAGGAGAAATCCAGAACAGAATGTAGGAAAACTGTACAAGCTGAGTCTAAGGATACAGAGGCTGCATCCGGATAAAATATTACATGTAAGTTTGCTATACATGTACAGGACAGAAAATTAAAATTACTGGGACCTAAACTGAGACATATCACAGTGACGACACAAAGAATAAACAGCACCACTATGAGCTATGTTTGCTTACCAAGCAAAGGAATGAAACTCCATGAAAAATTATCATTTTAAATGATCATAACGCTGGGATACAAAACCAGCACATTTGGAGACTGATATTTCTAATCTTTATTTAATGTCCATAGTAGTGATTGTATAAAATAAACCACTAAAAATTCCTAGCCAAGCAAAAAGCCTGATAATTTAACTTCCTGGCTTGGCTTCCAAAGACTAATGCAAAGTTTAGTAGCTGCACAGTCAAATAAATCTTTCAACTACAGCTTGCTTTTTTTTTTTTTTTTTTTTTTGAGAAAATGGTAAATATGGTATTTTCCATATTATATACCAGAACTATAGTCACAACCCAAGAATGTAGATCTTTCAACCATTCATTACAGAAAATATTGCTTGAGGGAAACTGCTTTAAACTGATTTATGTGGTAGACACCCCAGTCAAATTGGACAATGTGGCAGATGGTAATGGATTTATGCATATTTATGTAGCATGTATTTACTTGTCGACTTTGTTATCCATCTTTTGCCCCTTCCAAAAGTAGATAGCAATTTATAACAATGATGCTGTGATGCTGTGACTGTCTGTCACTCCCTTTGCAGCCCTTTCCTCTGGACAGGCTAAAAAGCAGCATCCTTTGTGCAGCTATTTTAATTGTTTTACAGTTTTATTACAAAACATCCTGTCTGTTACACTTGCTTCCTGAGGCTATCATAACAATGTTAGTTGCCACTGCTTAAATCTGCCTCGGGGTATCTGTTTTTACAGTTACAATTAAAGTCAGTAAGTAGTTCACCAACATGTTAACATTAATTTGTCTTTTAATTTATCTGACCTTTTAAACTAAGCAAGTAACTCACTGAGGTAAGGGATGCACAAAGTTTAGCTGCTATATATTTTTACAATAAGGTGCTTTCAGGTTCTTTTCCCCCAAAACATTCAAGTGTCCAGTTGCAAATGCTTTTATGTATTCTGAATCTCTTCAGAAAAGGCAAAATATATTCACATTGTATTTAATATGCATGTGTTTTACATAACACTAATGCATATACCACCAGTATAATCTTTAAAATTCATCACAGAGCAACTGAGCAATCTGAGAAGAGTTTCTAAAACCTTGATGCACTAAAACCACTGCAACTCTTAGAAACCCTTATATGACCAAGGATTGTTTACAGAACACATCAGAACTGATGCCAAAACAAAGAACACAAGGAACCAAATCACATCAGAAAGCAACAAACTGTTTTGGTTTTGGAACAATTTTCTCCTGCAGACATGGCAAATGTTATCAGTAACTTCTGATGCCCTTTCCTCTCACTGAAAAATGCAGCTCTTTATTGCATGCCTTATATTGGTCTCTAGAATCTGATGCAAAAACACCTGGGACACATTTCAATATTTAAGATAACTTATATATACAAATAGCTTTTTAAAAAGTTGTTATAAATAAATGCAGTTTTATATTGATCACTTATTAATCTAAGGTATATTTATATTTCCAGCTGCAGGAACAATCCCCAGACAAAATTTCTGGACCACTTTAAGCTAAATCTAAGCTATATTGGTGCAGCTTCTCCACATTTGGTAACCTGCCCTTTGCCTATGGGCATCATTGTGAGCTGCTGAGTCTATCTAAAACCCTGGTAAGATGAGAGGGGTACCACCCACATCAAGAGCATTCCCTGGTAAATTAGATGTGGCGGGATGGTGAGGAAAGACTCATCAAATGGTCATTTAGTGTCAGAATCATTCAAGCTCAAGCAAGAGGCAGTAGAGAGGGAGGGAGGCTTGGGGGAAAAAAAAGCTAAAAAGGGGAAAAAGACCAAATGAAAACATCTGATAAAAAATTAATCGTCATAAAAAAAAATACGAATTCATTCACTCCCTCCTGGTTGATTGAAGCATTTGACTCCTTTTCTCACAAACCTCCCCCATGACAACCAAAGCTTTAAACTGTTATTGCCATCTTCCTCCCAAGTTCCCAAACCTCTATGAGCTGTAAAAGCCCTTACTCAGCTGTGCTACTGAGCATCTACTACCTCTAGCCTTCCTTTTTCTGCAGCCCAGGCATCACCAATTAGCACAAATATTTGCACCAAAATGATAACAAAACGAGAATAAAAAAGGTTTTTTTGGATGGGGCGGGGGGGAAAAATTAATAAAATACAAAGGATTTTGAAAATATTTAATTTTGGCATCAACAATAGAAATCCGTTTTGCATCTATTTGATTCGATTTTAACATCTGGACAGCACATATTAGCTTTAGAGGTACCCAATGTCACTAAAATAAACCCCGAGTTTAAAAAACAACCAACCAACCCAGGCCAGTTATGCATCTTTCTGTTTTCCCGTGCCGCCAGCAGAACAACCAAGCTGACATGGGATTTAGTGCAGTGAGCTGTGGAAATAAGAAATCAGGCTGTGCCTCACCTAAGCACTGAGGCCACACAATATGAAGAAAAATGCTATGGCTGGAAGTGGTTGTCGGTCAATTACTCACCTTTTAAAATCCTATTATCTTCTAATTCTGCCGAGGAAAAAAAGGCACTGTGAACACAGAAAGGCAGAACAAACACTATCTTTTTAACCAAATGTGTCCAAAAGAGTTTGTCTCTCCATATGCTGCCAGTCACCCAGCTGAAAAGCTTAGTTCTGACTGGGTGGCTCACAGCACCAAGTGAAGTTAATGGCATTTTAAGAAGAGAGGTGTATGTGGCAATATTTGACTTAAGGCTGTTTAGCACACCGTGGCTACAGAGTAAGCAACAGAGATGAATTCTAGATAAAGCAGATAAAAGGAATGCAAAACCTAGCCAAAAGAAAGACTAATGCCTGCCAGGTAAAATATAAAACTATGTGTCAAGAACAATATTCAGTAATGAGGCAGCAAGACAGATTCAAAATACATTTCTAGCAGAGTGGAGGATCAGTACTCTTGCCATTACAGCAACCTGCTTGAGTGCCCCACATCAGTGTACCTCTTTCACACTGCTAAAGGCATAAATTACTATACAGTAAGATTTATCAGATGCCATTCTGTGCCAGACAAAAAGAATAAAGTTTTGCTCTGGTTTAAAATGTGATAGACTTTTGTAAGTTGACCACCAACAGGATACTTATGCCACAGTCTGAACTCCAAAAATCTGCTCAGCATCCTTCCCTGCCCTTGTCTCTCGACAACAAAAACATTTAACATCATTAAAATGCGGTCACTGCAGAGGGGTTGAATTTTCCCCTGCCCTATGGAGATGAGACTTCATCATGTACAGACTGAATGGAAGCAAAAGAGACTACAGGACCCTGCACAGCTCTCCAGAGCTGGCTGCTCCACAGGACCACGACAGAAGGAAAGCCACTGTGGAAAGGTGTGTGCTGAAAGCTCCTCTTCCCTGGCAATAACGGTGTGAGGGATTATTTCCCAGGGACAGAAGCCCTCTGCTGGTCAACGCTTTTTGTAAGATGATTTACAGCAACTAAATGCATGCAGGTTTTAATTTATCCCTGGTTTTCCCACAAAAGTGGGACCATGAATGAGAAACACAAACAGATTTCATTTTCCTTTTGAGGAAAAATTGACTAACCAGAGTACAGCAATCAAATATTTTTTATTCTTATTAACTGGGTAACTTCTGTTATTTTTTAAAAATGCTGTTCACCCTGTAGTTAAATATGTAATCAGTTTCAAAAAGTCTTCATGACTTAAACAGTGCTGACATCACATACACACTTGACACCTCTTTCACTGTTCACACAATAATGACAAGAACTATTCAAATAAAACATGTTGCTGACATAAGTACTCAACCCTGCAATTTGTTCTCCAGCACATGTATTTAATATTTAAATGCATTAAATTTTTCAAAATTTTAAATATTTAATATTGCTATCACACATCTGAATTGTATTTTAGGTTTTCAAAATTATGTATAAGCATAAAAAAGGCATTACCTCACCTTTTCATGAAACGAGAACACTGGTCCTTAAAGTAAATCAAATCTAGTTTTGGTTTTGACTGTGAGCAGACCTCCTAGCTATAGTATTGAAATTGGTTAATTGTACTTTCAGGGCTAATTGTATTTTTGGTACCTGTTCAAAAGTGGAATTATTTTCTTGGGAGGGATAGGTAAGTAAAGTTCAAAGTTCAGCAGAAGGAATTAATTCTTGATTCCTTCAAAATATCAAAGGCTTGCTCCAGCCAAAAAAGGATCCTCTCTAGACAAGTCAATCTTCAAATACACAGACTTTAACATGCAAACAAATACACAAACACACACAGGATTCCTTGTCTCAACACCATTCTACAGCTCTTATTATTTATTTATTGTTATTACTGATTCAGTCAAGAATAAGACTTTACAGTCTAGTGCTTTACTCATGCACCAAGAGTAAAGGTTGATCCTGAACCTGTACTGTTTTCATTAGAAGTTCAGCATCTAGCATGTAACAAAACACTCAAAAAAATTATCATCTTCACACTCCTTAGTCCAAAGCTCTTAGTCCACATTTTTGCAGTTTAGTGTATTTATGCTTTGCATCTTTAAAACGATCCAGAATACAGAAATCAAGGAAAACATATAAATAAAATTCATCAAATCAGGTGCAGTCCTATAGATGCAAATTTTGTTATGTGGTGGAAGCAGTATATTCCTAAATCAATACCAACAACGAAACAGTACATCAAAGTAACACAGACCATCTACAAAAGAGACACTTGCAACTAAGATATTCTTAAAAATTACTTTAAAATCCAGTACAGTAGGATTCTTAAAAATTAAGCTAATGCCATTGTAAATTACTGACAGAAGAATCTTTCTGTCAAAAAGATAGTGTCCAGCATGGCACAGCACACCAGTTCTGCACCTGTGTAACCCTAATCAGCTAGTCAATACCACCCAAATTACTGCTTGGCTGCCAATGTATACTTTGTGTGTCAGTCAAAAACTCACATTTATCTACTGTGTGTCAGAAAATGGAATGTTTATCCAATCAGCTCAAAAAGTCTGGCTCGCAGACACCAAAATTTGCCAATGCATCCAAGTTTAGCTAGCAACTAAATCCTTTTTCCACTAATACCAAAAAATATGTGAATGAAAACACAACAGGATTCTCCTAGAGAAGATGCAGTAGTCTGCCCTCAAGATCTGAATGACCTAAAACTCCCAGTTCATCACTCTTGTTAACAAATTACAGCTGCAGCCAATAGCCTCATTCATGTGCACTGAATTCAAGTTGCTGATACCTTAAATCTGTTATTTTCTTATTTCTTAGCATCTAACTCTATAACTCTATAACCCCAGGCAACAATGCCCTCCTATGTGTTTCCTGAGTGATTTTCTAGAATTTTTATTCAATGATAGAGAGAATTTCTATTAAATTATATTACACTGACAACTACTCACGTCAAGAGGAGGATTGACTCTTCATGCTCAACACCCAGTCTTCTTTGAGGTGATCTCAGGGAGCAACCACCACCTTGGTGTCCTCCATACTCCAACCAAATGAGATGGAAAATGCTCTGTCTCCTTGCAGGACAGAAAAAGAAGTTATGGATGCCAGCCTAAGATCCAGGCAGGAATTTGCTCCAGTAGACATAAACTCTTTCTGCCTGTTCAGTCCAAGCTTCCCACTTCTCCTTTCCCTCAATGCCCTTGGGTGCTACTGTCCTCCATGTTCCAAAGAAGGAAATGGACATAAAAGGCCTGCTAAATAAAAGCATTGCACCCACACAGGGTGTGGTTTTACAGAAAACGGCATTCTCAGTCAACAAAAGTACATAATTTCAAAACATCATTTTTGAACAGACTAGAGATAATAATCATAGGACAAATCACATCCTGTGGAAAGTAACTTGCACCACATCATATTCTCTCAAGAATACTCTATATAGCTGACAAAGGAGCTTAAATCTGTAAGTGCAACAATATGTTAATACTTAAAACTCTTCTAATATAGCTCATTATTTCATATTTCTGACAAAGTACCTTCTGGATGTATTACAAACATCTTGAGCTGGCTTACAAAAAAACAGGCACCATCTCAAAGATTCAAGTTTATGAAAACCAACAGATAACATTTACATTTAATTTTGAAGACTTAAAACTGATGTTTCCACTTACATTAAAACCACTATTACAGGAACAAAAATGTAGATTTTAAAGCCTGGAGAAAACTGGACATCAGTAAGCCAAGCTCTTGGCAGGACAGTTACAAAGGGTGGAAGTTATTAAAAATAAATTGCTGTAAGCCTTAGTCCTAAATGTATTATGAAGCAAATGTACAGTTTAACCCATATTTCAGCAAAGCAAGTCTCCCTGAACAATGAAAGCTGAGAGCAGCATGCCAAACCTATTGCATTAAGTCAACCAACCCTAGGACAGGTTCTTCAGCCCAACTTGCTCCTCATGGAGTTACATTAACTTCAAGAAGGTTTTTAAAGGAGTGAGATGTCCTTAATGCTAGGAGTGGTACAATGTGTCCCTGCAAAGCGCCAACCCAAAGCCCTGCGGTGTTAAAGGATGTGTGAGGTATTAACAGTCTTAAATTGTTAAGGTATTAACATTTAACTATGTTTAAGCAGGAGATGTCAAAGAGAATGCATTAGTGCTGGGGAACTTGGAGCACGGCATGATTTGTGGTGACCCTGTAGAGCTGCAATGAGAGCACTAAACCACAGGGACCAGGAGCAGTCTCAGTGAGCTTCACAACAGGCACGGAGGGTAAGGCTGGGGAAAGCTGACACACGTGCCCTGACACAGGAGGAAATAAAGGATTTCACTAAATGGTGTGACTCATGTTGAACAGACTAAATACAGAAAGACAAATTATGCATATATCCATTCTGAAACAAATCAATTGAACTGAACATTATTCTCCATAATGCAGGATATGTGCCACTTGAATGAGACAAAATATAAATACCTATCAATAAAAAGAGAAGTTCAGTCAAAAAAAGATATTCATGCCAAGTACCATGAACAAATCAGTGCAATTACAGCACAAGACAGTATCTCTAATTGCAGTATTTAAATCAGTTATAATTGCAGGAGCCCAGGTACAACACAGCACCTGGTCAGGCAGGGTGTCTCACTAGGGGTTGTGCCAAAACACAGCCGAGCCTCGTCCTGTTCACTGGCACCAAGGCACCCACGTGGGCACCTCTCAAACATGGACCTTGGGTTCAGGTTACTACTGCTCCTAGTTCGTTCATGCTGCCAAGAAGCATAGAGAGCCTTCATGTTAAATAGGAATAAATTAAAATAAAATAAAATTTAAAAAAAAATAAAATTCACAACCATTAATGAGGCTAAACAGTGCCAGAGCAACATACATTTCCTGCTGTTCCTCTAAAGTCACTATGTAATGAGAATTCCTGATCACTTTAATGCTCCCTAATAGCTGATAGAGTATTATATAGTTTGCAAGTACCTTAAGATCCAGGCTACTGCATCCAGAGTAACTGGAGGGCAAGTCACAAGGACTAAAAGAGAAAAACTAACTGCAATTCTAAAATTACCAAATGATACCTTTGAGATACCTCTTTCTCCAGTGCAGCACTGGGAAACTGTGTTTTCATCTGTAGCAGAACTAATGATAAACAAACACATGAATGCTGATAATATTGCATTGTATCTTTTTTTGAGCCACAACTTAGCAATGTGCTGCTCTGCATTTATCCCTCTGGATTCTGGCTCTGTCCCTACAAATTTTGGTTTAGCTCAGGTGGAGAAGGTTGTGACAATATTTCAAAGCCTGACATTGATTCCACAGGAATGGTGAAGAGGTTTTAAAAAAAAGTGAAGTAAGAATCATGTGTAGCA
>VRYO01002734.1:39106303-39133713 GCA_009812075.1 Sialia sialis | reverse complement strand
CTTATGAATGTGAAATTACTGTAAGTTGTAAATAACAAGAAAGAAAACACTATGTACTCTATGTACAAGTTTCCAATGAGTGGAAGCACATCTTCAAGCATAAAGTCTGTAAAATAATATGCAACAAAAATATTCATGTGCTGAAAAAAAAAAACCACAAATCAAACAAAAAAACCCCACCAACAACCTCCCACAACTATCACTTTGTCTTCAGATAGGCACCTGCCTTCTCTTCTTCATGCTTCCATTGTGCTCTAGTCAGAGAAGTTGTATTAAGGAGGCTTTTTAGTCTTGGAGTACTCTATCACAAAAAATAATTTTAATATGGTCAGAATCAGTAGAGCACTTAAACAGTCTCAGCTAAGTCCTTGATTAGTTCTGTTAAAACCAATGAGAAACGCATGAGCTCTATAAATGCTCTGGAACAGGGTTGAGATTTCATTTCTTTCCAGTTTAGCAGGCAATTCCTGCTCCTGGCATAAGATAACCAATACCTTCACCAAACAGTGTAAGTAGTATCATCTTTAACTTCCTCAAAAAAGAGGGAAAAAGTGCTGTCCCCCCATAGCCTTAGTAATTTTACCTTTGAGAAAAATTGAAATTGTTGAAGGGGAAATTCTCAGCAGTTTGCCTTTATTTTAAAAATTTACCTGCCAATAAAAACAGTTATTCAAAATTAATTTCTGTCTGTTCAGAAAAAGAAGCATTTTCAAAGAATATTAACTATCTAGAGCTTTTTTTAACTGGTTTTTAGAAAAAAACAAACAGTCTCGTTACAATTCAAAGACAGAATCTTACAGATCTGCCACCTCCCTCACATAAGCAAAAGTGCTTAAGTAATGCACAGTAAGCAAAAGTGATTGTAATCCTCACACACAGTCTGAAGATGAGGCAGAAATTACCGTACTCATGAGAAAGACGTGTCAAGTATCACTTCATGCCCTGCTATGTCTGCAATACGCCTGAAGCCAACCCCTCAATATTCTTCCAGCTTGGCAGCTGGAAGGGCAGATCAAAGTAACTTATGCCGGAGAATTCCCCAACTGAAGCATCCAATGCTTGAGCCTGTAAAGGACCAGCCCAGCACATCATCTTTCCCAGAGTTACTAGCCCATCTAGCTGAACTTCCCAAATCTCACTGAATGCAGCAGTACAAAACAGTATCCCTTGGAAATACAATGATTGAAGAAGTCAGATTATTTATCATTGTGCTTTACAAAAGGAAGTTTTTTGGGAAGCAGCAGGAGGTTTCCTATATTAAAAAAAAAAAATCTTTCTTGATTGGCTCTTTGATATTAACAAAGGATTCTATTTCATCCTCAGTGTGAGCACATAGATTCCCTTTAAGCTAAAAGAAATTTCAGCATGCTCACGGGAGAATTTACAGCATCACCTCTTGCAACAGCATGCTTCAGTTTTCACAGTGGTCACATTCTGAAGGGAAAAACACCTGGCATTTTGAAGTTAAAGGCAGACAGTGTATGTGAAGGATGGAAAGTCATGAAACTGCTAAAGCCAATCAACTCCAGGATCTAGATCCAGTCAAACCCTCTCTGCAGTAAGGTACATTCTCAATTTATTCATAAGCACAGGCAAAGGAAACAGAAGCTTGTAACCAGAGTCAGACTTCGATTTCATACATGAGCTGAAAACCCAGTCCTTACACTCAATAAGCAGAGGAATTCAGTATCAGCTAATTTCTACTGATTTTGAAGTTGAAAACAGTGCATGTGTTTAAGCAGGGCTGGCTATGCAGCAGTAGTTTCACCTTGTATAAATGTGAGATCCTCCAACCCTAAAAAAGCTACAACCATGCTAGAGTGATAAAAATCTACGAAGGAATCATAGGAAACATTATGCCATACACCTCCACTTCTATCCTGCACAAATTTCCAAGCCAGTTTTAGTATAATCATGTGTTTGTGACTCCACTGCTTTTCCCTCACAAAAAAAAAAAAAAAAAAAAATCACATGCTTCTGTACTAGGATTGCATTTTCCAAATAAAGTGAGTTGTGGCTGAAATGTTGATTACCCAGAAGAAATCCTAACAAAAGCAAATGTCATAAACTATAACAGTAAACTACACAATATATGCAGTTTCTCTGCAAATGCAGACCTGGCCACAAGAACGGGAATGTCTTTGGAGTCCCATTACATATAGGAAGAATAAGATATTTATGAATGGCCAGTAGCTGCTTGTGCTCATTGTCCTGGGAGAAGCATATATATTCATAACAGCTACTGGACTTGAATAAGTTCCACATATTTACTTTGTTTCAAAAGAACACATAAGCTACACCACAATCCAGGATTTAAGGCTCATCCAAATCACCCTCAGTTTTCATGAGAAAGAAAAATATAATCCACAGTCAGTTAATACATAAAAGTACACACTCCATCCTGGAACACACTTTTGACAACTGTGTAGTGAATCCTTGATTGAACATACTATTTGGTATGACTCAAAATCTGTTTTTCTTGAGGGCACTTCCATGAATACACTCTCAATTACATAAATAATGTATCACTAGATATTTGAGAGACTTTCGTTATTCAGAAATAAGTCTTCTTCTGTGAATCAGCACTTCAAAAAAAAATTTTTTACTAGAAGCTTGAGACTTCAGTATTCATAGAAGTGTTACATACTTTCACTGCACTGCAATTGCATAAAAAGTACGAATTCTAAAAAAGAAAGAAAAAGAAAGAAAGGAAAAAACAACTGAAAACCGTCAAAATAGAAAGTCAGACACAGGAGAGCTGTCATCTATCAATGTAATCTAAAAATGCCTACAGTATCACAGAAAAGAAGGGTATACTATAAGACACAAGTCCAGAATAACTTGTCCACAGTACACTTGAGCCTTAAATCACCATGTTGGGGTATTCACCCTAACTTCTATTACTGTATCTATTCTAATTACCATGTAAATGTCAGTTTTTATTTTTTGGATTTATGCATTTAGACTAACATATCTAGTTTGCCACCACTCCCCAAAGTTAATTATGCACTGTATAAAAAAACACCCACCCTGTTTAAATCTGTTATCTCCATTTACTGCCTTTCAATGTAGTTCTTTGTTCTTGCTGTAAGTTAAAGTGCATGATTTATTTATACACACACCCCCCACTGACTGCTCATCCTCTAACTTAACTATGCTGGTTTTATTTCATTCAGTACCTTGACACAAGAAATTCCTTCCAATGCCACAAAGCACTTCTGCCCATCCTTCTCTATTTTTATTCTATTTTCTTAAGAGTGATTCACCACAAAACAAGTAATTCCTGTTATAAAGCAACACGTTATAAACAAGCAGTAACTACTAACTAGAAAAGACTGCCATTGTTTTATAAATTTTTTTGTTAATTTCATCTTCTCTTGTTTGGTTGGTTTTTTTTCCTAGAGAGACAGACAAAAGCCTAACTTGCCAGCTTTTCAACTGCGGCAAATGTAGCTAATTTAATATTCAGCAACATGCAATTAGGTCAAATTATGCATTCAGAAGTTTTTACTTGGATTTGTTAGTTGCAAAATTTCATGGGTCACCACAGTGCCTGTTCTCTAAGATTTGCTAAATATCCCCCAGTATTTCTAGCCTTCCTCCAAATCATTTTCTATCACTCAAAAATTATACAATCCCTTTATTCATCTTTTGAATTGCTTTATAAAAGTAGCATTCACCCTACTGCTCACATTTCTACATCTTCCCATTAATCTTCTATGGTGTCCAAGTTCCAAGGGTCCACATGGCTCTGAGCATGGCACACACCCTAGAAGACAGTAAAACTTCTGAAATGCACTGTTCCATTAAGTCTGCCTCATGCTTCTCCATTCCATATTCTGAAATGTTTCTTACACGAGAGAAGTTTTGAGTAAGAACTTTTTCAAAGTCTAGAGGAAAAAAAAAAAAAAATTATACCCTTTAATGTCTTCTGACACAAAATAGCAGCCTGGGTTAGCTTTAGCTGTACCTACTTCATTAGACCTAGCTGTAGAAAGACTCATAACAATCTATTCTCTTCTATCATGTTATGTATCTTTTTTTGCCATTCTTCCCAGGAGAATCCTACTCTGAACTGAGAAAAGGGCCACAGACATCCTGTGATCCAACAAACCCTTTCAATAGGCAGCAATACAACCAAGGAAAGGAGAGGTTATGCTTTGATATGAAACATCAAATTCTGACAATATTTCACTAAGCCTGTCTGGATGCTGCTTCCACCACCAACTGATATATTTTCTTTCTTCACAGTCCTTGGTTGGGCAATCCAAAATTGGGGCAACAAGACAGCTTGAAATACCACACACAAATGAAGTTCTCTCCTTTTGTTGAAAAGCCATTTGTCCCAAAAGGCACTCTTCTAACCTCAAAAGTTTGCAAACAGCAATGCTTCTGAGACCTCATATGCATCCTGCACAAACACATATCCATTTAAATGTCAGCTCAGAAATGCACCTAAGATGTACAAAGAAAGCACTTCCATTCTCAAGATTTCAGCAGGTTCTTTGGTACACTAAGTTGTAGTCAGCCTACAGATATTGCTCCATCAGGTCAGACATGATTTTATAACAGTAAGTGCTACATTTAGGCTCCACTCTCACTGCTCTTCTTTGTCTCTTTTTGAGGAGGGAATTTCTTCCATGTTTTCAAAACAGCTTGGTTATTTTAGCTACAGTGTTTCCATCTAAAATCATCAGAATCAATGATTCAGAAGTATTCCTACAGGAATCCTTTTCTTCTCAAAGCACAGTATCATACGTTCATTTCTACCTTACAGCCTTCTAAATCTAAAATAGCTTTAAGCTATAAGCACAGCTGTAAGCCCAGCCTCTGAATACATCCAAGGAGGTAATACATTTCACCTTTCTAGTACTTATTATCAGCAAAAGCTTTAAAGCATCACTAGTGTAGGTAGCAAACCGCAAACATCACTGAAACTGGGAAGCAAAGCCACCCAGTAACTTAAAACGCAGACTGTGCAATCATAAAATGCTTAAGAGAAGCAATTCTGAATTGAAGATTTTAGAAAAAGAATGGTACATAATTTCATTTCTAGAGTGGATCAACATAGCGAAAACTGGATGTAAGAGTCAGATTGGCTGCAAATATGTGGCTTCCTTTCTTCCTTGAACTGTCACTTTGCAACCATAGATTAGTCCCTCAGACTTCATCTATGAAATGCCAACTCTCTGCCAACCTCAGTCGACAGCTTTTACTGTGCTGCTTCAACTTAACACATCCTTAAACCAGAGGTTTTCTCAGCCCTGTGACTGCTAAGTAAAAATCTTAAAATGCATGACCCTTATGAACTAAAAAAAACAGAAAACAAATAAAAGAACAAATACAGCCTTTTAATTTAATTTCTACTTACAAGTACTTGGAGACCAAAAGAATTGTATTTTTAACTCTCTGGAGAGAATAAGAAAGTCTTTGAGCATTTGACTCTTGAACATCATTGTTAGAATTTCTGCAGAAAAATAATGATTTCCTTTTTCCTGCTACCTGCTAAATACAAAATGTGAATTATCTAAGCACTTGTGAAAGTTCTTAAAGATAATCCCTACCAAAGGTCTTCCCAAGTTTTCTTAATAACTCTTAGTAACAAATGGCTCACAAGGGTGTGGATCAGGCTTTTCCTCTGCCCTCCCAGGAAGTTGTTGTATCATGGGTTTGAAATTGTTCAGGACAGAGATACTGATTCTTCACGGTTTGTTTTCTGAGGACCTACCGTAATATAGTTCTGATCAGACTGAGACAAGCATAAAGCTCCCTTTCCTTCAGCAGTAACAGAGGTTAAAAACTCATCCCCAAGTTCTCTGCAGAGCATACAATATGGTATTGAACAGATCATTTCATTCTTCATTACTCACAGGCACTCCAGCATGAACCCATTCCTACTCATGGAAAGCCTCAACTAAATACATACACATTGAGTCCCACTGACATGAGCTGAGGCTTGGATCTCATCACCAACCACACACATTAAATTCCCCTACTGAGCATACGCTTTCTGAATGGGGCTTCAGTCAATTCACAAGATGGTGGAAACAGAAGGGCATCTTTGCTACATGAATGATGAGATAATGGAAATGCTGAAGCATTTCAAAAATACCATAAGCAATACTTTATGTCCTGAAGCAGGTGATGGTCAATGCTCTAGCACAGGTTCTGCTGCACACTTCTTGGGACTCATCCAGGTAAACACTTTGTGTAAGATCAAGTTCTTGGCTTGGTAGAAGTCTCACTCTGTGCAAGCAATACTAACTACAGAATAAAGAACTGGCAATAAACTAGGTGAAATATATTGATCAAATTTTCAACCATCCAGACCACAATTCCTCAGATAACAAAAATGGCAACTTGTTAGTAAAAACACAAAACACTCCCATCACCTGCAATTTTCAGCTAAAGCCTAATATTACAGATGAACCTCCTATCACAATGAAACATCCTGATACCTAACTGCAGGATCCTTTCATGAAACAAACAACAACAAAAGGATATAGTATTCAAAGTTTTCTGTTAAGAAAGGGAAAAAGCTATATATCAAGTTGAAGGAAAAGAGTCAAGCGAAAAAGCAGCCACTGAAGTGTTTGGATCATACTGCTCAGGAACTTCTGTTTCACCAAAAGTGAAAGATGATTTGAAAAGGAGAGGTTTTGTTACTGTAGAAGGAAAATAACACTTTTGCATATGTCATACATAAACTTTTAATAGGTCTAGCATGATCCAAAACTTAAGGGTTTCCTGTGTCTTACATTTCATAAAATTAAGGTTAGTTTTTACTTATTTCTTGTCTCTGGTGCAGAGCAACAGTTCACAACCAGAACAGGTCTGTTGGTCAAGGTCATTTTCACACCTTAGGACAACAACTTTGGTCTAATCAAAAGGAAATGCTACTTTCCAACATGACAAGTTATCTTTTTTGACATAACAGACAGGACTGTTGCTTTTCTCTGAGCTCCATCTTTATTTCATCGTCACTTTGACCAGGACAGTGCTGGTGGCAATACACTGAATGCTTAGAATTCCAACAAAATTGTCATTACAAAGGCTTTCAGGGGTCTTCAAATTTTCTCTGGGCACAGAGCAAGACTGGGGTATGCAGCAGTCTCTCCCACACTCCCTGCTCTCCTGATTTCCCAGTGGTCATCAGAGTAGGCTCTATGCTTGCCATCTCATCCTGTGTACCACCCAGGATATTTGGTATTTGTGTCACCCAGTAGGTGGCTTCATATTTTGTAGCAACTTGGAAAGGTCAACAGCCAGTTAGCACCTATGAGGTGATAATAAAATATACATACACAGATACATGATTCAATCACCTATGAAGTGTTTCCATATTAGTCATGGTTATATACCATACGTATAAGTTAGTTATACAAACAGCCGTATTTATACTAAAAATACATCCAAAAATACACAAAGATGCACAAACAAAACATACACATACAGTATTTTCTTACTACATGTAATCAAATCAATAGTCAAAATAAGCTAAAAATTGAAAAGTCACATGCTAGATGTTTGATTCTTTAAAAGTTACATCTTGAAAGTGCCTCCAGTAGTTCTCCATGTCACTTTATACATTTTTCTTCTCAAAAAGCCTTTCCTTCCTTCAACATAATATTATAGTTTATCCAATTTCAGTACGTGGTACCAGCAAGCTGACTTTGCAGGAGAACCCTACTGATAGCTCACCTCTTACACATACATACTGTCCTGCAAAGAAATAGAGCCCAAGGATGCTGAACCAGTTTTCTGAAGCTACCATTTTAGAAATACTATGAACAACTAAGAAAAATACAGGTGCATAACTTTTAACAAAACAATATGGAACCTAATCCGATGCATTAACGGTCCATAATGCTATTGAACAAGACTACAAGAGAGACACTTTACTTGCAGTTGCTTGTCAGACAATTACTCTCTGCTACTGTAATACTTCATGTGCATACTTCCAAGGAAGACTCATGAACGCACAGGTTCATTAAGGGAATGAGAGAATCGATTGTAAAATGGAAAAGGCCGAGTGAGGTCATATTTCAAAGAGATGAATATGGTACACTCCATTATGTTGTAATCAGCCTCTCTCTTTCATCCTAAGAACTGTAATAGTCTATCCTAATTTTCAAGGAAAAAAAAAAATTCTCACTGCCTGCATCGTACCTTCATCCCAAATACAGTGAGGAATTCAAATGTGCTGCAGGCAGTTTCCATTTACCATGGTCTTTGGAGCAGACGGTATTGATGTTGCTGACCATTTTTCTCCTTAATAAGAAAAACATTCAAATGCTACTAATATTGCTGCCTTGGCAAACCACATTTTATAGATGGGACTTGCCCTGTACATGACACATAGAACATCAATCAAGGCAGAATTTTATTTCAATTTATTATGGTTGCTGTCTAAATGAAAAAATGCTTATATCGTTAAAATGTCTTACAATATAAATGTGCAAATGATGTAATCACCCATTTTGTGAGAAATTTCTGATTCTGATTTAAAATATCTACAGTTGAACTTCTAAATATTTAATAAATGTGAAACAAAAAACCCAAGCATGTTAAGAAACCACAGTAATTGGCACCTGGTGTAACATCATGGTTTTATGCTTGATAGCTTTTATCTTTAGAAGATGAGTTTATAAGGTATTGTTTTAAAATGGTAAGAGCTGCCTTTTTGTTCAAATCATGGAGAATAAATTACTTCAATCTTGACTTCATTCAAGACTTCACATGCGTGGTTTTTTCAAATTATCATTTATCATAGTTCTTTGCTTGCTATAGCCAGCTATCTCCAGACTGAATCTGGTGGCCTGCAAAAGCCCTGCAAGCCTTCCCAGACACACAACTCGGGACACCACACAATTACCAAGGGGCAGAAAGCAGCACCTTATAAGCCTGGAGACGGTACTCAATTTTGTCATTGACTGGAATTCACAAACCTGTCCCAACTATTGAGACAGAATTTAACGCTTGGCATCCCCAGGAGCTGGCTGGGATGCTGGCTCTCCCAGCTGCTGCCTCCAGCATGGCACAAAGCAACACACTCAACATCATGTCCCTGCTGCAGGGAACACTGCAAAACATCAGGTCAACCCAATGGCACTGAAAACTCATTAAACTCTCATATTCTCTCTGTATTGTTAGCATATGGTAATTATATAAATACAATACTTCTCCACTTAAGCTCTTTCTGCAGTATTTATTTGACAATACCCTAAAGTCCAGAGCCTAAATGCATCAAAGAATGATAAACTGTTACAGAAGTTCACAAGCACATTGCAGACCAGCAACTAAATCCAAACAGTTCTACTAGAAAATGAGAGCACAGATTGGCAGGCAACTGATTCTGCCCTTCCACTCTGAGCCCACCTGGAGTACTGTGCGCAGCTCCAGGACTCTCAACAGAATGAGGAGGATAAGAGAGCTGGAACACCTCTGCTGTAATGGCAGGCTGAGACAGCTGAAGTTGCTCAGCCTGGAGAAGACAAGGCTTCACAGAGACCTTAGAGCACCTTCAGTACATAAAGGTGGCCTAAAAGAGAGATGGATGGAGAGAAACCTTTTACAGGGACATAGGGTGACAGGACAAAGGGTGATGACTTTAAACTGAAAGAAAGCAGATTTAGATTAGAGAAAGAAAATCTTTACTGTGAGGGTGGTGAGGCACTGGACCAGGTTGCCCAGAGAGGCTGTGGATGCCCCCATCCCTGGCAGTGTCTAAGGCCAGGTTGTATGGAGCTCTGAGAATTATGATCCAGTGGAAGGCATCTCTGCCCGTGGGACCAAATGAGCTTCCAGTTCTCCTCTAATCCAACCATTCTATGATTCCTTACTTGGACAAAAAGTATCTAAACCAGAGATTGGATCCAACAAGCAAAAGACCAAAATGCAAAAGCGTGGTTTAGCATATACTGAAGATGTGGTGAACAAATAGGAAGTACAGCCACACACTGCTGCCCTTTATCAACACAAATCCCAGCTCATGCTCAAGTCCCAGCATCCTTCACAAGAGGGAAATTTCCTGAGGATTTTTGCCTTTCATGGAATGTTATCATAGCCAAGAAGTGAGGAGCAATTTCAATTCGGCCTTAAAAAAAAAAAAAAAAAAAAAAAAGATAAATAACTGTAAACGGAGGAAGTGTATGAGAGCTACATGACAGATAAGTGGACTTTTATAACATTGCATATTCTAAAGTTTGCCAGAATGTATTGAAAGAAGAGTCAGTATCCTGGTTAAATCACATCCTGCTGCAGCTGACCAACTTTATAGCTAAACTATTCATATCAATTCCATTAAACAATTACAGAAGGAAATCCAAAATATTATTAAAAGTATGTTGGCTTTGTGCTATCTTCTTTTCAGATTTAATAATAGAGAAAATATTCTCAGCTTCAAAGAGTGATTTTTGGTGTGTATTCACACCCTGGAGGCCACAAAGCAGTTGTCCTATGGAAATCCTACAAAACCTAAACTTTACTACACATTTCTGACAGACATTTTAGACAAGAAAGGAAGGATATTTTAGCATTTATGGAGCTGGCTTGACATTTAGGGGATCTCAGTTTAATTTCCTTGTCTGCCAGACTTCCTTCATAATCCCAGACAAAGTAAATTATTTTCCTTTCCCTAGTTTCTCATCTTCAAAATGAAGAAGACCATTAAAGTACTTGAATCATGCAAGTTTTGAAAGACAAAAAAAATGCCATTTTCTTCTCCATTTTTATTTTTCCCATAGATAGAAAATTACCTGAAAGCTCAATCTTCCAAAGGCTTCAACTGCCTGCTGTTTTGTTCTCAAAATCAACAAAACACGCTATTTATAAGTAACACACTTTGTATGTTGCAGATCTTTGTCACTGGAGAGCCTTCCATTCTAAAATGCCTCGTCTGTGATAAAAAAGGATATTGAAGGATGAGCACAGGGAAAGTTAATAAACAAAATGCATTCATGGCCCATTGCTTCAAATAACTTTACTATATAAATAGTCCACTCATCAAATAATGGCCTCAATTAACATTTAATTCTCAGACAATGCATTTGTAATGTACTGCAGAGATTAAAAGTTCTACATGAATATCACTATTCTGGAAGTGCCACTACTTACAAGAGAAGTACTGACATATTTTCCACTTGATTAAAAACAGTTTCTGGTCTTTCCTCACCCTGCTTGCTCTACTAAGCCTCCTTGTCCTAGAAGGATCAAAAGAAAATATATACACTACATAGGGGCTCCCAGTCCGCTGGCTGATGATGAGCCTCAGCCTTGCTTCTAAAAATCCATAACCACACTAGTGTAGCATCACTACAGAGGAGAAAACTAAGCTGTCCTTGTGATTTTGTTAAGAAAGCAAATTATGAGAATCCCCTCATGTAAGTGCGTACTTCAATCCTTTTTACAGCAAGGTAGAACACAGCAAGTTTTTCATAGAATATTCTCAGTAGGAAGGGACCCAAAGGGATCATTGAGTTCACCTCCTGAGTCTGCACAGGACACCCCCAACTGTCACACCCTGTGCGTGACAGCATTGTCCAAACACCTCTTGAACTCTGTCAAGCTTGATGCTGTGACCTAGGGAGCTGTTCCAGTGCCCAACCACCCTCTGGCTTAGGAACCTTTTTCTAATACCCAACCTAAACCTCCCCGATACAAATTCAGGACATTCCCACAGGTCCAGTCACTGGTCACTGCAGAGAAGAGATCAACATAAATAACCTGGCACACATAACCTATAAAAAAAAAAAAAAAAAAAAAAAAAAAAAAAAAAAAAAAAAAAAAAAAAAAAAAGGAAAAAATAGGAAAACCTCAAACACCAACAAAACACATTCTAACAACGACTGCTGCATTCATGGTGTCATTTTAGAAACTGACTCCAGTACACTCAGACTTTTTTTTCATGTCCTGTAGGTTTGACCTCAATCCTAATGAAATTAAGTGCTAGAAGAAATCAAGCCAGTAGGAGCTACCAGATTTCAAGGCATGATGCAAATCTGCTGAAAAAGTCAACAGATGCTTCTCCTAGAAGCCAGAAAGGAAGAAGGTCAGAAAGCTCCTGGAAATCTAAAATGGACCTCATTGTGCTTTGAAGGTGAAGTGACTGAATAAATATAAAAAAACATACAAAATAAAATTTAACCTATGACAAACATCTAAATATAAAATCCTGCCAAGACTTATTATTCTCAAAACATGTTTTAAGTCATGTTAGAACTTCTGCCTGTAGGTTCATCTGAGGCATGAAAAAAACACAATTCAATGAAAATTAAATATCAAAAAAAATAAAACGGCTTCTCACCCATTATATTCCTCATAAGTATTGTCTCATTTTAAATTTATTGCTAATACAGTATGTTAGCAGTTGTCCTTAATAAGCTCTTCATACAGCCAAGAAAAGTGCATGCACTGACAAAGATGCTTCTAGTTTTGCACAACACATGGCTTTTTTTATACGGTATGTTCTCTGTTGAAAACTACTCCCTCACAAAATGAAAATTCAGCAGAAACTCTAATAGCTTTCATATTTCAGTCTAATAGGTAGCATGGCATTGCACTGCCACCCACCTTTGCTACAATATTGCACAGCACATTTAACAGACATTTGCTTCCTTCACTCAGTCCTTACGTGCAGATTCTGCAGGACCTTAGTATTAACATTTAACAGAGTCTATGAGCATAAAGCACATTTATGAACACCTGCTAGAACATTTTATTTGCCTTAAGAGTTTTATTATAACTGTTAAATTTTCTTGCTATGCTTTATGGGCCAAATCCTGGTCCAGTTTTAGCCTCAACTCCCATTGACTTCAACAGCAAGTAGATTTGATTGTATGTGGGTTTCCATACCAATTCAATACAGCTTTAAAGAAAATGGGATCACTGGTAAGCAAAATACTGGATAGGAAAAAGCCAGCACTTAGCAGCTTTAAATATCCACTGAACACAGATGCAATTAAAACCAATAAACAAATAAACCCCATGCTCACAAGTCTGTAACCTCCACAGCACATTATAAAACCCAACCTTGTACTTGAAGAAGTACAAGGTATGTGGGTATCCCATTCAGAAATGGCTTGGTGGGATGCACTGCCACCAACTACTCCCTCTCAGATCACTCACAATGCTGCTGTCACTAAAATTTGGTTCTCTGTATTAAAGCCATGTCAGCATTGTGACCTCTGACACGTCCAGTCACAGCCCTCCTCAAAAACACAAGATAGGCTGGAACAAACCATGCAGAGTCAGAAGTTGTAGCTGATGAACTAGAGTCCAAGGAAGATGTTGCAAAGGAAACCATGTCAGAAGTCTGACTGTTCTGAAGATGTTCTCTACAACTGTTCTTCTCTGACAGAGTTTTACCACCTTACTGGAGATGTTTGTCACATCTCTTTGAGACTGCTCGTGACTGTGTAGAAGCAACACAGCTCCTCATAGCTTAGAGAAAGAGAATAACAGAGGACTACAGAAGTCCACATGGAACTCCTGTCAGAAAATTTAACCCCATTTGAAATTACTTAAGAGCTTACTTTGTCCACTGCTGTTAAAAGTCCAAAAATAGTAAGACAGCTAGCAAAGAACAGATAATGTGGCAATGCCACAGCTGTCTCACAAAAGCTTGATAGTAAATGCTTGATTGAAAGCATACTATTAAGCCCCCCAAAATTCAAGCAATTATAAAAATGAAATTATGGACACAATGATGAATGACGACAAATGAAATGTTAACAGATCTAGCACCATACAAAAAAAAAAATATTGATTTTCTCTGATTACTACTTAGGTGATCAGAGTGTATGAGGTCCTAGTTGCCTGCTTGCTCTAGATTTTATTAATGCTCCAATATCAGACACCCAATTTGGAAATCAATGCTTACTTCATCATTTTTCTCTGAAGGATCCTATTATTCACAATTGATTTAACAGAAATGAAAGGCTTACCATTAACAAGACCCAGCTGCTGACACTTCTTAGATGAATTATTGAACTTCTAAGAGTGAATTAACTTAACCATCACCAAGACTTATTGTCTGATGTTTCTCATACCAAAGTCAGTGTATTTATAATTACAGAACCAAGTAGTAGAAAGTAACTCCTTTTCTGCCTCCTCCAACACCATATACACCAAGCAAAAATAAAGCCTTGCAAAGATAAAAATATGAGTTATGCACCAAATTCAGTCAGTTGGAGCTTAGTCTCTAACTGCCTTTTGATACCCTGAATCTTCATTTATTTCTAAAACTCATAGGTCATTTCAAGGTTCAGAAAGAGGAAATCCAATTTATGGCAAGTTACATCTTCTGTCAATGAGATTACTGCAGTCAAAGACCCCTAGGGCTGACCATGCCCTGCCAGAAAGCCTCCAGAAGACTATTATTAATTCCCTTTAGGTACAAAATGAAGAACCACCTTATGAATTGAGATAAAAGTAACAAATATTACACTTCTGCAGGTCGAAGCAGTACTACCAGTCCATGGCAAAAACAGTGCAAACGTACAAAGCAAAAGGCCTATGTTCAGAGCTTGCCATCTGAGCCAAGGGGCTCTCTCTGCTCAGAGCATAAATTCATCATGCCCATTTTCCAGTCTAAGAAGGGCTACTCACCCAAGGTGAATTTGGTTCCTCAAACAAGAGCTTTTGTTCCACAGAATGAAAAGTTCAGTGCCAAAAATGAGCAGGTTTGGAAGGGCAGGCGATGACACCAGTCTCTGTTGTAATCCTATTAATGACTCTGTAATCCTCAATGCAATTCTCAAGCAGGTACACTGCTAATAATGCTCTTCACAAGTCATTCTGAGAAGTGGGAAATAAAAACCCTGAGTGCCAGTACACTGCCCAGCTGCACTGATCTACAAACACATTAGTGTCAAGAGCACAGAGCTGTGTTAGGCAATATGTTATCCCTCAGCCACAGACAGCAGGACCACAGCTGCCTGGTGACGCAGCCAGAACAACTGCTCAGCTGTCAAAACTAGTGAGCATTTCAGGTCTTAGTAGACTTTTGGCCTAATCTGTACTACCTGGCTGAATATGCCTTCAAAATGCTAGAATGACAACTGCTTTGTCCTTTAGCATTCATCATACTTGCAGAGGTCAGCTTGATTATACTAACTTCTGCAACTGCTCTGAAGACTTCAGCACAAGAACAAGTTCAGACTCCAGATGCAACACATTCAGGAAGTCTTCTGGATTAATAACACAATTTTTTGCTTCCTTTTTATTCCACAGAATGGTGAGATAACAGACCTGTTCTATCCTTTTCACACAAGCTGAAAGTCAACAACTGTCCAAAATCACTAGAGCCTCCTCTCAAAGCCCTCAATGGATTTGAGTGCTTTCACACTGCTGGAGGCAAAACACCTGGGCCTTTTCTACCAGGGTTAGTATCTGAGTAAGATACTCTTGCAGCAAACCAATCGCTTTTTGAATACTATATTTCCCTTTCCCAACGCCTATTTTAATCCCTATCTTACTGAAACTATCATTAAAATTCTGCTTTGGGCATTGGACAAACACTTTAAAAATTAAGAAAAATGGGAAGGAAAGAAGCCTGACAGATAGAGCCTCCAAGCTCTAACTACATAGGGAAACAGGCCAAAATCATGAAATTATGATTATTTTTAAAATATTTAGGTATCAAATTTTTTCAATCTGCATCTTCTCTACAGAATAACTCTTTTGAAATGGAGGGTGGCTGGCCATAACTGAAATCTGGTTAAATTTGATATCTGCATAAAACATATCTCAGCAAGTAGGTTGCAACAACTTTTTTAAAAAAGACATGGACCTTGGCAGATTTCCTGCTTTTCTTATACTCATTCCTTCCAGTACTTCCCACATTGTGAAATAACTCTTAATGCTATAAAGACAGTGCAGACTGCAAAAATTGGTCCTAGTGGTTCCAATGGGAGTAACGTGGTCAGAATTTGGCATTCAACAAAGTTTCCATTTCTACATAGGTTTCATTTATTTTTCAGTTTAAAAATAAGACCATATTTTGGCACGTAACTAGAGCTGTTCCTGCAACTCAAAAGAAATAACACTGCTGGCAAGCCTCAAATCTGTTCCAAGACAAAAAACTGTGTTGGCAGAACTTTTTCAAAAAGTTCTTTTTGACTAGAGGCAGAATTCAACACCAGCGTAAGTGGAGAAACTTCAGTGAAAACAGTTATGTTACACATTAAGTTTATATAATGCAAATATATTTAGCTGACATGGAATTAAAATTCTGTTGAACCAATTCTGTTTATCTTCTTCATGTACATAATAACTTAGCACCAAATTCTATAATCATTCTTCTGTGAATACTCTTTTCCCTCCTACATAAATGGTACTGTGCTATTTACAAAGTACCACAACCATGCCACACATTTTTTTAACGTAAGAGTTATCCAATTAGGATGTGGTGAAATTAAAGCTTCAAGATCTATATTCCTGCATCAATTACAGGCACAGAAGAAAATAACATAAATCTGACATTTCACAACTTCTGAGGGTTTGATTTTGCAACCTACTTTCTAAAATACCTTTTTTCGCACGTCATACCCAAGGGTTTTTTTAGAGCATGAATACAGTTAACCAATGTGCAGCGGTGCTTCATAAACACAGATCACAGCAAGGTTTGACTCCTGACTCCACTACAGCACAGAAAACAATGAAAGCATTCAAAGAAAAAGATGTCCATGCCCCTTGGATATTCAGGATACAGCTGGTTAATGAATGGGACAAACTACTTACAAGGAAACCTGTACTATTTTAGATTAACTGTTGAATAAAACTGAATTGAGTTCTTCTTGCCAGAGAGAGGGAGAAAGTTACATGACAGTGGTATCAGGCTGCTTCAATCCTCTTGAAGAAACAGCAGTACAAAGCTTAAATATGCAGGTATTTCTAAAGCCAAGTTCTAAGCACAGCTTGCTTACTCTACCTTAAATACAGCTGACTTAACTCTAAATACAGTTGAGTATTGCATTGAGTATCTTCGGTGTTCTTTTCATCAAACCATAGGGTATTTTTACATTTTGCTATACTTTCACAGAAGAAAAAAATGACTGAGAAATGTAGACTGAATTTATTTACCTTCAGATTCTTAAGAATTTGTATCCAATGCAAATTCATTAACTGCCTCAAATAATTGAACTAAACACATGGAGTGGAGGACCTTTAAAGGTCTCTTCCAACCCAAACTATCCTGTGACTTGCAACACTTAATTGTAAAAGCCAGTCTGCCTACATGAAAGGTATTTTTTCAATAAAATATACCACTTTAGACATCCACTAACTTAAAACAATTCAACAAATAAAAAGAAAGGTAAGAGGTGATGACTAGGTTCAGATCACAAATCAATGCAGCTAATTTGACCACCAATATAATTA
Source organism: Sialia sialis (assembly GCA_009812075.1). Classification (NCBI taxonomy): domain Eukaryota; kingdom Metazoa; phylum Chordata; class Aves; order Passeriformes; family Turdidae; genus Sialia; species Sialia sialis. The sequence continues at coordinate 39,116,334 of VRYO01002734.1, read as the reverse complement.
GTACAATGACCAGATAAGACAGTTAGAATGCCAAATAAACTTAAAACACTTTATATATAAATAAAAACTAAACAGAATTTAAACTAAACCTTAGATTTGAAATTCCAACCAGAGGTCTCATGGAGAATAAATTACATAAAATTTTCGGTGTAGTGTGCTTAAGAATTAAAGTCACAAAAATAATCATATCTTCAGAAATTTAAGGTAAATTTGCCACCAAGCATAGGAAATCACATTAATCATCATTTTATTTCCACTGTAGAAATAATGTACTACAGGTGTTTCAGAAAGACTTTGATTTTCAAAAATAAGTGGTCTCTTTCTTTCCACACATTACCAAGTCTAACAGAGGCACATTTTTATTTAGGCTAAATCATGCCTTATGGGACACACTTAGGAGGAGGAGAGGAGGACATACAACTGGCATTTGAGACGTATTGCCAGTACAAAGCTGCCAAAAGCACACAGCAGGGAGCGTGTTTTGGCTATCCATGAGCAGAATAAGCATGCACTCCTTAACCACTGCCAGCTGGCATTTGTTTCCACATACAGAATGCTCACTAGGCAGTTTGGAGACTGGACATACTCCTAACCTTAACCAGGCTCCCATAAAAACATAATGCTGAGATACCTCATTAACCATGCCTGTCTCTCAGCTGACTGCCAAATGAGAAGGGCTGAATGACAAACAAAAAGGATACATTTCTCCCTACACACACAAAAAAAGTACTTAAAGTATATCCTAACATGCTCTAGTGCTTACAGCAAAAGAGAGATTTTAACAGTGTTGGAAGAAAATTCTGCCAGAATCTCAAGCAGAAACACTGCCACTCTCTATTGTACATAGATAAAAAAAGTGAAATCCAGAGACACAGAGTATCAAGAAAACATGGATGTACAGAAAGAGTGGCTGGCACTGTGATTATAAACCGTACTATCATGTTTAATATAACCTCTAGCACTCCTCACAACAGACGCTCCCTGCTTTATGTGCTGGGGCAGATCTGTGGGTAGAAGATTAATGTCCCCCTCCATCTGTTAATGACTATATAGGCCCCCTGGGCTTTGCACCAAGGGTACTTTGCCCTTAGGATGGAACAAGAAATGGGAATTTGTGTTTGTTACAACATGTGCTTACTATTTCCAGCAACACTAGCAATTGCTAGATGTGTATTATTTCAACTTTATCTACCAAAAACATATTTTATCACGGTAGTTCAACTGTGATTCCAAGTAGATTTTCAAAGAGATCGGTTAAAAGGAGAACAAACCAACAGGGGGGCACTTTTCCCTTTCAAAGTGCTTTCCTGACACACACAGTTTGCATTGGTATTTGCCCTGTAAGTGCTCTATTCATTAACTTTTCACTAGAGTTTCAAAGTGACTCCACTTTTTGGATTTCCCCTTCTCTGTCACTGATAGCCTGCTGTAATGGACCAAGCAACTCAGAAGGAAGAAATGTACCAAAGACTGCCATGCAAAGGAGAGGGCACTAATTAAAGTCTTCATTTCCTTCAGGGGGCTCTGTGAGTGGATTTCAACTTACCCCTGTTAACTGTACCTTTGCTCCTGAGACCTGAAGACAAGTCAGAAGGAGCTTGACACCAGCAGAGTCTTCATGGGCCTAAGCCAGTTTGATATCCTGGAACAATATAGGGAAAGAACAGTTACAAAAAGAAGTTCTGAAGGAATGAGGCAAACAGTCACCACCAGAACAACGATACTCAGAGCAAAAATCAGAGATGCTCTTAACAGTAGCTCCAATATGAGAAATCAAATGAGAAATCAAAATCAGAGTGTTGCTTCACGAAAGTCTCTGAATGTGGTGTCTCAAGCTTGTTTCATGCTTCTTTGCTTCCTTTTCCCACCCTTATCAATTGCAATACTGACCTCAACTCCATCTCAAGGAAGAAATAGTTGTCCCTGCCAAAATTACCTGTGAGCACGAGAGGGAATTCCAGGGACAGTCAACCATGTTCACACTAGCACCAAGCACATATAATTAACTTCTCCAGTTTACTCAGCTTAACTTTGGAAAAAGCTGGAACACCTTTGCAGCTGAACATCAACACAAAAAAAACTCTACCCTCTTTTTAAAAAGAAAGGGAAATGTGATTTCAGCACATGACCTCTACCAATCCTTTTAAGCCACCTGGACACTGTTTCTCCCAAACCATTCCTTCCCAACAAGAAAAGTAGGACAAGACCATAGTCAAGAGGGGAAAAGAAAGAAAAATGGAAAAGGAATGGCTCCATACTCTCCTTCATCTTCAGCAGAGAACTTCTTGGTCTCAAACACTACCAGAGTGAAGAAACTGCAGCCACCAAAGACAATTCTTTCCCTCTATATCAGCAGCAGTACAAAACAATGAGTGTTGAACTGACAAAGTGCTCTGCCTGTCTTCGTACTCATTGCTCTGACAACACTTCTCTACTGGCTTTCCAAATAAGAAAATACTCTAAATCAAAGATACACACTTCATGTTGTTAAAATTAATTGTAAAATACAACCAAAAAAACCCAGCCCAATTTGTGTATATTTTGCTTCCAAATCTTGTTAGAATCAACAGGGCTGCTCCCATATTTCCCATCTGAATCTAGTGATATTCAGCCATCTTCTTATGCTTCCTCAACAAGGTATGCATTTCACCTTTCATTTGAAAATTAAAGGAATCATCTTTTCCTTTAATCTGTGCACAATAGAGGAAAACATATTCTAATTTAAATACACAGAGCAAAAGGGATTCAATGCTAAAATTTCTTGCTTAAGTCATTCTCAGGTCCTTTTGGAAGTTGGACTTAGAGCTGAAAGGCTTGAAAAGCAATGCTAACAAAAATAATAAAAAATATACAGTTAAGAATATTAAAGACAAAAGCACAAGGAAGGGAAGGGACAGAGCAAAGAGCTAGTTTCCCTTCCCTGTGGAAAGGATAGCACAAGAGAGCGTATCTCCTGACTGATACTCCCTTGAGGAACAGCTTGCTTTCCCTAATGTGCCTCCTCAATTGCCATCCCATGGGCTGCACAGGTAGGCAGCCCCTGGAGAGAAAAGCCACTGAAGTCTGTGCATCCTATGGAGCACTGACAGCAATTATTGAAACTTTTAAACAAGCCCCTTGTACCTCTGCAGAAAGGCTGCTCTCAATCTGGCCTCCAGAGAAAATACAGCAACCTAGATTGATAACATCTACTTGCACTGCTGCTGATCAGACACAGACTGTCTCCAACAGTTTTCTTTCTGAAAAGCTGAACAGCAGTCTTAAGCCTCTAACTCAAGTACTGGTAAAACACATTTAAAGTCAATTGCAAAAAAACCCCAAACATATCTGTTGCTTATTTGTGGAGAAGAAGGGAGGAATGTATCATGTCTGCACACATACATGAGTAAAGGATAACAAATACAACTTGTTCTCCACTACAGAATTTTCCACTTTGAAAGTATAGGCATAAGTATATAAAGTTCATGTTATTTCAGTGAGATACCTTTTGAATGAGTAAGGCTGGCAGGATTACAATTCATGTAACACAGACTATTTGATCATCACTAGCAAGGACAAATTGAAGTCTGAAGGCCAAATCTATGGGGATTTCTGGTGGCATCACTAAGACCTCACACAGATGCCCAAGTACTGCTGGTATTTTGCCCACCTTTGCAGCACGACAGTTCTGAGAAATGAATCAAAAAAACAGTCAAACATGATGTCACAACTAACAGCACTGAGCAACTCCATCAAGAGATGTACTCTCATCACATCAAGAACAAAGAACATGTGAACAATCCGTCTTGGAGAGCTTCAGTAGCCATTCTGTCAAAAAAAAAAAAAAAAACTAACATTTTTTATCAAAGTATAAGTAATTTCAAATTTAGTATGTTCTATACCTTCCCAGACTTGTGAAGAACTCACCACTCACCAACAGTACTCAAGTCCAGCAAAGACTACCACTTCACATGTGCCACATTTATTTGTCAGAGCTGTTCTCAACACACAGCAGCAAGACTGTGAGCAGTCAAACCAGACGCAGCACTTTGCCCGACAGTGTAAACTTGTTCCTTTGCACATGCTGTTTATCCATTTTTAAATTATCTTGGCCATGAGTACTACACAAAGGGCTCCTCTGATCCCACAAACAAACATCTCTTTCGTCCTAAGAATGTAATTTAAAAGACTATTTAGCATAACTTTTACAACACTTATTTTCTCTGCAGGAAATCTTCTTACAGAATCAGAATAATTTAGGCTGAAAAGGACCTCTAGAGGCCACGTCCTCCAATTCCCAGTCAAAGCAGTGCTGATTTCAAAGTTAGAACAAGTTGTACAGAGTCTTGTCCATTCATGTTTCTAAATCTCCAAGGTCAAATCTTGCAATCTTCACAGACCTCAGGTCAGAGTTTGACCATTCTGATTGTTAATTCTTTTTCTTTGTGCCCAGTCAGAATTGCTCCATTTCTATATGTGACAACTGCACCTCATCCTTGCTCTGTACACCTCAGAAAAAAGCACTGCTCTCTGCTCTAAAACAGCCTATTGGGAAATGGAAGGCATCAATTGACCTTCATCTTCTGATCTCCATGCCCTGCATACCCAGATCCCTCAGCATCTTGCTGTATGCTGTGCACTCCAGACAACAACTGAAAGAAGGCAGCTGCTCCAGGTTAAAACTCTTTAAATTATTTAGGAAAATGTAACAAAACCTTTCACATACCTCACCTTGATCATACAACATTACTTTACAGGTCCCCTGACACAGACAGGACCATTGGTACCTTACTTTCTGATCCCAAAGAAATTTCTGAGGGCAACCTCAGAAGCAACAAGCATAAAGAATTTGACAAGGTGATGGACTGAGTGGCATCTCAGATCACCTAAACACTCTGGAACGGCACTTTTTTAAGAGTACAAAGAAAAAAAAATCAACATAAAAAAAAAAATTAATGTGGTTTAGAATGTAGCTATACAGCTTCCTGCAGTTGACCCCAGAAAAATAAGACATGTGATGTGTAATTTCCTTTGACTTTTCTTTGAACTCTAGATAGAAGTTCCTGCTTTAAAGAGTGGGATTTTTTAAATTAATTACTTTTACAATTTTTCTTAATATTTCCAAATAGTACCTAATACTAAAATATTTGCATGTACCAATTCTCTGGGTTAGAACACCCTCTCAAAAAAAAGCAGCTTCTAACCATTTTTTCGAGATAGGGTGCACTGCACTACTTTGATGAAAAGAGCAGTACCCACCCCTCACTTGAGCATGTTAATTCCAAAGCATTCGCAGAGAATCTAGACGTAGGTCAAAACACATACATGAAGAAGGATGTGTAAAAAAAAAGAAGATTTGCTACCCTCACTGAGCTACTGAGAGCACGCTTCCTTGCATGGCAGCACACAGCATGCCCTCACAGGGCATGAATCAGGTTTCACTCAGAGACCCAAGGAAGTCAGCTTTCTATACAACTACAGAGGATGTTCCCCATATGCAAGAATGGGTTTAATAAAGATTTTATTTATTATTTATTTAGCGCTTGTCTTCTATTACTTTGCTACATATTGCTGCCACAGGGAAGAGCTTTTCACATCTGCCTAAATAAGACCTAAAACCTCTGGAATCATGACTGACAAATACTCCAACAATCAGTAGCCCCAGACCTCAAGACAAAGCCGTGCAAGCTCAAAACTGGTCCTCTTAGTGGAAACAGCAGTTCCACCCAAGAACACATTATGCATTAACACTGAAAAACAGGCATGGAACTATTGATACACACAAACACACCTGTATATTAATTTGTGCATACTGTTGGCGGAATTGTGCATATTACACACATAAACTTCAGCAATTTAAGAACAATAGCAAACACCAGTGTCGGCAATACTCTGCATTCATGAGAGAAAAGCCATGGCAAACAAGCCAGAGCTGTCATGGCACCTCACCTGTGAGCCTGCTGCAACTATGGAACAGCATGAGCATCACAGCCCCTCAGTACCGTCCTCCAGCTCCCCACACCAGCCTAGACACAGGGCACAAGCTGTAGCACAGCATGAGAAGTAAAACAGAAACTTGTGCCCCTCTGGAGAGAGGCACTGCCCTTGCACCCAGCACAAACGCACACGTTGGCACAGGACTCAACTCGGCTCTGAAGTTTTACACATGACCTGGAAAGGTTTTGCCATCACTTGTCTAGCAAAAAGAACAAAACCTAGTCTATGTGCAAAGCTTTTTAATGCCTCCACAACTGGCACTTTTATATCTCCAGGCTGGGGGTTTTTCCCCCTCTTCGTCCTATCCTCTCCATTTAAGCTTACATAGAGACCACCTAGAGAGTGCCATGCTAATTAGCAACAGCTTGCACTCTGTATTAAAACTAAAAATAACCCCAAAAAATCTAGTGAAAAGAAAAAGTCAATGAGCTCATATGCATTTCATCATTTCAGTAACATTGGCGTATTTTAATTATACTTAAATAATGTTAATTCTGATCTGAGCAGACTAACTATAATTGCTGGGAAAAAAGTTATAAATTAAACGTGAGATATGGTGGAGTCTATTGCCCTGTAGACTTGCTATAAAGTGCTACAAAAATATATATGGCTGTAACCAAAACTAACAATAATAAGCTTACTGTGTGAGGATAAAACAAAGGGGTGAACAGTAATGTTCAGCTGGTGTAGCAAATAAATCCAAAACCTACGAAGTATAACTTCAACAAACTAAACAAGTATTTAATAAAATCGAGTTATTTCAATTTTCACTATCATGAGTAGCTCCTAAAAATAAGAAAAACCATATTGCTTATAGGCAAATGCCTATTCTATAGATTTTCCATATTTCCTTCATTTGGCTTTTTCACAATGGGCCTTACTCTGTTTCCTCATGTCTGTACTTCCAGTATGTTCGGCATTCACCAGCCTATCTACCTTGAATACAAACTAAGCTATGCATTACAGAGAATGAGAAGTTCAATGACTCTTCCAGTCTTAAAGATTTCCCAGTACTGTAGCAAACAGAATACACTGCTTTGTGAAAGGGACATATGATTTAACTGACATTTCATCAGTGTATTGGGAGTCAAAGACCATCTCCTATAATATTGAATATTTAATTAGAACACAACCTACTAATAAGAAAATATTTGAGATAATTTTTTCCCCAGTATCTTGTCTAAGCTATAACAATAGTTTGCACTTGCAATATTCACCACAGTAGACTCCATTATTATAATTAAGATCAGCTAAGCTGTTTTAAGGAATTTCAATAGCTACTGCCTCCTCCGCATAGATAAACAAGAGAGAGTCAATGATATTGAAAGACAACAGATTTAATGCAGATAACTTACAGAGTTCAATACCACAAAATATTACTGAAACAACAGGTTATAAAATCAGGCGAGATATTGAAATAACTGCTAGCTGAGAAGGGTTAGAAAAGCTTCCACCACAAGAAAAACTCCTCCTAACAGCTGGATGACAATGGCTGGGCTTTGTATTGTATCCCACGGAGGAGTGGCAGCTTTTTTAATCATTGTTTGTATCACCTACCAGGAGAATCCCACCCTGGGGTGCAAAGTAATGGAAAACTAACCTTTGTCTTGAAAATACCTGTACTTCTTGTGTGAAACACCAGTGTAGGAGAGATCTGGTTGAGCCTGCTAGCAACTCTAATTTTACACGTGTAAATCCACAGAAGTCAACAGGAACTTAGTTTATGCTACCTACCCACCATATCCATACCGACAGAAGTGTGAAAATGGATGATCCCCTTCAGGCACACCTGGCTCAAACTCCTACTGTACACACCTACAGACACTCATAGTTAGGAATTTGCTGCAATAATTCATTTATTTCTACAGAAATGCAGATATGTGAGAACACCAAGCTTTCTACACCTCGCCCACACTAGAGACCCGCTACCCCCAAACAAGCTCTATCAATAAATCCCTTTTACTACTGACATAGACAAAATTACCTCAGCAGAAAATGAAAAGGTAGTCCTTGGTGGTGCCACTCCTTCTACCAAGAGAGAACCCAATTTTCACAGGCAACAGAGACACTTTACCATAATGCTATTATGGTGAATTAGCCCGAAAACGCAAGAGAACTGCATGACCACTGCAAGAAGGTGCAAAAGAGATGCAAAGTACCCCAAAGTGCAACCATCTGCGGTGGAGCCACTTTGCTTTCTTAGCAAGCACACTTAGTCACAACATAATGACAACCCAGGTTGAGACACTCTCATTTACTAACACTCTGACTCTACTATACAAGGACAAATCCTGCAACCCTTCATCTGGCAAAGTATGTTTTGCTGGAAGCTGACCCACATAAAAAGCTGAGGATCAACCTTCTCTGATCATTAAAACAGACACAGACAGATGCTGACACAACAAGCTCTTACCCAGAGCTTGGTTCACAAAAGAACGAATTAATTAATATTTTTAATCAAAACCACCCTTCTTGGTTAAAAAACAAAGCACACGCTAACTCCTGATGCTCTTATGCAGTTTTGCTTCCAACTCTTCCCAAATGACATAACCAGAACTACAAACAAGTGATGTCCACATAGCAACTTCCACCACAATGACACAACTGATCTAAATTTACACTGACACCACTTTACCTTAAATCAGCCTCTCCCACATGCACAGGCTTTTGCACTAGGTATCCAATTCCTTCAGTCAGCCTTAGCATCATATATAATTAACCTATGCTTGCTAAACTTCCTCATGAGAACTCCTCCAAGAGAAAGACGAAGAGCAGTCTCTGTGAATTTCCTTTCCTTGGACTGTTGCTGTACTGTCCTGGTGGGCATCTTTCGGATCTAGCACAGTCCTCGGACAATAATATTTTGTGTTGCTCCATTAACTACTTTGTTTTCAGAATCCGTGCTATTGTTCCCCTCTCTCTTCAAAGCATAAAGTTAGACTGTGTTTATTGCCAGTAATTTAGCCCTTCATATTTTGTTACACACAGCTTGCTTAAATGCTATTAAAAGCATGTCTCAGCCAAAGGCACAATATCAACACTACCCAAAGCAGCAAAATTCTGCCACAGATTCAAACGACCGAACTGTCACTCTACACACAAACAACAGCGCGCCACTAGAAACGCATAAAGAGCATCCCTATTAACCTTCCTGCATCAACGCCTGTGACACGCACACACCCTGCCGAGTCTTCCGTATTTGCTAACCACGTATCTATCACTCCCTGGCAGGCAGCAGAAGGGACCCAGCAGAGCCCCACACCGCCAGCCTCACTCACCCAGAAGTAATCCCTGCTCCAGCCGCACAGCCACCGCGTCCCAACATTATCCTCCGGCGAGGAGAGGAGCCGCAAAACTGAACTTTGGCTCCCGAAAGGCGCAGGAGAGCCGCCCCGCACGGCTGCCCGAGTTGCGGGGCACAGAAGTAGCGGGAGGCGAAGCGCACAGCGCTAAAGGACGGGCACCGCGGCTTCCCTGCGCAGGAATCTCACCCGCAAGGCGCACATCGCTGGGGCTCTGCTCTCGCACATCGAGCCGCTCTGCACAGCCAGCGCTGCAAAACCCATCGCCTTGTTCTAACCACACTGCAAACATCAAGTTTTTGGGGGTTTGGGTTGTTCTGGGGTTTTATTTAATTCCGCTAAAACGGCCGTTCATTCGGGCCAACGCCGCCCAGCAGGAGAGCGGCCGCAGCGGCGGAGGGGGTGCCGGGCTGACGGGGTCCCGAGCACAGCTCGGCGCTCCATGCTTCCAAACCAGCCCCCGACGCGCCTCGGGCGCGCTTTTGTCTGCGCAGGAGAAGGCACGGAGCGCCCGAGCGCTGCCGCCACATCACCGCGCTCACGGGCTGCAGCCCAAAACAGCGGCAGGACGCGCCCGGTGCCCCGCGCTGACCCGCTCCGAGTTGGCGCGGGGGCAGCGCGGCCCCGCGGGGGGCACGGACACGCCAGCGCCAGGGCACAGCCGGCAGCGCGCCCCGCTCCCCTCCCCGCCTCTCCCCGTGCCGGACGCGGCGCGGCAGGCAAAGAGCCGACCCCTCGCTAGCCTGCTCTGCT
>VRYO01002734.1:39075542-39105303 GCA_009812075.1 Sialia sialis | reverse complement strand
ACCGGCCAGAGCAGTCGTACGGCCGTCCCTCTTTCCGCCCAGCGCAAGGGACGAGGGCACGGGACGGGCTTACCCCCTCATCCCACTAGCGCTTTGCATTTTGGCTGCTCTGCCCGAGCCTCTGGATATAGTTTTTATTCCATCAGATTCCCTGCGCAGCCCTGTTGTCGCACCTTCAGTGCCGATGTGCCTCCTCTTGCCTTGACAGGACTCCCCATGCCTTCTGCAGGTGTGCGGGTCCGATGGGGAGCTGAGCACGCAGTGAGAAATGCTAAGAATTCCTGCTAGGGAAGAAATCCCGAAAGTGGGAGAAAAGCTGTGGTGATGCTCAGGTGGACAACGGGCTCCAAGGCTTCCATCCCAGCAGCACAGGGGCTGACTGGGCCTTCAGCATCCTCTCAGCTGCTGTTCATCTCAGCTTAGAGACTGCAAAGTCTTCAAGAGTTAAAACAGGCAAAAACACCCTCTCTTCAGATTTTTGACAGCTGTAATGAGCGCAAGGAAGAATTATGTAAACATTATTAAGTGTTAATAAACACATGTCAGCGTTAGGCACTCTTGTGTAGAAATGTTGGTAAAAGCCACAGTGAAAGCTTTATTCATAATGTCTTTTTAACTTTATGTAGCTGGTGTAATAGGCCCTGCGCATTGCTGTTGCCTCGACGGAAAATCATTACCCAGTAATGGATGAGCCAGTTCGGAAGGAGTGCCACTGGGATACTGCACACTTTCATTCAAAAGTGCTATGTATTAGAGGAAGTAGCAGGAGACCTGCCAACTTTCCCAATTTAATTATTAAACTGTCAGTTCCTGACTTCTTGTTTCAACTTCCTGAGGCAACATCTGGCGGTAATAACAAAAATAAATAAATAAAATAAAATTTGATCATTCACTCAGCAGCATTCTCTTTGCAGTGTCCTTTTTTACTGCAGCTTTTATGAAAAGCTCAATATGGGGGATCCAGACCCAGCATCTCTCTGAACTACCCGAAAGCAAAGACAAGAACAGTTTCAGCTGTGATCCTCAAGGCAAAGATGTGCAGAAGGCTATATCATATGCTTGAGCCTTTTTTCAATGAGTCTGGTGGTGCGTGTTTTAATCTTCCTAATCCTTCTTTTATTCATAAGAACATCAGCGGGTTTTTTTTCACTGCATGAATCTGCATGATATGACTTCGGGAGATAAAAAAAAATCTTTTGCTAGCCAAGAATTTTTGCATTTTCATCAAACATTGCTTCAAAAGGGTAAAGTTGGTTTCAGGAAAAGAAAAAAACAAACCATAAAGGATATCAGATTTAAATGCTACCAAATGTGAGCAAAACACTGAAGAGAAGTTTTAAAATATCTGAGACTGTGTCTTCACGTGTTCTCTGGATCTGTTTCATATGATGTGACAGCTTCAGCTTGCGATTCGTTATTGCAGTGGCTTTTGGAACCGAATGCCTCTTTTTTCATATCCTCACTCAAACACACGCACACGCTTACAAAAATATGTATCTATATATGTACACATGCACACAGAGAGACAAATACAGAGTGACTCAGCTCTGCATTCCACTTGCTTAATCAGTTTCAAAGCTTCAGTACTGTTCCTTTGCCTTATTTAAAATGTCCAAGACCACCTTTCCCACATTGCTTATTTCAGTGCTGGGGTACACAGCCTTTGACAAAGCTGGGCCATCTACGCTGCGTTCTGCAGGTCACCCTCTCCTAAAAGCCTTTCTCAGGTCAGGAGGTCAGCCCTTCCATTAATCACACGGCAGCTCGGGATTCAGCACTCACCCTGCACACTAGTCCTAGGGAATCCTCAGAGACCGCCTTTTTCCTGGTGGTCACTTGGAGCTAAGGAAGGCGACCAAGCTCTGGAGGCAGAGGCTGTGCAAGCCCAAACTGCAGAGAGGTGGTATCAGGAATGTTGTGGGGTGACCACCATTGCCCACGCACTGCACAGTGACTTGGTCTGCCCTGGGCTGTGGACAGATAGGAGTTGTAGCAACTCTGCTGGATAAGTAGCAGTCAGGCAAGTATGGCAGCAGTGCCTAGTTCAGTACCTCCAAGTATAATTCTTCCCTAGTGTTCCCAGAGAAAGCACTCCTGATTTTCTGCCTTCTGTGAAGAAGCCGGGTATACAGCTCAGAAGACTCTGTAGTCAGTGTGGCTGTCTTTTGGGTTTCTGTCAGATATTTAACATTAGGTCCTTGTTTTTTTCCTTCAGAAGTTTCCTTCTTCTCATCGCTTGGAGGAACTTCAGGAACATTTTATTGATTTCTTAGCTGCTCTCCTCTGGAACTCCTCGTAATTCTTTGCTTCCTAAGGCTTCCTTGGATACTTTTTCTTTTGTATCCCACAGTTCAAGCAGCAGAAAAGCTAACTATCCTGTTAAGTAGGGCAGCCTTTCTTAAATCATCGAAAGAACTCTGGATAATCCTTTCATACCTGTCTCCCATCTTCAAGTGAAATGACTATGCCTCTTAAGTTGTCATAGGATGGAATTGAATACTTTATATAAATTCTATTCAAGATTCTCCTGTTTTCCCTACAGTTCATGACAGATCAGTCAGACTCTCCCTTTAGACTGTAAAGAAGAAAGAAAATAGACAGAGAGGAGAGTGTTCAAAGTGGATTTTCTGGTCAAATTCTATTTAATATTTTTTCTGCTATTTGCCAATTCCCAGGCCTATGGCTCAGAATTATTTTTAGAAATGCTACCTGAGGTTAAAAAAAAAAAATACCCACAAATCCTCAAAACAAAAAATGCTCTGGACCAAAGCAGTGTTCCCAGGACAGCAAAGACTATCCTGTGACCAGATGCAGCTTTGAAAACTTCCACAAGAAGTAGAATTTGTACTATAGGAAGGAAAAATTGTACATTAAGGGGTCTATCATCAATTTCACTAATTTTTGCTCAGGAGATCCCATGACAACTTCTGTACCAAATATTAATTCAGAAGTAAAGAGGAAACTATGCAAAAAAATGAGCAAATCCTTTATGAAAAGAAGGTCAAAGAACAGTTTAACACAGAGAATTTCACAATCTGTTGGAGAAGGTCAATAGCATGATGGATAAGACTACAGCAGATGTATTTGTATATTTACAAATGTGAAGGCAGAAATTAGGGTCTTATTAAAAGTAGCAGCTGTTAATTGCCAGCCTCACATCTAGACACATGCTTGGAGAGACTGCAAATTAACAGAGTGAAAAACTGGAGGAGTTTCAGCTCTGAATTACTTGCCATGGCCTTAAGAAGTTTGGTGAGAGATTCTGATTCCCAGGTGAATCCCAAGCTGGATAATATTTGTTGGCTATACGGAAGCAGTGATGTCTTTCTGAAACAGAATTGCCTATGCATAAGGATGTGCTGATCCACTACGGTCAGCATCAGCAACTATTAAAACAAGCTGACATAAAGAGCCTCCCAGATATCTGTTTTCATATAGTCTGGAGACATCAGCTCATATAAAACTGCAAAATACTCGAGACTCAGAATCTAAAATTGCTTTCCTTAATGAAAAGCTTCCTTTACTGAAAGGAAGAAAAAAAATAAAATATCCTGCAGGATTTGAAATGTCAGCCAGCAGACAAGAAATCCAGAATCCCACTAAGCTTGGGGCACACTTACATTAACATTTGTTGCAACAGCCAGCACTTACCTAAGGACATGATAAAAATCCCAAGGTGTTAATAATAATAGCAGCTCAGTCCCTAGCAATATTCATAGGTTGTTGGTTGGGTTTGTGGGGGTTTTTTCTGCAAGATACTGGCAGGAGGGAATATGGAGTCTGTGCACAGAATTTAGAGCATTAATTTTGTGTCTGCCATGCTTACTAGGTAACAGAGATGATATTTTACCTTTAGAGATGAAAAATAAAGCTGTGGTGCACTCAGACCATCATGCAATAATAACTGATAGTGGCAGCTGAGATTATAGGAGCATCTGCAGCTACAAATACTCAGCTGGGACTCCTTTAGGCTTCTGTGTATCATCTGGTCTTCTACTATCTCCTTGGGAATTAAACTAAGCAACACATGGGTGCCATGATTTCTGAGCGCTTGATAAAGGAAGTAAAAAATAAAGCTAATGAAAAATCCAACCAGTTTAACTGATACTCTAAAACTTCCTTTACTGAGCTGGGTAATGACTTAACAAGGACATGCATAAAAGACAAAGAGCAAAGGTGTTAGAACAGCTAATCCATTTGTTACCTGAGAGTTCTCTTCAATGGTAATGAGAAGATTGGGAGAGATAATTTGGTGCATTGTATTTAAAGAACAGCTCTTCGAGGTTATGCCAGGGATGGACTGTCAGGGAGTATCAGGTTGCAAGTATACTGATAAGACAATATGAAGAACATGGGAAGAGCATTTGGTGGGAGTAAAAAAAGGTTGTAAAGGTCTCTAAGTAATTAGGATGTAAAGTTACAGAAAGCAATGTCAATTTGTAAGAAATCATGTCACCTTGGCATATAATCGGTGACTATGAGGGAGAATCCTGATTACAGGAGAAAAGTATAGGGCAGAAAAAGTGTTACAAATACAGAGGTAAATAAAGAGATCTGGCTAAAGTACTTAGTGGACTTGGGTAATAAGGAGAAACTCAACTTGGATAGAGAAAGAACAAAAAAGTAAGTTACAGAAAGACAGAGGTCTAACTCAAACTATTTCTGGATTTGTCCTGTACACTTAATGATAATGTGTAATCCCTCCAAGATTTCTGCTAGATCTTCTCATAAGGGAAATTATGCATCTAGTACCAGATTGATGTCATTTGTGGGTCTGAAATTAACAGTAAACCCAAGTATTTGACCGTGGAGGTGAAATATTTCAGTCCTACAAAGGTCCTTACGGCACATCACCGTCGGTACAGAATTCACAGAGCACATGGATTACTCTGCATGCTACTTTACAAAGCACCATCAGAAAGATGTTGCCAGAAATAATGAGTAGAAATGAGTCTTGCCGCTAGTATGTTACAGCAAAGTGAGTTTCCTGAGAGGATTTGGAACCCAGCCACCAAGGGATGAAGGAGTGAGGACGGTTGCATGGCTGGTGAAACATCACATCGCAGTTTGGTCCTGCAGGCTGCGTGTTCCGGCAGAGGAATCTGAATGGCTGCCATAAGTCAAAGCTTTAGACATCTTCAGACAAGTATGAGCTAGTGTCTGTCCTGCAAGTAATGGAGGGGATGTGCTCTGTAAATCACATCAGTGATCCAAGCTAAGAGTTCTGATCAGAGAAGAACAACAAATCTGTGTTACAAAGGCCCCTGTGTCATCTTTTTAAGTAATACCACTCAGCCCTCAACAATCCAATACTGTTCTGATAAAATTATTTTTGGATTCATGCTTCCTGAGATACTTTCCTATTTATCAAAAACTAGCAAAGATTTCTGTACCTGCACAGGTGGCAGATGCAAAAGACTTTTATGTCAGGGACCTGGAGTAATATTTCAAAAAAACAGACCAATGTATGAGTTAAATGCAAGCATGCCAAACATAGCATTAAAAAAAAAAAGGGAAGGACAATAACACTTACAATGCTGCAACCATATGGTGGAAGACTGAATCTAGAGGAGAACTAAAAAATATGAAGTTTTCAGCATAGCACATGCCCAAATACTGGGCCATAAGTTACATACTCTTTATTGCTGTATAATTGTAGTCCATCTACACTGAGAATTACTACAACATTCATAATCTTGGTAGATAGATGGTGGGCTTCCTGATTTTCTAAGAGTTTTTACAGTATTTAAATTTGTGTTGCTGGTCAAAATTCTTGTAAAATTCAAGAGATAAAAAGCTGTAATAATCACTGCAAGCAGTCACACAGAGATATGTGTGTATATATATATGTAATTTTAAAGTATATATATATAAAATAATAATAATAGCAGTAATAATAATTTCTACCAGCACATGTAGAAGTTCTTGCTTGCAGTGTCTTAACGCACTTCTCCCTGGCTCTACTTTCTGAATTCAACTTCTAGGGCAGATGTTCAGTCCTACAATTACTTCTGAGATGACATTTCTACAGTCTAACTCCTAAGTATATAGTGTGGAGTGTAGTATGGAAGGGTAGTTTAAGGTGACTTATTCTAACAATTGCATCAAAAGTGGCAATTTAACACACATTCTATTGTTCTCCAATGTTATCTTGGACATGTTGCAAGTGGGTAGCATGGCTGAAGGAAAGATTAACAGGTACTCGACTGGTAAGGATACCGCAGGTCCATTGCTGCTGTAAATTGTTGGTTCATTACAGGATCTGCTCCAGGTTTGTCCAGGTTTGTAGGCAGTCCGGCAGGCATTGCTGAGCCACGGGGCACAATTCATAGACTGAAACCTAGGATTCTGATCTTCTGGAGAGGTGTCTGAGGATTAGGAAAGATACCTTAGGGCATCTCATACTGTCACTCAAGCCTTTAGAGTCTCCAATTTGGAATAAACTTTTACACAAAATCTAGATGCATTCTGGCCCTTCTTTTCAGAGAGTAACATTGAATCTTCAGTATTTCATTATTTTCTGCTTATCTGGAAATAATTATCTCCAAAACAATACAAACAAGTTAGCAAACAAACAAGAATACCACTAGAGAGTTTGTAATTGAGACCTAAGGCATAATTGTTTATCTGTGGATGATAAAACGCAGCTATTTATCTATGTTAACCTTTGACTACTTTCTTAGTCACGTGGAACAGCTTATTAAACAAGAAAGGGTGATGTATAGAGGTAACAGCTATTCTGAGGAGGTTTGCAAAATCATGCTGTCACTGTTTCATTCTGCCCGATGAGGTCAGAGCCTTCTAATTAAATTCAGTGAGTTCAGCCTTCAGTCTGCACTCTCAGTTGTCATAAACACAGTTGATATTTGTTATTATTTTGCTGTAGTACTTTTCCCAGGGTGTTTGGGTTTTGTGCATATACAGGAAGAAACAGACTTATTGCTATGGGGATTAATATGTCCATTCCTAACTCCGGAAAATATCCCTCTGACCACTAGACTTGGTAAGTGTTACTGAGTTTCATTCCATCGCTCATATTTGACTGTAATTTGCTGTGGAGCGTTCTGCTATAGCTTTCTATAAGGACTAATATGGAAATTGCTTTGAATCATATTCAGAAATGAAAATAAAGGGGGAGGGAATGAGCACCACCAGGTCCAGAGGCTCAGCTGGAAGAAGCACCCCACCTCTCCCTGCTGGCAGGGCCAGTGCAGTGAGAGCTCCCTCTTCCGTTGCAGATCATTTTCATCATTGGGCATGCTGTCATTTTAACCCCAACATCTGGTTACCTGCTAGATTTTGTCATTGTCCTACTTAACTTACATTTCCATTTTAAATTAACATTGTTCTGTTCTGTTCTTTTACTACTTGTTTTCCTCTGTGCCATTGCTTGGGTTTTCTGTTGACTAAAAAAAATAGATCAGTCTCTCTTCTACAGAAAATGATCTGAATAAGCTGAGTGCAATAATACAATCATCAAGGTATATTTTTTAGTTAAAAAAAACCAAACAAACAACCAAACAACAAAAACCCAAAACAAAACAGGAATGTACCACATACTCGAACAGCCTTTACTATGGCCAGTTGTATGAAGGCATCTTTGGCATTTATGATCTTGGTGAAAGTTAGTTTAAAATGTCATCAGTTTTTGTAAAAATGGAATATACTTCTTGGAAGAATTAATAATACATAAGATTTTTTTGTAGTTAAGGAACTTATTTACTTCTCTCATCTCAATATGATTACAAGGTGAGTGTGAAACTTGTACATCTGAAAAGATTCAAGCCCAAGAATGATTTTTTAATGCTTGGCTTTCAAATGCAATAAAATGTAATTTCAGTAAGAACTATTTATGCCGGATATTGTGTTACTATCTCCCAATAATATGCCTCCTTCTGTGGTGTTATGTCCTTCTCCTTTTCCCTCAACTGACTAGTTCACCAACTTAAGTCTTTATGGAAAGAAGAATCATTTGCTAAAAGCATTCACAGCCCATAGCACAGAAGGGTCCTGACCTGAATGGTCTTTGGCCTTAGAATATTTTACAGGAATTTGTTAACTTATTATTCTTTTTTATAATATGTCATGGAAGATTTCCATTGTTCTCATGTTGTATTGAAGGTTATTTTTTATTCCAGTTAAATATGTCTTGGTTGCTCTCACAGCGCCAGGTTTATGATACGTCAGATTCTGCAATACGGTCATGACATAGATTACACAGTATGATGGTTGTGTTACTGTATGACATGAGGAAATAGTGCAACATTTTAAAGACTTACAGTGACAGCATAAATAACACACCCTGATTTTGCTTTTGTTTAGACTCTGCTGGGGAGCAAATGTCTGAAACAAAAATCCTGTGTTTGTCTACAGACAGTTACAGTACTACAATTAGTGCATGCTCCTGTGTGTTTGCATTCCTGCTCTGACCAAGGATGAGTGAGCACCCTTTTGAATACAAAGGCACTTCAATTTTCATGCTTATTCAATCCTGGGCCTCTGCTGAGACTGTGATAGTAAAAATGCCACATATAAAAATGGTTTTATGATACATGTTTTCCCTCAAAAAATCCAGCTGCAATAGTAACCAATGTGTCTGATGATATAACATATTCGTGTGTGAGAGTGAGAGAGTGTTTGTATTTTCAGGAAGATTCAAACAAAATAATGGGGGAAGACACATTATTTGAATATTTCTCCTTTTACATTCTGGACTGTGCAACCAGCAATTTCTCTGCCTTACCACCACATGTTTTAAGTCTGAGCAGCCACAAAATTCTCTGACCACTCAGATGACCAAATTCCTTCCTGACTGTAGGAGTTCAAGTCAACTCCACTGTCTTGTATTTTGACATCCATAAATTAATGAAAAATGCTGTATTTTTCTTATAATAGTATTGCCTTGTCCATTTGGTTTTACTTTACACCAGTAAAATGTCTTCAGAATTTCTTACAAGTGATGTGCTGAGAAAAGCAATGGTAAGATTTCAGAAGTTTATATCCTAAATTTCCAGACAAGGAGCAGGCAATATGATAGTCAGGAGTTTTTCAGGAAACAGATCTTGACCACACTGGATATTTAAGGTTTAATTGCATCTAAAAAAACAAAGAACTAAAAAGAACTCCGCCTTCTTTTCAAGTTTCACATTTCGATTTACGACTATAAAAGTCAAATATAGTTCTCTTTTCCCCACATATAAAGCTGGCATGGCTGCATTATCCTTTTTGCTGGCTCTCCCTCCACATTAACTTTTTAATCCAGTGGCTATCTTGAATTACAGTAATTTCACGATTATAAGCCGCACCTGAATATAAGCCACTGTTCCGGGTAGCCGAGAAGGCTATGGGATTTGTCCATATATAAGCCGCACCCAAATATAAGCCACTTTTTTTTTTTTTTTTTAAAGTGAGGACCCATGTGCGACAAAGTAACGAGTTAGTAACAGAATCGCTCCAGCGCGGGGTTTGGCGTCAGGTGCTCAAGTTGCAAACAGTTTTCATAGACCAGCGAAGCCTTTAAAGGCAGCCCCAGGTGCCCACCCCGTGCCGCCAGCCCCAGCTCTCCTGGCCCAGGGCTCGCTGCCGCAGCCCCCAACCTGCTCAGTGGCAGTGGCGGCAGCTTGCTCGCCAGTGTGAAGGCGGTGGTGCCCGGGGGAGGGGGAGCCCGCGCGCTGCAGCGACAGTGAAAACGGCAGCGCCCGGAGGTGGTGGGCCCACGTGCCACAGCGACAGCAAAGGCAGCGGCGCCTCGCTCGCGACGGCAGAGGCTGCAAAGGCATCCTGCTTGCGACAGAGGAGGGGGCAAGGCCCGGTTCGCTCACAGCGGCGGAGGGAGCGAGCCCTGGCTCGCTTGCGCCGGCGGAGGGGGTAAAGGCAGCTTGTTCGCTCATGCGAAGATGGCAAAGCCGGGCTGGCCTCGCCAATCCAGCAGCGACCCGCCCCCTGCTCGTCAGTGGCTCTGGCTCACCGCCCACCCGACAGCGGCTCCGCTGCAGCTCTCTCCCTCCGGCTCTCACTTCCGGGTTGGCATTTCACTGGGATTTGTCCATAGATAAGCCGCGCCTGAATATAAGCCTCACTACTGGGGTAGGCTGGATTCTTCAATGAAAAAGGTGCAGCTTATAATCGTGAATTTACTGTAAATTTGTGAAAAGTCTTAAAGATATAAGTTGTTACAAGTTCTGTGAATTTCAGGACTTGGCTGTTGCTGCTGCTGAGGGATTTGGTATTTGGTACCACATGGGCCTATGACCTGACTAACCACTTAGCAACTGCCAGCCAGTCCTGGTAGACTTTTCTTCACCTGGGGGGAAAAATAAAGTATAGAAGAGTGACACAGGAGGGAGCTGATGGTCTGGTGGATACATCAGGGAGGTTTTACTGGAGGTGAGTTAATGATCTGAAAAGAATAAGGGCAGTAAGATAAGGGAGAGGCAACTACAGATACAACAGCAGAGGGATTTATAAAGAGGAAAGCCAGCTAGCAGAGGTGATTTTGGAGAAGATGTAGGACACTAGTTTATAGGAAGCAAGGCTGTCTTAGTACTGTTTTTACAACCTGCTTACTGTAAATGTAATTGCTTGTAGACAATAGAAGGCAATAATTGTAACCTACAAAATGTAGTGCATAAACTACAATTTATATATAATATGAGACAATATCCTCCCTGTTAACAGACTTGAAGTTTAATGTCTTACTAGATTATCATGCCAAAAACGAAGTTTCGTTATTTAAAAGAGATACATTATGGGAAAAACAATCATAGCAGCAGTATTCAAGTACTTATCCACTCTGCAGTTTTCCCATGTTTCCAAGCTGTTAGTTGTTTTAAAAGGAACTATAATTACAATAAATACTTCCCTGTGTTCAAAAACTGAGATTGCTTGGCTTTCCACAAGATTATTAACCTGCAGTAAACATGGGTGAGGTGTTCAGTGTAAACACAATTGAAAAAGAATACAGCCTCGTCAACACTATCTCATTAAAATGATGACTGCACAGCACAAAACTCTGAAAGATATTTCTCTATTGTATCAGCTGTTGAAAAATATTCATTTACTCATAGCTCTACACCAATGGTATAAATTTAGTAAGAGTACCTTGATTTTCTTTTCTAGCTCAGGATAAATACTTTGCCTCCTCAAAACCAATTAATTTTACCAGTGGGACTAGATCCCTTTACCTGCTGGCAGGTCTAATGAATAATACACTACATTCAGATCTAAGGGACCCAGTGCATATACAGTGTTGTCACAGAAGAATACCTGACTCTCAATTCCCTCCACCCCATCTTGCTTGTTGGTTCTTTATTTAAGCAACATTTATTTAGGCTAGACATTAGAAAAAAGATTCTTGATATGGGGGGTGGTCAGGCAGTGGAACAGGCTCCGCAGGGAATGGGTCACAGCACCAAGCCTGACAGAGTTCAAGTAATGTTTGGACAGTGCTCTCAGGCACGTGGGGTGACTCTTGGGGGTGTCCTGTGCAGGGCCAGGAGTTGGACTTTGATGATCCTTGTGGGTCCCTTCTAACTCAGGATATTCTGTGATTCTGTGATAGTTGCTAAAGGAACACAGAAGAAGAATATATCCTTAAATGTAGGAGAGCTGTGGTCAAGAGCAACTAAATTTAACATCCACTGGAAATCCAAGATGCCCAGGTCCTGAATAAAATGAAGAACTTCCACTCCAATGTAATTTCCAAGGCAATATGGTCCAGTCAATGCTGGTCATTTACCAGAATGTTAGGAAGAAAATTTAGATGGGTGGGTGAGCACCTGATAAGGAGTCCAGATACACGACAGTTTTCCCCATCAAGAGGTATCCAAGAAGTTACAACAAAGCAGTTAATTTTTTCTTATTCAGAAGACAGTGTTGAATATTCAAGGATATTTTTGCTGAATGCCAGCCCACAGATTCCCCAAACCAGTAGTTGTAAGAAAATAAAGGTATTCATAAATATAGCTAAGGAGAGAACAGGAAGTTGGGCAATTGATGGGCAGTTAATCTCAGCAACAGACAGAAACAGAAATAAATCTTGTGGAGGAATGGAAAATACTTTTCCTCCCTGAACAATTGCACTAGCAATAGAAAAGTTATGTGGAAAAATAATATATGTAAGACAGTGGTAAAACCAAAGATATTTGGAAGAAAGAAACACTTCCTTTAAACCTTGTGGTCATTTTTTCTTACGTATTTTTAATATGAGAACAATAAAAATTTTGTTGCCCAGACAATGCAGGTAACATTTTCCTAGAATTCAGTAGTGTAGAATTTGTGTTCATATCTGTATAACTGACTACAAACCTTTCTTTCCTCTGTGTTAAATAAAGGCTGTTTTAAGTTAAGGAACTTGTTGTATAATTAAAAAAAATACGTTTAGACAGAAAATATATTTTGTACAGGGACTTATACTATGTATATACCGTTTTAGTTCTCAGAATAAAGTCTTGCACTCGACATCATGCAAAAGAATAAATTCAGAGCATTTTCTAGTCACCACAGAAAGGATATATTTAAAATGTAGGTACAAATTAATGCACTTTGATGTGTGTGTGTGGAGCCAAAGTGAGGTAGGCTTACAGCAATATTTAGCTAAGCTCACTTTAAATGCCCCTTTTTATCAGTGACCTTTCCTTTAGAATTTCTGTGATAACACTTGGGGATATCACATTAAGTTTCTTAGTATAAAATTGAGCACCAAACAGACTTTTAGAAAGATTATGGCGCTAGAGGGATATTTAATGGTGAAATCACTTACTGTAGTACTCATTTCTGAGAGCAAAGGTCTGAAGTGAAATGAATTTGGTGATCTTTGATTAGTCCTCATTGGGCAGAGGTCCATGTCTGAAGTCAGCTATGTGTATAATTAGGTATAATTTTTACATCTGTTCAATAGAGGTTAATTGAACTATCATAATAATTGAATTCCAGTACTTCTGATTTTTTCTGTTCCAAGTGTTCCTGTGAGATCAAAGCCAAGCATTCATCATCCAACACATTTGTAGGAAATTCCTGTTGCATTTAGTATTTGGTTTGTGGGTTAATACAGGGCATTGGCATTTTTCAAACATCTAAGCACAAATACAGATTCAAGTGTCCAAGATAAACAAGCAAAATAAAGAAAAAAAATTGCATGCTACACATACATTGATTCTAAACAGAAAATTCCTCATAAATTAAAGGAACAGTCAAAAGCAGGTAGGTTAGCAACTGACAAAGATGGAAAGATCTCATGATCCTACCCATGTATTTTGCACGAATTTCACTCTTCCTGTGGTGGTTATTTTAGATTCAGTTTGTATTACACATATTCAGTGAGTAAACACTTTGCATTAACATTGAGCCTGAAATAATGCAGCTTTATTTTTTTCCTATAGTCACAGGTGTGCAAACACATGACAAAAGCATATGCATGAATGCCATGTGTATTTACTTTTCTGTGTATGCGAGCAGTTACAAACATTTTACAGGGTTACTGTTCACTCGTTCAGAAAACTAACAGGGTTTTTTTGGTTTTTTTTGCTTTCATATGAGAAAAAAAGTAGACAGGCACCATGATGAACAGCATCCAATTATACATTCATGTGGGATACAACATTATTGGATTATTTTTGGCTCACTACACTTGTCAGACCTACTCTTTAATTTTTTAAGGAAGCATTTCTGTTTTCATTTACTGACTGTAACATTTATGAAGAATACAGAGTTTTGATATTGAAGTTCTCTGTTCATTCAAATAGGAAAGGTACTGAATAAGTCTACTTTCACAGAACATGAAGGAAAGGTATTGTCCATACTCTTTTACCATTTACCTATACGCTTCTCAGTGAGGACTGTCCACAGAGATGTCAGAGATGATCAAGGATTGCAATTTCACCAGAACTACTTCAGAAATTCAGACAGCTTATGAAAAATCATAAAAATTAAAAATATTCCTTCTGAAAGTAATTTTTTTTAAAATTGGAAGTACTGCCATAATGTCTCAAGGGCTTTATGAACATTAAGGTTGAATGACCCTGATCCGTCAGCTCCCTGGTCTACTTCTCTCATGGTACACAGGTTTGATATTAGCAGTGTCTCACTTTGACGTAGCATGGGAGTTATGGGAATTACTGTCTCTCTGAGGAGTCCAGCTGTAGTGGAAAATAGAGGTGAGGCACAAATATATCACAGTTACTAAGTCAGGATTCAATTTTTTATTTCATTAATCCCCTCAAACTATTGAACTTTTTGCTGGTAAATAATTTCTGTTTAAACAAAAGTACAGGTTTCTGAAGAAGGTTTGGCTGTCAATCCACTTTAGTTTCAACTACCAAATGATTTTCTGAAGAATGTTTCATTAATGACCTATTGGACAAAGGACTGGTATTATCACCTGAATTAATCTGAGTCTGCAAGTGGTTGTCTCATAACTCTTAGCCTGGTGGACTGATTGCAGTAGTGTTTCTGTTTGAACAACTAGAGTCAAGAACAGTGGAGTTTCAACAGTGCAGAGAATGCAGGACTGATCCCTACAAACACACTTAACCTCTTTTGCAACTAAATCCCATAAACCAACTTTAGTGTGCAATGAAGTTCATTGTCTGCTAAGTCACTGTGAATCATAAAGTCCCCATTTGTGTGGTATAAATCAACATAACTATTCAACAATTAAATCTACAATGAATATATTTTTTAAATTGCCAAGCATTATGTTTCATTTTACAAGCTTGCACATGCATTCTTTACAGCCTACTGTCGTGTAATGCTTTATAAATGACACTTGATAAACAACAGCTGTATAATCTTAGAAATATTCATCAAGAGGCACATATATCCCTGGTAAATCACTTTTGACTTGTACAATGCTGGTGGCTGGCATATATTCTCCTAACTGCTTGCATGTGGAACATAATACAACATGGCACTATGCTTCTATGAGACAAAAATACATTCAGAAAACATACTAGAGTATCAATTGCAAGCAAGAATGAAAAACCTTTGTCAAGTGCACAGTTGCAAAGTGTAAATCTGATAGTAGATGCTATATTTAAGCCACACTACTATGCATGTTTTGCATAATAATGCAAAATAATGTTCATTATTAAATTTGACTTCATTGCGCTAATTTTCACAGTTTATTGGCACTGAAAAATAGGGATGTAGTATCAGGGATTGGTTTTGCTCTCCGATAAAAAAGACCGAGCTGCAGCTCCTGTATTTCTCTCAGCTGTTAGAGTTCTACTAATTCCCTAGATTATGTCATAGTTAATTTCCAATCTGTTATGCACATTTCAACCTTCAGAAAAGTCCTTGCTGGGCAGAGTATAAAATAAAATGGTTTGGGTATTTTTCCAGATGCTTCTCTGTGACTTCCGCAGAGCCAGACACAACAGTTCATATGTCACAGTGAATTTTGGGGAAGAAGAGATAAGGAGAGAAGAACATCATTCACATGCTGATGGCAACTCGGTGCTGATGCTGTTACATAGCAGTGGGACTAAAGAATTGAAGTGCACTGTGATTGCTACCTTTGGGCTCTGAGCTGAATTGAATCGCTCATTATAGCAGCCTCCAGCTTTATTGAGACTGTGCAGTTTCTATTTAACATTTACACTATAAGGTTACAAGTATTGTTCAAGAAGCACCATTTATCTTTTGTTTAGTATCTTTTGAGGAAGCCAAAGTCTGAGGTGTAAACTGTATCTACTCCATTCACACAGCAATTTCCATGATACAAGTTATGCTTGTTCTTTAAAAATTGTGGCTAGATTCTCCCTACCTAATCAAGTAAAACACACCCAATGTAAACCCCTTCCTCTAATACCCAGTGGAGAAAACCAGACCAATTAATCTCATCCTAAATACTACCTGAAAAAAAGAGGATGAACCTCCCAGTGGAGGGTGTGCAGACTCCAGAGGCAGCCTAAAAGGCTTCCTTAGAGGAGAAATACTTTTTTTTTAACAGGGTAGTGTGAAGTGAGATGAGTGCAGCCAGCTGTGCCCCTTTTAGTCTCTGTGCAGCAGCCATCCCCCCAGCACAGCTGCCCTTAACTACAGAGCACGTGGGGGTTGTGTGCATGTGGCACAATTTACCCCAGCTGTGCAAGCCAGATTTCATTCAGGGAAGTAGATTCATTTACCTGATCTCTTGTGTCTGCCTAAAATTGAGGACTTGATCCATGAGCATGTAAATAGCTTTCATATGAGTTACATGAAATGGTAGAAAACCTTTTTTTCCAGCATAACCCTGCAGGATCTGGAGCTGTTTGAAGAAGATAATGCTTGAATAGGCTTTCTACTAATTGTTTGTATCCATGATACACACTTAGAGGAATTTGCTGTCTCAGCAGTTCTGCATCTGTGTGTGTGTGTGTTACACCAGAACATCTCAGGTTTTTTGACATAAGTTGATGAATTCTCTTTATATTCTCTTATCTCACTGTGGATAGAGGAAAAGCTGGAGCATATCTTTTGTTCACTTATACAGGCAGAACTTAGGCAGAAGCTCTCAAGAAATGTACTGCACAGGAATTCTCCTGGCAGTCTAATTAAAAGTTGAGCTTTGGACTGACGGGGAAATGGCATACTTCTGAGACCAATGCTGGAAAAGTAAGGAATTTTCTCATTTCTCAAGTCTGAATTTGGAAATATGACTCACCTAATTCAACAAATTTCTCAGCTTCATTTTGTGTTCATCAGAAGTTCTTATTAGGAAGTATAAAAGGTACATTTTCTTTGCCCTTTTATTTTCCATCTTGGGGAACTCAAATAATTAATTGGCACTCTTATCTGTTGTGTTGGCATCTCTGGTTTTATCTGTGCATTGTGTCTATGTCTGTTTGTGAACAGATGCAAGTCCTGCCATGTATTTACCCTCCAACCTGTTTTAGGCCTTTTTAAACAATGTGTTCATCAAGAGTTCTCCATTTTTTAAACACTTCTGTAGCAACAAAGACTGGATCTACTAAACCAAATGCAAGAACAGAAGAGATCTTACTGGTCTACATTTCTGCATAAATGAGAGCAAGTAGTAAAAGTTCAAAAAGTTTAAAAGTTTCTTCAGTTAGGCGCAGGCTGAATTTACATTTTGAAAGCAGCAGAGCAAGTACACATTACTTAAAGTTGTATTTCAGCTCACTATTGTCACTCTGCTAACAACATAGGACAAGAAAGCTTTATAGTGTATACTACTGATTAATTCTTAACTATAGAAGACCTTGCCTTCCTGGTGACATGAAGGTTTCCAACAGAAGGCAAAGACAGGTACTTAAGAAACAAAGCATGTAGAGGTATCATTTTCCCTTCTATTCTATTCCAGCTTTTGTTCGTTGTTTGGATTTCCTGAAACAGAGGCAACATCTGTAGAATTGTGTTTAAATTCATTAATGAACCTCT
Organism: Sialia sialis; assembly: GCA_009812075.1. Lineage (NCBI taxonomy): Eukaryota > Metazoa > Chordata > Aves > Passeriformes > Turdidae > Sialia > Sialia sialis. The sequence continues at coordinate 39,087,924 of VRYO01002734.1, read as the reverse complement.
TCCCCAGGGACTCATCTAATCCTTTTCTTGATTCATTTTAATTTTGTTCTCCACCCTGAAGCAATGAGTTCCACAGTTATATGATGTATAAAAGCATTTTCTTTTGTTTGCTTTAAAACTGCTGTGATCTGAATGTGCTTCGTTTCTTAACACGATAGAAAGCAGCAAATAACAATTCACTACTTACACTCTTGAAATAATTTTTTTTTTTATGTCTGTCATGTTTTTAACCTAAGGTGTGCTGTAGGTTTTTTTGCCAAGATAATTGCCATCTTTACCTCTGTTTACTTCTACTGAAAGGATTTTGAAAGAGGGTAACTGGAGTTGTATGCAGCATTAGATGTGTTACACATATGAGTTTTATTAAGCTGTTTTCTGTTTTACTTTTAGTTCCTTTCCTAAGAAATCCTAACACTGTATTGACACCAGTTACGCCATCAATTTGCAGATTATCTTACAGAATGAACCCCAGTAACCCTGGATTCTCTGTCCAGGATAGAAATAGTTCTTTCAGAGCCCATTCTTTTAGTACTCAAGACTGATTTACTCCAAATGCATTATCTTGCACTTATTGATAACGAGCTTTATCTGCCGTTTTACTTCACTGTCCTCTCCAGTGAGCTCTGGAAGTCTCTGCTGTGTTACATGTCAGAAAAGTCCCTCTGCCAAGTAGCACAGGAGAATGATGAACCATGCAGATCAAAACACAGATATTTAGGGAATTTGTTGGCTGAAAAAGTTGACCACTTACAACTATTCTTTGTCATCTGCCTCTAAGTCATTATTAATCCATGGCAACAGCTTCCCATTAGTGCCATGGTAATTTATTTTGTAGAAACCTTTAGTGAAGAAATGTATCAAAAGCCTTTTAAAAATCTAAAGATCTATAGCATTAAGATCACTGTAATCCATATGCTTGTTGAGAGTTTTAAAAATTTCAAATACATTTGTAAGAAATATCTTCCCTCACTAGCACAGTGTATTATGCAACATACACTGTTTCTCCAGATGTCTATTAATCTTATCCTATATTACAGTTTTACCATTTTGCCCGTACAGAAAGCAGACTTGCATTCTATGGATCCAAGATGTCTCTGGAGTCCTTCATAAAGATTGGTGTCACATTTCCCACCTTCTGTTCCTCTGGCAATAGGTTAGACACCACTGTTAGCAGTTTAGCGATTTTATATTTGGGCCCTGTTATAAATCTTCAGTGAATACCATCTGTTCCTGGAGATTTCTTACTGCTCAGTGTGTCAATTTGCTCTAAAGCCTTTTCTATTGACACTTGAATTTGAGCCAGTTCCTCAGCCTTATCTCCCGTAAGGAATGACTGATATCAAGACCTCATTCTCTTCTGTAATGAACACTGATGCAATAAATTAATATAGCTTTCCAGCAATACCCTCATCTTCCCTGAATGTTCCTTTCATACCTTGATTGCCTATTGGTCCCATCTGAATCTCTGTCAGGCTTTCTGGTAATGGTATGTTTGAAAAAAGTTTTATTAATAGGTTACCTGTCCTTACTGTTACTCCTTCAAATCCCTTCTGGCCTGTCATACAGCATCTCTGTATTCAGCTTTCTGCCATTTATACTCCTTTTTCCTCTGTTTGTTTGGATGCAACTCCTAATCTTCACTTCTGACAGCTTTCTCTGCTTTAGTATTTAACACAGACCTGGTGATTTTTTGTTTCTAATTTATGTTTTTAATGACTGCATATATTTTCTCTGTATCTCTAATATAGAACCTCTCTAAATTGTCTTTCAGAAAAAGTGTTTTACTCTGCTGATGGCTGCTTTTCATTTCACCATTTTATATTGTTTCTATTTTTAAAGACTTTGGTATTGTGACATATTTGGGACCTTTCCCTTTCCAATAATGAGGATAACTAATGTGGTCACTATTAGGGGACTCTGTTTGGGCAGACATTTCTTCCCTGGGTAGCTGTTCCATAAACCAGTTATCACTGATACCTAAAAATTTTCTCTCAGAAACAAGTGTGCCTAGAAATAACATTTTTTAGATAAATTAATTTATTTTCAGAAAGTCTACTTGCATTTGCAATCAAAAACAGTTACTAGGGGGGAAAAAAAGAAGCTACCTAGATTTAAACTTTTTCTACCTAAAGTTGCAATAAATTTATATTATGTGGATCATACTATCTGCTGTGTAAATATAGCAATTCTTAGCTTGATTTTACTCTGCAAATTTTACTTTTTCCTGAATCCAATTTAAGTCTGATAATTTCGGTGGATCTACTTTACTGATTTATACTGAAGTAGAAGTAGGATCAGATCTTGAATTGGCAGATACACCTAAAAGGAATACTATAATTTGTAATAGCTGTAGATACATGCACTGTGTGGTCATTTTCAATCAAGCTTTTATTCCATCTGCTTTCTTTCTTTCTTCATAAGTGTTTTAAATTTATGGCTTATATGATGTATTCTCAAGTGAAATTGCCAGTGAGACTCAAGAACTCCACAAATCTTCTGACTAGCTAACTTTCACCTTCCCTGCTAATCCGTGTACTTATGAAGGAATTTAGCCATAAATCAGCAATAACACAGCTATCTTAGTAAAACCAAATGTCATCCATTCATTTGACTTCCGGTCCCAACACAGCCAAAATGCCACGGGGTGATCAGGAGACAAGTGCAAGTGCTACACAGCAGTGCATTTAGTTTTTCAATTTGTCATATCATGTCAACTCATACTCCTCAACTTCTTACCACTTAAGATGTAAGCAGGAATAGCTGTCAATATAATCTTCAGGACGTCTACAAACAAATTTAATCAGCTGAACACAAGGGTGACTAACAAATTCCAAAGAGAATCAAAAGTCTTCTCGGGAAGCAGAAGAGATCTCAGTGCTTTGCTCTGGAGTTTATCTGTGTCACTGCCCTGCAGCCTTGTGCTAAGTGCTTTCTTCTGATATTTTGCACCAGTGGACATGAATCTCCACCTGCATGTTTTACTAGGAATTCCATTCAGTCATAACAGGTATCTCAGTATCACGGATTTCCGCAGAGGAAAAGTTTTGAAACTTATGGAGTTGCCACAGAAATTTCAAATTAAAACAGTTTTAAGGAGTGATTATAAATAAAGAGAAGAAGTAATTAAAAATAATAATTTTAAAAAAAGATTCTGTGGAGTGAAACGTTGCAAATAGTAGTATCAAATGGAACTTTTCTCTAAATTAAGTGCATATTTAATTCTGGTACTGTTTCTGTCATTTAGTTTCTTGTGTAATGTGAAAGTAATTTTCTTACAGAGCTAAGAATATTTAGTTAGCTGGTATCTACAAACCTGTGAAGAGGTTGCTGTGGAACCTCCTTCCTGCACTCAAAGGATATTCAGAATCATGGGAGCAAATTTTATGTTTCTATGTCTAGTCAGCTTCTCTCTTTCCACCAGTCTTAAATGATCAGGAGATGGAAGGCAAGAAGATGCTTTTCTTACTGAATATTTTGTTGCAGTAGAGAGAAATTCTTTCTGAGCTGTGACAGGTACTGGCACAAAGTTCTGGCAACCCAAAACTGATAAAAGCCAGCTCTGATTATGCCTGTTTCTTGCCATCAAATGTTGCCTGCTTCTGTCATTCCAAGTAAATCCATCCAACTCATGAATCATAATCTATCAGAGGTTGCTTTTATCTTTCAGATTCCAGTGATATCTATTCTGTACTTCTGGTTTCTGCTCTTACACCTAGTATAAATCTTATGTGCACTTACTACTTAACTATTCAACTGCTTGCTTGGTTTTCCCATTGTAATTCAGATTAAATGACTAACAAATAAAAATATTCCAGAGATTTTATTTTCACTTCTGTAAAGAAGAGTTAATTACTTTGTTATCTCTACCTAAAGTTTTGTCCAACATCAAAAAAAGCTATAACTATCTTTACTTCTTTTTTGGATGAGGGTCTATTTCTTAGACTCTATTGTGTCCTTTTTTTTTTCTTTGTTTTTGTAATAAAGAGGGAGTTTGTGTTCAATTTAGATCATTGCATTAGATTACCTTAGTGTAATTTAGCCTTGGCACCTGGTAAAATTAGTCAAAGGAAAGACAAAAATATCATATCGGTTCTTTTTAATCTTCCATAGTATCTATTATTGCTGTTTCTCTCTTCAAGAGAGGGGAGTTGAAGACTGGTTCCATTTAGCCCTTATGCATTTGTTTATGCACCTCACCAAGAAGAGTTGTTTCCTAACTGTGACATCTTTGCTTTATGAGTGGTATTGACAAGAAATTGTTGAATTTCATACCTTCATTACAGCCTTCCTTTCCTTGAGCCACTGGGAGTGACACAGTTTCTCTCCAGTGATGCAGTTTCCCCTAGTTCTAAAATCTTAGGTTTGTGCACAGCAGTTTTAACAATATGTACAAGTATTATGACTACTGTATTTTTCAGAGGTAGGATATTATGAGAGGAAGGGACTGCTTGTAAAAGAAATTATAGTGTATAGTGCATTGGCTCTATATCCTGCAGGTAAACTGACTGATATTTTAATTTCCTTGGACTCTTTTGAAAGCTCTCTAAATGAAGGTTCTGAAGAAAATACATAACTTTGGTTATCATATTTTATGGTTATTACTGTGTACACATTAAATGTGAATTAATGCAATAAAACAGTACATTTCACGTAAAAAATACTATGAATTTCACTGCTGTTGCTGACATGGCACATGTATCAATGTAATTATGGGTTACAAATCGTTGGTAAGAGAGACAATGTTACAGTTTTTGAAATTCTCCCATTATATGAACTCAGAAAGAATGCTGAAGCTTGTATTTAATTTATCTTGTCTGGTAGGCCTTTCAAAAAAGCAATATTGATGCTGGATTTATCTTTAGTTTGATGACAGTCAGAGTAAATAAGCATGTGGAATGAAAATGTTGGGGCTTGCTCCTCCCTGGATTAGTTTGATGGTGTGAAACCATCACAGACAAGTGAACAGAAGAGCTCTGAGGCTTTTTGCCTCTGCAGGGCACTCAGAGGCCTGACACATCAGGGAGCTCTCTGCTTAGGACTCACTACATTTGCTTCAGCTCCACGTATTTGTCTGGAGATGTCTGGGCTATGTTTGCTTTTTAACTACAGTAATTTCACGATTATAAGCCTCACCTTTTTCATTGAAGAATCCAGCCTACCCCAGTAGTGCGGCTTATATTCAGGTGCGGCTTATCTATGGACAAATCCCAGTGAAATGCCAACCTGGAAGTGAGAGCCAGCCAGGAGGGCTCCTGGGGCTGCCTTTAAAGGCTGCTAGACTATGAAAACTGTTGCAACTTGAGCACCTGACACCAAACCCAGCTGGCAGCGATTCTGTTACTAATTTGTTACTTTGTTACACCTGGATCCTCGCTTTTTTTTTAAAAAAAAAGTGCGGCTTATATTCAGGTGCAGCTTATATATGGACAAATCCCGTGGTCTACCCAGCTACCGGGAGGTGCGGCTTATAATCAGGTGCGGCTTATAATTGTGAAATTACTGTCATTACTGATCAAAAATGCATCTTGTTAACCATTTATGCAGAGGGACAGTGAATCTGCAAACTCTCCTACTTTGAAGACAGCTAACAGCAAACTTTGGTGTGCCTATGCTTGCATACATAAGAACTTGAATGAACAACTGAGTTTTGGTGACTTAAACCACTGCCAAATACCCACACCCTCTTGAGCCTGCTGAATGTCTCTAGCAGAGTCTGAAGCCTGCACATTTTACTTCATGCTTCCCATAAGTGAAAACTTTGTGGATAGTCAGTTACCATGGCTCAGCTGAGATATCCCAAAGAGCTGGGATAATTCAGCTGTACATCTGAGCCCATTAACAAGATATTTGTTTTATTACCATATTATTTGTTCTACTGTGTTATTCATTCCTTGCCAGTTGAGAATCAATAAAGTCTTCCTACCTTTATGCTTCACAGCTCTATCTAAATACCACTTTTGTATTCTTTTATATCATCCACAATCATACTTTGTCTTGCTGATACATGTAAGTGTGGAATTTCCTTCCAGTTCTGATCTTTTGGTTTTCAAATCCTTCCTTCAGTATTGAGTCTTCCAAAAAGCTTACCTATGTTAATCCATTAAGGTAAGAAATGCTGTCATGACCCTAATGTTGAGAAAAATACAGGCACGCTAGTACCTGAGGAGTACCCTAAATGAGGAGGAGGTCAATAAATTTTTTGGATGTACCTCTAACTTCCAATAAATGAAGAGCAGCTCCTTACACATCAGTGCTAGAGGTGAGTTGCAGCACAGCAACAATAAAAGTCCTGATCAAGCAGAGGGGTAGCTGTTTGAAAGGAACTGTGGGAAAGGAACAAGATTGGAAGGGGAGTGAACACAAATGAGTAGGTCTCAACTAAAAGAGGTAAACTGGACTGAAATTGTTAAAGCTGTGGGGAGCTGGGTTTTGACCGTAGGTATCTCATTCCTTGGAATCATAGAACCACTTAGATTGGAACAGTTCCTTTAAAATTATCAACTCCAACCGTTAAACAAATACAGCCAAGCCCACCACTAAACTATGTCTCTAAGTGCCACATCTGCATGTCTTTTAAATACCTCCAGGCAGGAATGGTGACTCAACTACAGTAATGTCATGCATATAAGGGGCACTGGAGTATAAGGCACACGTCTGGGTTGTCGGCAAGTTCCTGTACTTTGTCCATATATAAGGCACACCGGCAAGTAAGGTGCCCCTTTTGTTGCAGCAAGGATCCGCGGGCAACAAAGTAAGGAATTAGTAATGAATCACGGAGTTTATTGGCAGGTGCTCAATTTACAAACAGTTTTCACAGATTGGTGTAGCCTTTAAACGCAGCCCCAAGTGCCCTCCTCGTGCCACAGGCCCCAGCACTCCCTCCTGCCCCCAGCACCGGCTGCCACGGCTCTCGCAGCTCGCAGCCTGGCCCCCAGCGCTTGCAGCTTGCACTTCTAGGCTGGAAAATTTCCGAACTTTGTCCATATATTAGGCGCACCAGTGTATAAGGCACACTTCTGGGTTCCAATCACAATTTCAGTCAAAAGGGTGCACCTTATATGCATGAAATTACTGTACTTCCCTGAACAGCGTTTTCCAGTGCTTGACAACCTTTTCATTCAAGAAATTTTTCCTTATATCTAAACTAAATTGCCCCTGGTGCAACTTGAGGCCATTCTGTCTTGCCCTATTGCTTGTTACCTGAGAGAGGAGACCAACCCAAGAGATTACCTTGCTACCACCTTCCTTCAGGCAGTTGTAGGGAGTGGTAAACCACAGCTCCTTCAGCCTCTCCTCTTCAGAGCTGTGCTCCAGACCCTTCACCAGCTTCATTGCCCTCCTCTGGACACATTCTGGAACCTCTGTGTCTTTATTTTAGTGAAGGACCCAGAACTGAACAGTATTCAGTGTGAGTACAGGAGAACGATCATGCCGTAGTCATGCAAATATCAGTGTCTCATTTATTGTTAATTGTTAACACTGTAATTAATTGTTACAATATGAATAGTATTCTTTGTAAGATTAAATTATTAAAAAGCATTCAAACTTTAAAACAATTAGGTATTGTAACAGCATAATTATTTCAAGAGATTAAGCATCTTCTATGAATGTATGAGCAGTTTTCTTTCCAGCTTAGAGTCCCTTGTCAACACTTCCAGTATCCACCAAAGACACAAGAGGCAGATGGTCAGCACCTGCTTGCTTCAGGCATTGGTTTGACTGTATACAGTCCTAAGTGCACTGTCACTGCTTAACAAATACATCATAAATAATTACTGTAATTAATACTGAAGCTACTTCCTTGGGCTACTCATGCTTTCTTTGTCAGTTCTGCTGCATGTAATAGTGCTAATCTTTTAGGCTAAGTATCTATTAAATTCTTTGAGTTTGGTGAGTTGTTTCCAGCAGTAGAAAAAAAATAAGTATCTTTAGAAATTTGCCTCATATTTCTATTTATCCTCAGAGAATTCATCATCAGTTCTTGCTTGTCTGAACACATTAGGAATCAGTCAAAAGGAGACTGCTCATAATCCCTAACCACCATTTCAAATTTTACTACCCACTACCTAGTCCTGAAACTCTGTCCCTTAGCCATACTACCATGATTCCTTCGTTGAGTTCTGAGTTTTCCTGCTGCCTTTGTGGTGGCATCTGACTCAAATATATTTACAAATAGGTCAGAACAACACTCAGTCTCTGTATTTCCATTCAGACTCCAGGGAAAACTCATAAGTATGTAGTTCTAGAGATACTTTCTCCAGCAACAAATATAGTTTAAAAGGATCCTTCCACTATCTGCACTTTTTTACTTGGTTTCTATCCTTTTTTAGCCTCTCTACACTGCATTAAGCCCTCTCTGAAATACCAGTGCAGATGTTTATGGAATTACAGTATATGCTTGATTACTGACGTGCTCCAAGGTAATCACTCATTTTCTTTTATTCACAAATCTTTGAAAAAATGTAAAGGCACCACAAGTGGATTTTTTCATAGATTTGCCATAGCATACAAACTTACTGCCCAACTTGTGGTGGTAGCAGACGAGGAAGAACAGAAACAAACAAAGGAGCAAAAGGTTATACACGCCACAGCCCTCATAGCTCAATGTGTATCCCAACCTCATCCTGGTTTGTGATTGGGACCTTGTTCCAAATTAAAGAGGAATCTGACTGTTCCCTGATTTAACCTGACCTGAAAATAGCAATTATACTTATGGGTTCCACAAGGCTTGTGATGGCCAAAAGATCACAGGCATTCTCTGGGAACCTCTGACAGAGCTGCAACTCGCTGCATTGGGCTGTGCTTCAGTTTTACTTGCACCTAAAACCAGTTGCTATCAATTAGCTATCCTGTCTTTCTTCTTAATTTCTGTGGGCAATCTGAAAATATCAAGGCTCAAGAAATGAAAGGGGACAATTGGCTTTGATGATATGCTATGTATTTTGTTACTTTAAGAGCTCTTCTTTGCTGGCACACAGCCTTAGGGATGTTTTGTTATTATCACTGTTGTCAGTTCTGAACACTAAAATTTACTGTATTTGATGTTAAAATCTCAACTCAAGGTTGTAATATCTATAAAAAAAATACTGCTATAAAGATTAAACTCGGAAGGGGCTCTTCACATCCATGAGCAGACAGTAGAATAAATACTGAAAATCTTATCTTTTTCTATTTCTCTGGGAAGTAGGAAACAAAATGAAAAACATTTATTTCTATTTGAGAGAAAATACTTTTAACAATACATAATCATTATCAGTCAATACTCAGATGTTGATAGTTGTTGTTTGAAAGATGCTTTTCATGATGACCTTTAAATGCCATGGTCCTAAGTGATGATGCACAAAGAATATTCCTTCATTTCAATATCTACAAGGAAAAAATTAAATTGCTTTTGAATATAAGCAATATGTATGATAGTGGGACATATCTATACATTGGCTCACCCTGCACAGTGAGAAATGAACAGGATAGCATTCTGAATTTGAAATCACCACCTTTGGGCATGGCACTTCTTGCTATTAACAACCCTCAATTCATTACTCTCTGAATACAATGTCAGCGCTTTTTTCTGTGATCCATCTTACTTATTTTTCACTAGAACAACACATACTATACAAAAATATTTTCCCAAATGCAGTCCTAATATATTAGTGTTTGCCTAATTGTCAGCAGCAAGATTTTGCATGACTTTTACAATTTTATCCATCTGTGCAATTAATAGGATTAGTCAGAATCGTGTTAATAATATATTTTCTCAATTTTGGAGCTGCAAAATTCTTATGTTGTGTCACATTATTCAACAGAAGGAGCTGAGGTGAAACTTTTGGTATGAGGAAGGTACGCACTAATTGCCTTTTAAAATTTTTTTTATTTCCTTTTGAATTATTTCAAATTACTTGATCAATATTTGATGCTGGCCATAATTCATTGAAGAGAATACTGTGGGCTCAATAAGTCTTACTACTGTTGAGAGCATCCTTTATGTATTGGTCAAATCTTGCATCCCAATGCATATATTTTTTCATTCAAATATCTAGGAAGTAATTGATGTAACTGATTAATTTTAAAATAAAGTGCAAATGTGAACTTAGACAAATACAAGCTGCACATTTAGTCTTGTTGAGGTACTTACATTTGTTGAAATATGGTATTTTGGCAGCAGAAATACTGCTTAAGAAGCAGATAATTACTCTTATAAATCAGATGATCTTCAGAGTAAAATGACATATTCACAAATGAGAGGAGTATCTCCAAACTCTGGCTTCCTTAGAAGAAGAAAATATCTGTAATATTTCATATTGCAGAATGAAGCACATGAGGAATGGCAAAAAACAATTTTGTGAAAGTGGGTACAAGTGACACAGTTTTTTTCCCCCCTTTTCTTTCAGATCTCTCCTTAGCGTTTAACTTCCCTTTTATGCCCCTTTACACCCAGCAATCTCCAAGCTCTTTTAAATCATTAATGAATGAACCAGGCTGAATCAGGCTGAACCAGGACTCCCACTGATTTTATAAAGCAGGAACATATAATTAGGCTAATTTACAGGAGGAAGAGCTGATGTACTGGAAGGGTGAGTGACAAATCCAAGATCCCAAAGGACACCCAAACCACAATCACTTATAAAACCTATGCCTTTTAACAGCAAATCTATTATTTTACCCCATCCACTTTTGCAGTAGTTGTACAGGAATGGGTGCAAATGTGAGATACCCTCTCCTCCTACGAAGGGAGTTGTGCTAAAGCACTGGCCAACTAAAAGCACTTGTCAAATTAACAGGGTGATCAAGTTTATGCCTTCATCCCTCACCACAAGTTCAGGCATGCAGGATCCAAGCCTCAAGTCTCGATCTGCAGCTGGCAGAGGGAGATGCACTCTGCAAATCTAGGCCTATTTAATAAAAAGACAAAAAAAAATCTGCTGTCAGGATGTTTTTAAAAGATTCTACTTAATGGACATTGAGGAAAATGAAACAAATCAAAGTACAACTTAACACTTATCTTTAAGTCCACTGTAAAACCTGCATTGAAGCGATAAAGTGGTCTCTGTGACTCAGTAAAGGCCTCTGTTTTCGTCAATCCTTTATTTAAAGCTCTGCTGACCTAACCACTTAAAGGAAAATAATCTTCAACCTATTTTTATGCGATGATTAAGTCTGCATGAGTTCCAAAAGCAGCCACTGGAGAAGAGGGTCCTGGGATATTCAGCTGTGATGTGTTGCTTCTGTGAAGGTCATCTCTTCTTTCAATCACAGTGAATGATTGACTCAACATGGAGTTCATATTGCACGACGTACTTTCAGAAATGATTCATGTTAATGGTGTATCTCAAGGGATTGATGTTCAACAGAAGCTACATCTCAAGCTTAAAAAATGATTTAGCAATATGAAAGCCTACAAAGCAAAGCTCACGTAGAGACATTTGATGGTAAACATCAGAGAATAAATACAACTAAGAGTCATAAAATTGGATAGACAATAAATCTGACTGTTTAAGACCTTTTGGGGCTCAAATCATAGAATCCAACATCACTTACACAGCCATTTCTTGATTCAGCTGTGCATCTTCTCCTGAGATGAAAACAGAAAACATCTTCAGCATTCTGACAGGTTGGAGGAAGTAGCTATGTCAAAAAAAAATAACAAAGTACACTTCTGAGGAACTACAACTCCCCCAGCATTACCCTCTCTCCCCACCTCAGTGCTCATGGGGCAAACCTTCAGCAGAGTGGCACTGGAAACCTTTATCTGGATTTGGAAGCGTGGCAGTGCTACACTCAGGCTGTGGCTGGGAGGAGAGGTGACATGCTGTGCCTTTGTCCCCAGGAGCCACCACTCCTCTGCCTCCCCCAAGGCCAACACTTCCTGCTTTCACATACATGGAAGTGTTTATTGGTTAAGGTTGAGCACATGGCACCCCATTATAGGAAAGATCAGGTTATGCCAAGGTTTCTACATCACTGTTTCTCTCTGACCCAGCTGTAAGTTTTGTGAGGTGGCTGCTGGAACTATTGGTGAGTGCTTAAGGAGGAAGTTATGAGGCTGGAAGTCATGCAAATATCTGCTCGTGTCAGGTCAAGGTTTTGCAGGGTGGCTTCTTTATTACTATTCCAAAGAACTCTTTTGTATTTTGTCAAGTGTTGACATTGATGGGGGAAAGGGATTGTTCTTGACCAAATATAAATACAGAAAACATGAAATCAGAAAAGAAAACATTACACATGGTAGCTTTCAATTGAACTGACATTTGAGAGGGATTTCTGTGGAGGAAAGGTGGTGCTGTTTGCAATTGTCTGAGTTTAGATAGGCATAACCAAATAAGTAGATTTTTAAAGATCAGGTCAGTAATTTTGAAGATTATCTTCATCTATACAGTAATTTCAC
>VRYO01002734.1:38901073-39074542 GCA_009812075.1 Sialia sialis | reverse complement strand
ACATGTTATGGCAGGACTGTAAATATCTTTTCTGATTTGGCTTAGAAATGTAAGTTATCTTCAACTTCTGCCGTTCAAATAATACATCTAGCACCCTGAGCTTCAGAGGAAGTTTATAAACCTCACAGCCAGTGAGTAATGGTAACTATTTACTAGTTTTAAAAATCATTACTTATGATAGGTCTATATACTCTTGATATCTGTATGACTGTTCAGTCCTTTTTTCCTGAATTCCTAGTCTCAATGTTTTCTAATGGTACTTAGAATGGAATTTTGCATCTGAAATACTGAAAAAGCTGTGGGTCCCTGACTGCCTACGTCAGAACACCCAGTATTGTGCAGACTCATGAAGAATAAGAAACCTTTATCTTCTCTGGGGAGATTGTTTTCTTTCCCCTCAGCACCCCATGGAGGCTGGGTGACATGTATCCCACCGTGTTACATCTCTGTTCCTGTAGTGCCACTCCAGTGCTCTCCACATTTGTGATTCCCACAACCCCTTGCACTGTCCCATAGCTGATTTGCTTTTTCAAATGCAGTTGCACATTGATCTGTGTACAGCCAAGTCCCAGGTCTCCTTTAGATGATAAAATCAGCTTAGAGCTTTCCAGGTTGAACAGATAATTCTTCTTTGCAGCTGGACTTTGATGCTCTTTGTTATCACTCTGACTTTTCACCTTTCTTATTTAAGTTTCTTTCATATTCTCTACATTCACCTCAGGTCCTGTACAGGTGTACAGCTTAGTCCCCTCTACAGACTTTGTTGAATTGCTATCCTTTCGCCTTTCCAAGTCATTAATGAACTCATTAAACATCATGGCACATCATAAGGAACACCTGGGGCAATTAATCCACCACTGTGATGGGATCTGGTCATTTAATCTTACTTGTTTTTCATCTCTAATCAGGTCTAGACTCCAGCAATCTTAAAATCTTATATTTAAAAGGTTCAAACTGTGTCCTGACCTATCTGTTAATGTACATTTATTTCATATTTATAATTAATTCCCCTAGGACTAAGTATAATTGAAAGCCAAAATTCAAAAATCTGTCTAAAATACTAAAGCCCACTTTGAAAAAGCCCTACCAAATGGTCAGCCTGCTGTGTTATTACCTGGCTAAGCCTTTTACATTGGTGCAGTAGGAATTGTATGAAAAATACTTTCTGCTACTTAAAATATTCCTTTACCAGATGCAGGGTCCTATGCTGCCTTGTCCATCTACAGTTCTAATTTCTGCATATTTTTTTAATCTCTTAGCATTTCATTTGTTCTAACTAACTAAATGGAATGCTTCAAATCTACGTAGAACTGAAAGGTGGATAACATGAGAACATAAATAATTTGTGAAGCAGAGACAGAAATCCAGGATTCTCCTGTCTCAAGAGATCAACAACACCTATATCTCTTGATAAATGATTGGAGGAACACGAAATTTATCATAATTCCCCAGTGATCTCTGCCCTGATGTTTATCTGTCATTTTCTAATTACTTTCTTCATGTGAATATATCCAGTTCTATGAGGGCAATCTCATATTTCTAAAACTCTTATCTATAGTCAGACTGTCTTGTACTGTAATTTTTCATACAATTTTCCTGTCTATAATTTTTTCTTGTTGAACATTATAGGATACAAATGAAACTGCCCGGTTTGCCTACTTTATGAACAATGGCACTTCCGATTTTCTATTTTTTAAATGCCAACTGGCACAAATTTTTCAAGTATGGACAGACAAAAGGCAAAATAGCATCTCAAAATGAATGCATATTCTAGTTATTCTTCTACCGCCTGAGAAACTGGTCTGAGAGAGTTGGGGCTGTTCTGCATGAGAAAGGTGGGTGAAAAACTTTTTATAAGGGGCTGTTGCAATAGAACAAGGGGGAATGGTTTTGGACTAAAATGGGGTGTATTTAGATGAGGTATAAGGAAGGAATTTTTTACAAAGGATGTGGTTAAACACTGGAACAGATTGCCCAGAGAGGTGTGGAAACCATCAGGGTTTGGTTGGGTGGGGCTCTGAGCAAACTGATCTAATTGAGGATGATCTTGTTCTTTTTAGGAGGGCTGGACTGGATGACCTCTAAAACACCCCTTCCAATCCAAACTGTTTTATGATTCTGTGACTATCAGGAAATAAATCAAGGAAAAAAGGAAAGGAAGAAAAACAATCTTCCTAGAAATTTTGAAATTACCTTCTTTTAATCAGTTCTTCAGAATTCTTTAAATTTTCTAGTTTATTCCTAACATGAAGATTCAGTTTTTTCCTAACTTGACCACAAAAGCTCCTGCTTGGCCTGTCTGAAATCAGAAACTTTACTTCATCTACTAGAAACTACTTTTTAGCAAAGAATTGTATGATTTTAGTTGTATTAATCACCTCTGCTGAGCTTCAGTAGCTCTAGCAAGGTTAGCAAAAGTATAGATGTAATGGGCCTGTAAAAACATACCCTATTTCTTTGAGACTTGGTGATTATTTTTCTTCGTCTGATGAATTAACCAAGCAATGATTAATGTTGGCCTGATAAGTCTTACATAAAATTGAGACATTAATTTTATCTTGATAATCATAAGGCTGTCTAATGTCATGAATGGCTGCAAGATGTCTGAAAAGATTAAATAATTGTGAGAGATGGCTAACATTTCTGATCTAAACTAAAAAAAAATTTCAGGACTATTTTAATTATTTCCTCTTCTTCTAGCAGATAAGTGAACTGCAGCTGAGATTTATGTAGTTTACATTTTTTCTGAGTTGCAATGACCCAAAGGGGGCTGCTTTTCTTCTTGAATAGTTAAAGCATACCTTTCATCAATCTTTTTCTCTTTCTCCCATTCCAGGGTACCTCTGCATGTTGTCTAATTTACACATTTCAAGGTGGAGCAGGGAAAATATGTACCAAGAAACATTTGCTTTGAGAATACTCCTGAAATACCATTTGTGCTCCACTGTTTACCTGGGTAGTCTAAGAACAGCCCATGATCACAGCCTTTCTTAGATAAAGTCACTTTATTTGGGTGCATATTTTACAAGCAGAGTAATACCTGCATCCTGCTACTGATTAATTCAGTAGGAGAGTGACCCCATATTTCAAATATTATTCACAGGCAACCATTCAAACTCACAGCGGGAATCTTCAAAAGCACAAATAGAGGGTGAGTCTCAAATTCTTTTTGACTTCCAACAGGACTGAGATTCCTTGTGGCTCAGAACATCTCCCATAACCAATAAAATGCCAAGCTAAAAACATTGCACTTCAGTGAGGTTGACTTATGCTGAAGATAAGACAATGTCTCTGAGTTTATTGAAGCTATTGTTTTGGGTAGTTTATAGCTTAACCTTCAGTAAGTGTTATGAACACCATATCCTTTAAGATTACAGGGAGAGGAAATTTATCTAAAAGATAAAATGCCTGATAAGTGATGAAATGAAAATGCTGGTTTTGTATCAAGTTCAAGATTTAATGCATACAAATGTGAACTGCCTTGATATGCTTATTGTCGTGTCTGCACTAGGACATGCTCCCAGAGGAGAGGGTGCAAAGGCAGAGGAGTCTCCCCACGAGCAATGCCCTGTGAGGTACCTGACCCAAGCATGTGGTGGGGGTCCAGCTGTGCAGTTCCCCCTGTTTCTAAGTACACTGAAGCTTCATCCAGCCTTAGTATCCTTTCACACATCCTTAATTATGGTATTTCAGTTTATTGTACACTAATTAGGTAGACCTGTTGGTTGAAGGAGAAGAATCAACACCCTGTAATTACTTCACTGTAAAATGTAATGAGCTCTGGAACCTGACTTACTGTAAAAATTGCAGCATAATAAATAGAACACAGTTTTCCAACTATAAACCAGCAGTGAATTCTGTTAGTGTATTTCTTCATGAAACATGTTTATGTGATAGTCTTCCAATTTTATGGCTGAAGTTTATCACCATAAGGTGCATTTCATGACAGCCAAATAACTACATTCAGTTAGACTTGTCACCATGTGCCTTCAGTATCAAGACACATGCTGATTGTATCAAATAGTGTTGACTATCTTTGGCTGCAAATAGAAAAGATGATTACACTGTTCTCTTTAGATGTGATGTAATTTTATTCACCTCACTAAAAACTGAAGGTCAAGGTTGTCTAAGAACATGAGAAAGATCATCAATTGAAAGCTTCATAATGTGATGATAATGCACTAAGAGAGCAGGAGTTTTGCATTAATATTTCTGTAATTTCTTATGCACAAGTAAGTGCACAGCCTACAGACTAAACAAGTGACTAAACAAGTACATTATACACAAAACAGAACAATTCCAGGAATTCTGAAGCTACCATAATTTACAGTCACTTATTTATCTCACAAAGGTCAGTAAAAACAGTTTACACTTCTGTGTGAAATTTCAGCAAAGGATTATCAATATATTTGTGCCAGAATTTCACTGTCATCTCCCTGAGCCTGTGAGAAAGCTTGAGTAAAATAAGGGTTAGTGATGGAATCTAGAGAAATAGTTTTAAGTAAAAAGAGTTCGCTCAGGATCATAGCCAAGCCTTGTAAAACCACTGGCAACTCAATTTGTATTGAATGTGGGTAATGGAAGTGCTTGAACCTCATTCCAATAGTAAATACCAAATATATTGCACACCACGGTACACACTGTGGAATTTGAATGGAAGTGTAAGACTCACAGTAGCTTTAGGAGGAGACCGATTTCTGCCAGCTGCACCTCAAGCCATCAGTGCCATCTCTGCATCACTGCACCTCAAGCCATCGCTGGAGGAGAGGCAAGTGGAAGGAGTCTGGAATCATGGTGTGCCCGAGCCTGGCGTGGGGATGCTCTGGCTGCCATGGCAACCAGAGAGGAGCTCCTGCTCTTTGCCCTCGCTGGAGACACTTGGTCCCCTGCTGCCTTGTCGCCTGTGGCCCTGTGACAGCCAGACACTCGCCCCACCTAGCTGAAAAGAGCGGAGATCCAGGAAAGAGAAACTGATCTGGTGGGTTCTCAGCTCCCCCCGCTAGCATGGGAGAATAGGAAAATTCAGAAGATAAACCCAGCTTTTATATTGACATAATAATCATAAAGAATTAGAGCATAATCTGCTTGGAAATGACAGTTTAGTCTAATTTAGGACTGCATACAGAAGTATTTTTATGGTAGACATTGAATGGTTTTGTGAAATCAAAGGAGGACAGGCATTTTCATCCTTAAAATGTGTAATTGTAATCCTTAACTTTAAATTCTCTCATTTAGGATGCCCAGTACAAGGATAATATGTAATCTACATGAATAATCCTAAATCTAAAAATATTGGTCTATATTCCTAACATCAACCGCACCTTGGTGCATTTCAGTTTAGGAAAACACATAGAGCCTGGAATAATGACAAAAGTTGAAATTACCTTATCTAGAAAATGTTGTATTTAGGGATTAATTTTAATGAGGTTTTAATATATATTTTATTGCTTTAATTTTAATTTTTGTGTTTCGTTAAATGAGACTCGTCCCCTTAAGAACACATTTAGGAAGAGAAACAAATCATCTTACTAAATAATTTTGGTAAAATGTCACCCATGACAGTGCTGAAATTTTGGAAGATTTTTCAAAAGATCAAATAATATATGGGCCTTTTCCTTCCAATAAGCAAAAGGAAGTATAAGGAGACATCACAGAAGTTTTAAAAGAGGGAGAGGAAAAGAAAGAGAGAGAAAGCAAATTATAGAGCAAGAAAAGTGCAATTGAAGTCATTGACAGAAAGAAATAAGAAGTAGAGGGGCTGCCAAGTGAGTAATGAGCTAGAGTCACAAAGACATGGGTGGGTGGCTCTCAGCTGGCAGCTATTGATGCTGCTCAGAGCACCTCTTGCCCCATCCCCATTTCAGGGATCTCCACCGGGTGCCTGTTGTTTCTCACCCTTAAATTCTTAACCAGGAGGTATTCAGAGAGACATCCCTTCTTCAGATCAGCTGACACCAAGATCTGCACTGTGGCATCAGTTTTCCTGGCACAGTGGTTTAGAAATGTGATCTCTGCAACAGCAGCTGAAGTCAGTGGCTGCTGCAGGTGCTCAGTTGTCTCATCCTGTATCCTTCTCCTTTTCTGTGCACCTGCCCCTGAGAGGTGCTCTGAGAGTTCAGCCTGGGGGAAAGAAAAGAGAACTGGAAAGCTCCAAACACATTGTGGCTTCCATATCTCCTGTCCTGCTGCATTCCTGCACTTGGAATGGTGTTTGTCCTGTGTGTGACGAGGAGATTGTGCTGTACCTGTCTATGTCTGGGCACCAGGACATGGTCAGGCAGATACTCTGTCCCTGGCATCCCTTCAGA
Organism: Sialia sialis; assembly: GCA_009812075.1. NCBI lineage: Eukaryota > Metazoa > Chordata > Aves > Passeriformes > Turdidae > Sialia > Sialia sialis. The sequence goes on along the minus strand of VRYO01002734.1, from coordinate 39,068,234 downwards.
GAGATGCAAGTTGGGTTACTCATATGGATAGAGAGGCAATATCAGCCCTTTAAATAGCTACATGGGGAGTTTCAGTTTCTCATATATGTAAATCATTATATTTATATGTGTAACATCTATTTTTCTTATAGCAAAAGTGTTCCATGCAGGCTTTGTTGTAAAAATGTCTGGTGGTCAGAAAGTGTTTGTTTTGTCTTTTTTAACTGGAAACAAAAGACGATTGAAAGGAAATTTAAACACACCCCCCCCCCTCCCCCCGAACACTACTATTAAGCTTTATTGCTAATAACCCTATGCATAATAATCAGTATTTTGTCCTCCTGATTGTCTTTTCCTATCATTCAATTTTCAAAGGGCCTAAGTCAGACTATGCAGTCCTTATTACTGAACATGCATAACATTGTCTTCTAAATTCCCTGTAACTATTCAAATAGCAGCTCGAAAAGACAAATTGTCTATCACTCTAAAGTCTTAAAACAAAACAAAAGGCACCATATTGCCACTTTAGGGACACATTTGTTGCCTGCTGTTGCTATTATATATGTCATTTCAGTCCTGCAGTTAGCCATAAACTACATCTTTTCTTTTTCCAGAGAGAAATAAGAGATGCCTGAAGGGAAGAAAGAATGGAAAGCATCCTTAAAATGACTGATTTACAATTGGTAAGGAGATACAATATGAAAATTATAGCCTTCTGAGTGTGTCACACGCCAAGTTTGCACAATGCTGTTGCTTTAAAAGCTGCCCCACAGTCCAGTGGGATGGCTCAGAGGACAGCATGGCACACATGTAGCTGTGACAGGGAGAGTGGTCCCAGGACAGGCAAGGAGCCCCTCTCAGGGGATGAGCTCATGGGACACCTCTGCTTCAGACACTGCACACAATCCCCTGCACAAAAGAGAGTATCCACAGCATATCTTTCTGCAGGGCATCTGAGAGTGGGATGGAAACAATAATGAAGGTCCCAAAAACATCAACTGAGAGAAAAAAAAGGCCCCTGTGATTCAAACCAGAGGCTGTTTCAGGAAGTAAGCAGCCTCTTAGCATAAAACCCTAGCCAGGTTCTAGTGAATAAATGAAAACCAATGCGTGTTTTATGTGACTGTGAAAAGCAACCATACAGAATGCTATTTTTAGCAATCTCCTGGGATTTAGGAGTCTGGTGTGAGTTAATCTGCTTTAGCTCCTGTGCAGCTTGGTCTCTAACCTAGGCTATTAAATAGGATCTCTTGCTGCAGCCTCTACATTGCAGAGTGGTGTTCTAGAGCATCTATCTTCACTTTATCTGTGGATATAAATGGAATATGGACATTTCTGGGTGTCAGAGATGCATGGCTGTTCTTTGCCTTTTAACACTCTAAGCCAATAATGAATAGAAGTGCTGAGTTGTTTTGCATTCTAAGCAAAAAGCATGTCCACCATCTAATTTTGTGGGGAATTTGGCCCAGTCCCAGGGTTGATATGGGTTCTGCCTCAAACACCTTCAGCAAAGTAGAGATGGATGCCTTGAACCTGTACTTGAAGCTTACTCAGTTTATTTCATAATCTAGTACTTCATAAAAATCCTGCTACTTCCTACTAGCATAAACAATTCAGGATTGTGTTGGAGCATCACATCTATTATTTACTGAAGTGCTTATCCTCTATAATTTCAAAAACCCCTCTTCAACACCTTTTGTATTTTTGCTGTCTGGCTTTTACTGTAGCATGGGATTTCTTATTTTTCTTTCATCCTTGGTGAAAAAGCACTTCACTTTGTTTTCTGTTTGTTACCTGATAATTTCATTCCATGTCTGCTCATTCTGATCTTATGAGAAACGAAATGATTCTTTGTCAGTGCTGTTCTCCAGTCACTCAGGACTGCAAAACCTTTTCTATAACTTTCATGCTCACCTTTAGGATTAGCTGCTTTGAAAAAAGCAGAATCAGCTGCATCTTTATTCATTCCAGATTTACAATGGTTTGCAAATAATTTATGAGTAGAAGAGATCTCACATGTAGACTCCTTCCACTGAGCATCTGTAATTTATTCCTGGTATTTTTTAGATGTTAATATTTAATTTTACATTAATCCATGGGAGGAACTTCCCTCTTATCAAGTAATAAACTCTAGTACTCCAAATATATACAGATTTTCTTTATTTAAAAATCTGTTATTCTGCAGGGAATTCCTGAAGTATGGAGCTAGTTGCACCAATGTCTTCAAGAAGCAAATTTGGTTTATTACAGCTATAAGTGAGCTACTCCACAGAGCTGTACTAATAAGTTGCACAGTGATTATCACTCTGGTGCTCTTATTTCCCCATCACATGCTGGGATGGTTGTTTAAAAGTCTTGTGAACTTGTTTTGAAAAATGATCCTTGATGCAGTAACCCAAGAGTATAAAAACAGGGTGACATTACAGTTTGTATGTCTCCAGCTTTAATTTGTATTTAATAACCTAGTTTTGTTAAGTATATTAAATTTAGTTGACTTTTAAAAGAGCACCCACTGAGTTTTATGCACATGCAAATTGGATGTCTGTTTCCTATAGAATTATACCCTCAATTATAATGGCAATAAAGATGTAGTTATGGTTTTAATAATCAATTATCAAATAAGTATCCTGATTAGTACTTGGGATTAAATAGTCCCTCATATGGGAGGTTTGGGCACTGGTTTTCCTAAGGAGATGGATCCTCAAACCCAAAGAAAGAGTACCTGGATACAGATTTATATTTTAAAAAGCAGGTGAAAGAATTTTCTCCAATATTTGCTCTTGTTGCTACAATAAAAAATAGCAGATCTGTGTCAAGATTCCTACCTATATCAATGATCATTTAATCTGCACCTGGTAGTCAACTGTAAACGGGGATTCAGTGTTACTTTTTGAACTGTTCATGAGCAGTTCTATTGTTTGAGACAAATATCTTCAATTTCTCCATGGGCAAAGTGGAAATAACAGACAGGTACCACCTATAGATACTGTAAAAAATGCTGGAAGGCATGAAACTGGAAGAGATAAACACAAAATACCACTGGGCTGAGACGTAACTGTGATTGAACAAAAAAGCTTGGGGGAATAGGAAATCAAAATAGCTAAACTATTTTTCTGGCCTTATTGCTTATTGGTTGGTGATCTTGGATAGTGTCAGGTAGGAATTGCATATGAGACCTTCTTAACAGGGCTTTGAACTGCACACCTCAGTGCTCTGTACTCTTCTCATCCCATATCCAGGCCTGTAGTGTGTTTTAGTGAAGTGCTTGAAAGCAAAGTTTGTTCACCATTTGACATTTTGAGCTAGTTTATTTTCAGTACGTTGTCAGCATTAAACCTCCGATGTTTTCTCATTTTTGTGTGCTGTTCAGAGCATCAATGTTTGCCTTGTTGTTTTCCCCCTAGGAAGATCGCCTTGTCTACTAATTTGAATGTTTTAGCCTTTTAATCTACATGGATTTTAATGAAAACTCTTTTGACTGTTAGTTCACAGATTTTCCTTGCATTAAAAAGAGCCTGAGGTTTTTTCCATTGAAGTAATTTTCCTAATATGGTGAGAAAATGCCAGCATCCAGAAGTAGTGACTTAAAAGGAATGAATTAGTATTTGAATGGAAATAAGACAAGGATGCTAATTCTGATTTTACAGAACTTTTTTAAACAGTAGTGCTAAAACCCAGTAAATCTAAGAAGTCACTTCCAATCTTAGACTGTAGACTATGTAGAAATCAAGAATACATGTAGAGATTTCAGATTCCTGGGACAATAATTTATAGGGCAAAACCTAGCATCTGGATTTGTGAGAGCTGTGGTTTGGATGTGAGGAGATGGAGTTACTGATTTTGGAGAGCAACAGCAGGAAGCAGTGAAAAAGCATTTCTTGTAGGTTCATCTCATTTTTAAGAAGTCACATCTGGCAAAGAGAGCTTGCCTTGCCTCCATTCTGGAGCCTTCAGTTTAACAGGTCTTTCCATGCCTTGCACATTTTGGTGCATAATCTAAATTGTACTGTCCAAAGAGGTCCCTAAAGGTCTTTCTTTCTCTCCACTAGCACTTTGTTGTCTTTCTCTGAATATAATCGTGTATGAAACACTTATATTGAGAAAATACACACATTGAGAAAATAATAGGTTAAAAAATATTAGAAGTAGACAGTGTCTACTTCTCAGAAAGGCACAGACTTAGTCATTCAAGCATTTGAATCTCTGCAAGAAAAATCTCACAGGTCTTAAGGTATTCCCAAAGGACTTGCTTATGGTTCCTCTTCTCCTCCTGATAGCACTTAGAAAGAATTATATTTTCCAAAGCCTTCTGACCTGCCCATGGCCCTCTGTTTTACTGAAAGCTCTTGCCAGTATGCAGGACATACACAAGTGAACAGGGACATCACTAATTACTGTAGCTTCACTTCAGGTTTCACAGATGCTGATGTCCTGGAACTCCTGCCCCACTGCTGTCTCAGACTTGTTCAGATACAGGAAATCTCTCATATTTTACAATAAAACCTTCTGTCTCAAAGTTTAAGGTTATCCTGGATATTTGTAAAAAATGGGTGCTCAGGTGGGAAGGTTTTTGTGAAGATCCGCAATCCCAGCAGCCTGTGGGGAAAATTGAGCCAATGTGCAGAGAAAGATCCATTCTAGAGAACCCCCCACTTCTTTTGTGTGACTGAGAGGTAAAACAAATAGTGCCCAGCTTTCTCACCTTTTTATAATTTCCAACTACTTTTGTCCCTACAATTGCTATGAAGCAATAAATGTTTCAAAATGCTACAGAGAAGGGGAAAACTGAAGCTTTTAGGACCTAAAGAATAGGCAGGAAGAGAACAAAAGGGGAAAAGGCAAATTCCTAATAATTCAAAGTTTCAGTTTTAAATAAAACACCTGCTTTACCTAAGAAGGCAAAATATTCCTGTTGAAGTTTTTGGGGTGGAGGACAAACACATCATTTCAATTTGTGGGAAAAGAGGATGCAAACATAAAATTTGAAGTGAAACTGCGTCAATTCTGAATAATCATGGGTTGGAGAAATGATAGTTCTGTAATATACACTGTGCAAGAAAAAGTGGGGTTTTTTTTCTAGTGATTGTATTTAAGATTGAGGCTACATTCTGCTTTTATTGAAGTAACTGAGTGTCATTATATAAGAAATAAATCCCCCAGTGTCTAGACCCTGGAAAACAGTGGGCGAAGTCAGTTACGTATCTGTTTTCTTCTACAGCAGCCTGTACATCTCTGTTGTTTCAGCACCATCAAATATGTATAGCAGATGCCATCTCCTGGCAATATCATTTTTGGAAAATAGTACTAATCTTACACAGCTTACATGCAGGAACTGATTTTTAACCATTTTTGAAATATGCTTAATGCGAAAGCAAGCTGTTATGTCCTTGAAGTTTCATAGAAAGCATTAACAGTTCAGAGACATTAGTTAAATGTTCTGATTTTTGCTTGACAGTTCCTAATAGTCTTGTAGTAAAGGATTGTATGTTTAAAGTTTAAACACATATGAAATGCATTTAAATACATATTTTAAAAATTTTAGAATTCTTAAAATGGCAAAGGTTACAGGTAGGGATTATTTTTTTTCTTGAGATACCTGATACAGCTGGAAGAGAACAAGCTTTTGGATTCAAGAGGGGATTTGTAAACTTATTTTCAAATTCTTGTCTAATTATATACAGAAGAAACAGGAATCAAAGTAATGATTTTAAAAAGACACATATCTTGACTAGCAGAGAAATCTAGTACAGTAACATGGAAAAAAAACCCAGAATTCAAGTGGGTAAAATGCAAACCAGTGTGATTTGACTTGGACGTATTTAGAATATCTTATTGTATTATTGAATTTCAGAAGCGTCCCTAAGTGGCAAACGAGTATGATAAGGCCACACAACAAGCTCATGGAAATGAGGTTCTGACATGCAGTGATCTGCTTTATTACACCAACAGATTGCCTGGCGCTCAGCAGAGCATCTCCATGGGGTCTGTGGCCCTGCTGCTTTCACAAAGCTGAAGCTGAAACAATAGTGGTGAATCTTCCAGCTAACAGTAATCTGTGTTCATTTTGTATTTCCAAGTCCTTTTGGACTTAGTGATGTTAAAGTTAGGAATTAGGAGTAGGTATCTCTTTGATCTCTTTCTCTCTGTTGGTACCATCCTGTGTTTTATGGTTTCTGATACAGACAGATTCACACAAGACACCAAACTGGTGAAAGTAAGGAGGTCAGAAATAGCCTGCAAAGTGGTCTGAAGATGTCAGGGCCACCAGGGCTTCAGGAAAAAAGGGAACTGGTAGAAAAAACCTGACCAGATCAACATTACTGCAGTTTAGACAAGGAGAAAACTAAAAGCTCACACATTTTAGGACAGTAAGTTTGATCTTGTTGAAGTTTTTCCAGTGCATTTAATGCCATTAATTGTACCCAGGAGAAGGGTGCCTTTCTGGACAGCAAAACTTGATGGGAAAGCAAAAAGCCTCTGACAGCTGGGCACTCCTACCCCTACATGTGCTTTGTTACTGGGCAGCACAAAACCCTGATGATCCATACTTGAAGCACAGCGAGTGCCTCCCTTGGAGAATCATAGTAATAATCACATCTGGCCAAATCATGACGTGAAAACGCTTGGGGACCTTGGAGCAGACCTATCCATTTGGAATATCATATTCATGTAGAGTAAATATGTCTGTGAGGTTCTTCTACACCCAGGCAATCCTGTGCATTCATGTTTATAACAAGCAGAAAACCATGTCTCAGCTGCTCAGCTGGAATTTCTTATACTACATTTTAGTAATAAAGCCAACAATGTGCTGCTTACCAAAATTATACCTTCTACAGTGGTTTTAGAAATTCCAAAAAATTTAGAGTGCTTTTTTTGTAGGGCTTTATTTTGCTTGATTTTTACATCATTCTGCTCTGACATTTTTTGGCAATGTTTTGCTGATGCAGCTGTATAGGGAACAGAGTCCCAGTCAGGGGCTGGTTTTGCCATTGTCCCCTATCTGGGAGCTGAGAGCCCATCTCTCTGGAGCATCCCAGCTGAGCTGAGTGCTTCCCACCTCTCACTGAGCTTGTGATCTTGGTAGGGCAGAGACTGTTTCCATAGCCCTAATTGCTCGCTTTGCAAGGCTCCTTGTTACAAGTGTTTTTGCGCTCACTGAGGCATGTGAATCAAACTTGTCTGTGTTTGCTTCAGTCCCATAAACAGTGCTTGTTACAATATGGGCTGCTCGCCTGATTATTCAGAAGTCTAATCATTGTAGGCTTCATTCTAGCAGCACTCACACTGAGCTTGTTTTGCAAAGCCCTCTCACGACTTCCATTATCGTTTTAGTACTATGCAATTCTTTCACACCATACTGTTTTCAGAAAAGGAGGGGGGGTTTAAAAAAAAAAAAAGCAGAAAAAGCCGACACCACAGAAACAGCTTCTCTGCACGTACAGTACAATACTATTTTCCAAGTCGTGCCCAGAGCTCCATGGGAAAAAGGATTTTTTCCCTTTGGTAATTCTCATCTGCCCAGTCCTAAGCCTCATTATAATCTCTTTTTCCCTGCTTAAGTAATTATTCCCTGACTCTTAATTCCAAAAGTGGAATCAAATAATAAAACCTGGAAATTGCTGTCGTTGATGTAGGGAAAATAGAAACCAGCCATGTTTTCCTCCTGGAGGTTTTAACTTGAAAAACTGGAGCGTAACTGTTGTCATTGTCTGAAACTTCTGTAGCGGCTGGTAATTTACATTAATTAAGTATGCAAATAGATGACATAAACAACAAATTGGCCTCAGCGTTAACAGTTTTCCTCCCACATTTTGAGACAAGCAAAGTGGTATAATGGTATGGAAGGGATCTAATTCATCCTAATTCTGATCTTCCTCTGGGAGCAGAAGGAATCCAGCTGTGCTGCTGGTGGTGTTAGTAATTTTGACACATGGAAGATTTTGGTTTTAATGAGATTTCAGATAAATACTGCTTGACTTTTTTCTCTTTTTTTTTAAACAACATTAACAACAAAACAAAACAAAACAAGAATTAGGGTATTGCTGGTCAGTCATGTTACCTCAAGCATGCAGAATTCGGTTTTGTAAGTGGAAATAGAACTTTATCATTTTTAGGAGGCATCAAACTCGTGCAAATTATTTATAGATAGTGTTCAAGAATCTTGGCTGCAGTTTTTACTGCTCTGAAAGGACTGTCTTGTTGGAGCTCCGGAAATTAGTACTTAAGGTTATTGATCCGTTTTCTCTCTGGCCATGGTAGAGAATGTGTGTCAGAAAAATTTATAACAACAATACTCATCTATCTTGAGACATACTCTTCTTTTACAGTAAACAAAATGAATAAAGAATGTATTCATATTCAGATATCTGTGTGCATTCACCCCAGTTCTCCTATAGATCTCTCCTTCCTTTATGTTTCATCCATTTTTCCCTCCCAGAAGGAGGGAATGCCACAACCTGCCGCAGCCCCAAAGTCCTGGCTTGCTTCCCCAGCTGCCCCGTTTTGTCCCACAGGCCATTTGTTCTGGTCTCATGCATTGCTCATCTTTCAGTCATGTCATGCATGCTGTTTGCTAATTGCATGCTGGCTAAATAATCTGGGTCTCTCCCTCATTTTGGGGTGGGGGAGCCACTTCTGCTTTGCTCACAGGCCTCTGCAACATCCCTGGCAGCGTAACTGTGGGCAAGGGACTGAGCTGTGTTTCAGCAGAAGCTCAAGTTTTTTGAGTAATGCATTTTCTTTGCAGATCTACTTCTACAAATGTGCAGTGCTGAACATTGCTCTTGTCTTCATATGCATACACATTTGCTGCATATAAGTAAATAGTTGTGGAGCAGAACCATGCACTGGTGCTCTCACTGCTTCCTCATCTTCAGATCACTGTAAGTTTTACATATTTGAAGTGAGATTTGCTTATTTTGACTGGCAGCATCATTCATGTGGTTTTGTATTGTCTCTTCTGAGTGGAGGAGAGACACAAGTGCAAATTCCGCATTCTGAGGTAAGAATGCTCCTTTGTGCTTTGCCAGTACCTTTGTTCATCAGGGCACTGGCAGAAGCTACTAGAAAGCAAACCCAGATAAAAGCATATTCAGTTGTTAAAAAATAATCTCAGGTATTTGCTTGGCTCCATTCACAGCCTTTTAACTTCAAATATAAGGTGGAAAAGTCTCATATTTAATATAGAATGAAAAACAAAAATAAACACAGCTGTATTCCACAGTCTTTATTTGACTAAGTTATTTACAGTTGCAAATATCCTAAGCCTTTTATTATTAAACTTAGCTATTTTGGAGGCTGATAATTTCCCGCACATAGCTTTGTGCTCAACAAAACCACAGTAGAATCATTTGATCCCATATGCTATCAGGACAAAATAAGGACTTCTTCAATAATAATTCAAGACTGTTCTTCAGAGTTTTCAGGTTTCAACAAGTGAAGACAAATGCAAGTAAGTTATTTTAACACTGTTTTGGTTTTGTGTAATTTTGGTAAGTCATGTGTAAGTTCTACAGATTCCAGCAATCCTGAGACAGAATAGGGCTTTTAAAGATGAGTCCTAGAGAATTTCTGTGTGACCATTGCACAAAAAGAAAGGTAATCTTAAATAATCAGCTATGTTATAATTTCATGTCAGACACAGTGAATTTGCAATGATTGCACTGCAGCAAGAACTACTGGAAGAGTCAGGCAGCAGCCTGGATTTCAAGGAATTAAATTTAAGCAGAGTGTCGTATCACATTTTCTTGCTCTAATCTAGGCCTGTTTGAAGTGATGATATCTGAAGAGAAAAGCCTTGACGTCTGATTCTGAAGAAAAATCAGTGTCCGTGAAGTGCAGGCTCAAGTGGTAGGGCAGGCATGAGCTTCTTCAGAGAGGCAGGAGCCAAGGAGTGCCTGCCATTTGGGACAGGCAATTCCCAAGGCTTGCAGGTTGATCTGTCTGTGGGTGTCTAGTAGTGTATGAGGGCAGCTAAGCTCCGTGAAAGATGGAAGGAGCATGGCCATGGATTTACTTTTCCTTTGGTTAGATTAGGAAAATAGCTGTGCATAAACCCACATACAGAGATGCCATTTTTGCTTAACATCAGATTCCCACTGCTTGGACCTTGTTTAATTTTATTGTGGTCTATTTGGTAGTGTCCATGGGGAGCACTGCTGGAACATACATTATTGTTTGTACAGAAGGCACTGAAATAAAAGTTTTGATCCAAAGTGATCTGGTCCAAATCCTACCTCTTCCAAATACAGTGGTGACCACACAGCTTTGAATCATCTGGTTCTCTTAAAGGGAAACTGGCTCTGTGCTCAGTGAACCACAGTGACCTCCTGAATAAACCATGCAGTAGAAAACTCAGTGTTGAACTGTATCACGCATACTGGCTTTGCAGGCTTTGCACCATGTCAGGCCACTTTTATAAAAATAATAGGTTGTGTTTTTATAAAAAAGAATTGGTGTGCACGTATATTGACAGCCACCTTCACAGGAAATATTACATCTCTGTATAAAAAAAAAAAAAAAAGAAAGAAAGAAAATATTCTTTAAAGATATCTTGTGCTTTAACCCATCTTGGCTTTGTGAAATCTGTAAGATTGCAGTGGAGCATCTGAAGTCTTCGGTGAGGTGTAATGAAATCTTTATGCTGAGGTAACTTTCTTCCTTAATAGCATGGTGGGAGAGAATCCATTATGTTTTAAATCTGTCTTTGTCTCTGTGGAGACATTTATTTTAAAGTAACATTTTAATCATGGCTTCAGCCAGCAGGGAAAAAAGAAGATACCCAGAGCTGAATAATGCATGCCCAACACCAAAGGGGATGCTCTATTAACTCTGATTTACATATGACTGATTGTTTAAATTTGTAATATCACCATTCAGTTGGCGTTTTGGAAAGGTGAAGACCTGGTTTAGGGCAACCATAATTCAAGGAATAAATGAACATAGTTTAATAAACATTATTTGAAAGCATACATTGTCAAAATAAGGCCAAGCTGCACCACAATCATTTTTATAATAAATCAGCTTCCAGGGTCCTTTTCCTACCGTTTGAGCTTAGAAATTATTTGCCTGGATGTCCTTTACTACACCTATTTTTATGGACCCTTGGCAATTTTAGGGTCAGAAATAACATATATCAGCAAAGAATGTGAATTTAACAAACATCATTATAAGCACCCATTTCTCACACCCATTTTCTTTCCAGAATCAAATAGTTCTGCTCAGTTCAGTTTGGCCACTTGTCTTCAGTTAATGAGTCTATGAAAATGTTCCTTGATTTACGTTTCAGTGGTCTCTCCTGGCTTCTCAGGACTGTGTGCACAGGGGGAGATATTTTGCCATTCTGGCAGTGTTTGAGCTTCACTAGTGGGGTGTGCTGTAGCTAGGGAATGCCTGGATAAAGGCTTCCCACTCACTGGACTGGCACTGCCCTCAGTGACAGCCCCTCAGCTCCAAGCCCTGACCTGCCCACTCCTGCCTTTCAGAGTAATTGTGCCATCCAGTACCACTTGTGCACTAACAGTGCCACAGACACACATAACCTAATATCTTATTCACAATGCTTGCACAATAATTCGATGCGAATACTTTCAGGATTTTTTTTTCGAGCTAGAAGCAGTGAACACTGTTAAAAATGCTAGCATATAACACTCTGAGAGGAATAATTGCAGCACATAGTTACTTATGTTAATACTATCACATTATCTTGTGATAGCTGTGCAATTAAATGAGTCACCACTACGCCAAAACCTCATTTGTCTCCAAGCACTCCACAAATATGCTGCATTCACTGTCTGTGCTTCGGTCTGATAGCTTTTTAGTCACTGCATTCTCTTTGTGTTTGGGGAACAACAGAGCTGTTGAGCCTTTGAAAAGATGGAGCATAATGTTTGAAATTTAGTAATAGAAGGATATTAATCTAATTAGTGGTTTTCCCAAAATGTATTTAAGAAAATACTTTTCTGAGTGATATTTACACAGCAATGTCTGAACCTTTAAAGAGTGTTTTAAGAACAAAAACAGTGCTGTGATACAACAGTCTGCATCCTATTTACCCTCCACTCTGTCTACAGCCTGTGTACTCCATATTCCAATGAAGCGAATCTCATTGGTACAGTTTTTAATTTTCAGATATTCCCAATAATATATGCAGAACTTTTGTGCTGAGCACTACTGGAACATCCCAAAAGCGACCGAATATTCCACTTGAGGAATGGTCAGCTCTTGGCTTTGGTAGGAAAAGAAAATGAACCTAGCAAACAGTTAGGAAAAAGTTCATTGATATTTGGGGAAGCACATTTTAGACAACAAAGATGATTTGTCCCTTTGGTGTTACAGTGCTGCAGATTTTTGAATGGGGATGAAAGCCAAAAGAAAAGCATTCCTTTTCCTTGCACAGAGTCTCATCTGTTTCTTTTCCTTATTAAAATCTGCAGTCTGATTTTTGTGTACTTGAAGATGCCTGGAAACACAGCTAGGTCTAAACGTGCGTAGGAATTACTCGGCTTCCACCTAAATCATTGTGGAACTAGAACATTGCCTCAATGGCACAACAGCTCCTCTCCTGGTGGTTGCAGCAGCTCAGAAATGAACTGAAGAAAAACAAAGAAAAACAGAGTCAAGCAGCTCTTGAGAAAATGTTCCCTGTGGCCTCAGGACACTGTTCTGTTATGGTCAGATGCTGTTAAGGTTTAAGAAAACAGAAATCGGTACATTTATACCCCAGAGTTTAATTGTGACCTTTTATATTTAGGCAATATCTTTTCCCAGCCCAGGAATTAAATATAGTATAGAGAGAGAGACACTCCTCAATGTGACATCAAGTATCGCTCTTCCCCTGAAGAAATAAATGTGAATGATGAAAGCAGGAATGTGGAAATAAAAGTGTTACTTCCACACTTATAATGCCAGCTAGCACTTGTTACCAAACTTGTGAAAATAACACGATTTACTGTAATAGTTTACACTTGACTAGTGAGGTATAAAATATCTTTATCTTATAGCCATATAAACTATGGTTAAATTAGGCTGAAGAGACACACAGAGCAGTGCCCACAAAAGGATTAGGAGTACAAAAGCATTACAAATATAAGAGGCAGAAGCAGAACATCCTGTTCAAGATATGTGTTGAATGAATGGAAAGGAAAGGAATTAAACTAAAAAGAGGATGAAGCAGCTCACCTCTTGGATAATTCTTAATCTGAAGGAGAAGTTGATTTAGGCTGAGGCTGTACAATGTTCTTACTTCCCTGTGGCATTTTGACTGATGATAAAACAGGGACTCTTAATGTGAGAATGGTAAGAGATAATGTGATTAGTCTGACCACTCAGATTTTCATCAAAACAACAAAAGCTTTGATTTAAGTAGCATCATTGTATTTGTATGTTCTCGCCTATCTAATTATTTACATTGAATACCAGAAATTTTCAAGGCTTGTTTTGCTTTATTTTCACATCAGGATTACTCAGAAATCTGAGGTGAGAGCATTCTCTATTCTTGTGTTTGAGAGAGGTAGGGATATCAAACTTTCCTTTCCAGGTGTGGGAATTAGTGGTTCAAAAATAAAAGTAACAAACCAAACAGCTGAAAACAGCCTGAGCTGAAAAAAACATCTCAACTGAATTACACTTTTCCCATTTCCCTGATGTGATAAACCTTACACTCTTAAAATATCTGTCTTTTAAATGGAAAATCAAATGGAAAACCTCAGTGCTTTGGTTTTTTTTTTTCTACGTCATGAAATATTGGACAAAAAAGAGGTCATAAGCCATTTTGTTGACTTTATAGGTCTCGTGAGACTTCTTCAGGCTCTCTTCTTGTTTGCTGCTGTACATCTGGAGTGAGAGTCGTGCAGAGACAAGATGGCAGGTGTAAGTTGCAGATGTAATACATTTTCCTCCACAGAGGCAAGAAAACCATTTCCTGTTTTCACCAGAACGATGAAAAAAACTTTGGGCCATGTTCTTGCCCCAAAAAAAACCAAATTATTTTTTTTAGAAGTTCCAGCATGACTGGGATTTTCTCCTATAAATTGAACTATGCAGCTTCCTTTTGTCGGATAAAAAAAAAATCAAATAATTGCTACCATGTGAAAAGAAAAAGGTTTCACATATTCTACTAAAATAATTATTTAACATTGTAATTGCAGGTCTAAAAAAAGACTAAGCCATGGAATGATGAACGTAACTAAGACTTAGTACACACTAAAATTACAAACGTCTATGCCTGTAGCAACAGCAACCAAATAATTCAGGAAATGTGGCCACGGTGAGCTGGTGAGAGGAAGAAGAAAGTTATAATCCTTCATCCTCACACCGCCCTGGCCATCCTCAGCTTTTCCCAAATTGTGCCACCTGGTGCCGCTGCAGGAGAGAGAAAGGAAATGTTTTCCCAAGGATGAGAAACATTAATTTTCATGACTCCGCGCCTAGCTGAAATAGTGTTTTCCCTCCTAGTACACATGCAGCCTTCTTGTATTAAACTTCTATATCATGAGTTATTAATTTTACTGCTCTTGGAAGTTATTGGGGGGAGAAAATAATGCTGTAAAATCTGTGTGTAGCTCACCTTCAGCAGAAGGGCAATGCAAGCACTGACAGACTGAAATGATTTCATTTTACTTAGAAAGCCCCCAAGACTTCACTATGCAACTCTGTCACAGTTAAATCTCTATGGCCGGTTCTGATTTCACATTCTTTTAATTTGTTTTCAAAAGAAACCCCTCTAAATTGCAGCTGTTTGCCCTGCTGAGTCCCCTAAAATGTTTGCATTTTTGCCCATAATCACCCAACACTTTGCAGCTAAAATCCAGGAGGGGAGCCCATCATTCTAGCACAGCTGATTTACACAGCAGAATTCAGGCCAGCTGCAGAGAGATTCACTCACTCTGTACTGTCTTACCTGAGGTCTGATTGATTCTCATTTCATGGACAAGTTGATCAAATTCCCCAAGAAACAAGGCAGGATTCTGGCAGAAACTAACAATGTGCAGAAGTTATTAGAAATTGTAATTAAAAAGAAATTCCTGTGTTATGAGGATTTGCCTAGGAACCAAAAGGCAGTATCAAAGCATCTGCCTCTGCTGTATATTATTAGACTATTATGTATTATTGAAATATGCAAATCATGGCTATTAAGAAGAAATTCAAAGAAGCAGCCAAAGGAGTAGAAAGTTTGCAGGTGGCATGCCGATTGTTTAAAAATGCTGTACCAGAGACTAACAGCAAACATTCACTGCTTATCAGAAAAGACTTTAAAAGGACCACACGCACACAGAAAGCTGGCATGACAAAACAGAAATGGGAAAGTAGTTGTTAGAAGTAGAAGTCAATCTTCAAAAAGTGGAAATTGTGTTGAAATGAAGAAAACAGAAAAGAACATAAACTCTTATAGCTTTAATATAAAGTCTTTATAAAGTGGTCCAAAAATATTTTGAGGAATAACTTGTGATAAGCATAAGAGTGAATAATAAAACTTGCTCTAAACACATCAGAAGCATGAATCGTGCCAGGCAGTTTATAGACATTCTATAATGTTTGGGCTATAAAAGAAGTATTTAAAGGAGATAAGCCCAGAGCTGAAATGCTAAATGAATTTTTCACCATAATGTTCTCCATGGACAAGCTTAGGCAGGTTTCAACAGCAGAACCTTTTTTAGGGTCCAAGTCAAAGAAATTACCACAATTTGAAGAGTTAGAGAAGAAATTTTAGATTAGACAGAACCAAATGGTAACAAATCAAGTAGATTATATAAAGTTTTCAAAACGTTTCTAAAGGAAGTCTGATATATGTGGCAATTTATTAGTGCGATGTAACTCGACATGTAGATCAGCCTCTTTTCCAAAGGAATGGAATGTGGCAAATGTGATGTTTGTTTTGTTCTTCAGTTCAGTGGGACCTCAGGAATTACAGCTCAATAAGCCTGACCTCCTGTATCAAGCTGATAAAGCTTTTTCAAATGTAGTATATAAGGCAAAAATTATCAGAGTTTATTGAAAGATTCAGCATGCAGGACAATGGGAATGATTTGGATGATACATTTTGAATGATACATAATGGAAGGATTTCCTAAACCTTAAACAAAGATCCTTCATTAAAGCATGCTGAAGAAAGCAAGCATGAGATAAAACAGGTTTTCTCAGGTGTTTCTATGCTATTGAAAGAAAATCTTCAGAAATAGGATAGGGAATGAACAGACAGCTTTCCATTTTCACAGTGGCAGGGGTTTACTCGTAGATGTTCTCCAAGATTTGATGCTTGCTCCTGGGCTACTTTATATTTTGAATGTTTTAGAAAATGAGTAAGTAGTAAGGTTATAAGATCAGGACATGATGCAAGCCAAGAGCCACTTGTGATGGGATGCAGGATGTCCTCTCAAGATAGAGGAATTTGGCAATAAATGGTGGAAGAAATTTGGTGTTAAATACAGATTAATATCCATGGGGGAAAAAAAGCCTCCTTATACTTATGCAAGTGCAGCTTTAAAAAAGTTATAACAGCTAAAGAAGGAGGTGTCTGAGTTCTTTGAGAGATACTGTATGTAAATGTCAGATTAATATTCAGCAATGGCAAACAAACAAACAAACCCCCGAAGTATTAGCAGAAGGAAATGGTGAATAAAACAGAAATCAGGATGCAATTATAAGCATGATACAATTTGCAAATTCAGAGTTATAAATCTGACCCATATTTTGAAGACTGTGCATTGTCCTAGTTGGGCTTATTTAAAAGAATGTTATAGAATAAAAAAATATAGTAATGAGGGCAATAAGTGTGACCAAAGATAAGATATGGCTGTCACAAAAGGTGGAACTTAATAGAGAAAGCATACTTTAACTAGGATGAGAAACATCTGCTTGGGATACGAAACAACAGAGGTTATGAAATCATTAGTGGCATGGAAAAAATTATTAGGCAGGGATTCTCCTCTTTCTGTCACAGTGTAAGAACTGGGCTCCCTGAAATGCCTCTTGCAGATTGTAGGTTTGAAATCAAAAGAAGGGAGTAGTCTTTTATTTTTAGTGGCCATGGAACAGTAGCTGCTGTCTCAGCAGCAACTCCTGCTCCATAGAGATTTGAAAATGCCCAGAGAGACAAAAGAACATTAGACGAAGAGCAGAACTGTACCTCAGTCAAGAATAAACAAATGTGGTTGTCAAGTGTTTATGAGAGATAGACACTAGCTCAGGGAGCTCTGTTGTGAGAGAGGCTTGAGGAAATGGCGTTGGGTTCATCTAAAAAAGGAATCTATTTGTTGGTCATCCTGTTCAGTTGTACCCTTCTCTCTTACAGTAGTAAAATCTCAGTCAAAAGTTATGATTATCCTAAGAAAACATGGAGAATGTTTTCACTAAAGTTTTGACCATTACTTTTGAATGGGATATGTTCCAGCTAGGTTTTGTGATTTGTGAGTCAGTGGATCTGGCCCAAGGTAGCTTCAATACCCAACAGATGGAGCAGCATGCCATCTACATGCAAGAGGCACAAAAAGGCCCTGCCACGGGATTTCTCCCATCCTGAACCACAAGTCAGAAGTGTCAACTTCCAATGATACTGTCTCCTTGCATGGAGGTCTCACAAGAGACAGGGAGCATTCAGGTCTTACCAGCACTACAGTCCTGTTGTCTTTGCAACAGAGCTAACTTGAGTTAAAGTAATATGTCTTTGCATTTTTTGGGCAGGTGCTTTAGCTCAAAACAGCATGAAAGGAGTTAATGTAGATTACAGTTTAACTCTTCAGTGAAAACAGCTTCTACAACCTAAATATCAGTATTTTCCAAATGTATATTTCTGCATAGCATTTCCTCTTTTGCAGAGTAAGCCTCTATTGTGGACAAAAGAAATTCTAGGCACTGTGAGGTACAGCTTGCAATGACTAATTAAGATAAATGTGTGCTCAATCAGTGCAGGTGATCATGAAGTTCCAGACAATCCAGAAATAATTTTAGATACAGCAGTTCAGAACTATGTCGAAGCTAAGTCCTGGGAGTTACTTATATTTTTGCAGATTTTTAGCAACTTGTAAGGATTAACAAGTTATTGCTGAGACTTTTAGCTGATTAGGTACTTAGTTATGATAGCAGAGTAACACTAGGATGGTATTTGAAATGGCTTACCTCTGACACAGAGAGGTCATCTGGTATTGTTAATGATATGGTGAAGCCATAAACCTTATTACACATGAATCTGTAAAACTGTAGTGTGTGTGGAATGGGAAATAGAAGTGCAATATCATCAAAATCTCTGGAAAGACTTTTATAAGGTCATGATATGCTGACACCGAGCTTTTTAATTTAATGTTAACATCTTCTAATAATACATTTGATAGCTATAATGAGACTTTCAATGGAAAAATTATTTAACGGTAATATTTAACTTTAAAAATTATAAACCCTAGATCTATTGTGGTATATATTGCCACTATAAATTAAAATTAATGTATACATGACATAGTTACAAGAGAAAAAGTGCATTTTTTGTTTAATGGAATGGCGGTAGTTCTGTCTCTCTTCACTTGTTCTTGCAGAGTGAAAGATGCTACAAATATGAAAGAGAAACAAACCATTAAGAGGTTTAGCTTCTTAACTTCTCCTTTAATTCTGTCATGCAAGCATAATATATTCTGTACTAGTTTCCTGGGAACTTCAGAAGGATGAACATGAAAAAGAAAAACTGTCTTTCTAAGCAGCCTTTGTCTAGAAACCAACATTCATATTAAAGGCTGAACTGTGTTATTTCAAGCTTTAGCATATATACCTCACCAAATAAGGGCCTAGCCAACTTATGTAAAAGAATAACCTGCCTTTGAGCAGAACTTATTAGCTTGGGCACAGTTCCACAACAGCGTGTCCAAACAGCTTTTGGATTGAATGTATCTTCCATTTTGCACCTTAGAAAATGAGCTAAGCTATTCCACAACTGTCTCCACCTGACTACAGAGACATGCCTTCATAATTCAGCCTGGACCAAGGCCCTTCCCCAGCTTGCTGACACAGGTTGGCTGTCAACTGCTCTTCCCAGCTGATGTGAGGCAGTTCCATATCTGTAGTTACAGGAAAGTCATTAGGTGGGCATTAAATGAGCACTCAAGAACACGGAGCTGAATTTCTGAATTTTGTAGGTTCTTTAAAAAGTGCTGTGTGAAAGCAACAGCTCTCTCTGCTTACTTACCGCCTTAAAATAAGGGTTGCCTGGAAAAACAATTGCAGTTAAAACTGAGGATACAAACGGGGCAGAAGTTCCTGTCATTAGAACAGTAAATCTCCAGTAAAACATACAGTAATTTCATGAATATAAGCCGCACCTTTTTCATTGAAGAATCCAGCCTAACCCAGTAGTGCGGCTTATATTCGGGTGCGGCTTATCTATGGACAAATCCCGTGGTCTTCCCAGCTACCCGGATGTGCGGCTTATATTCAGGTGCAGCTTATAACCGTGAAATTACTGTAAATTGTGCTTCAACAAAATTTAGGAACTCTTCCCTGAAAAACCCATTTTTGTCTGAGGAGCAGCTATAGTTCAAAGAAGGACTGTGCAGCAGGGACTCTGCTCTGGTGAGCAGCTGTGTCACACTCAGTAAGAATTGTGTTACTGGAAGGCATTGCAGGCAAAGTGCACCTTCCCAAATCCCCAGCTCTTGAGTGCTTCAGTCTGTTCTGCTCCTGCTCTCTCTTCTGAAAACCCAACCTATTTTGGATTTGACATCTGGCGTGCATGTAACAATTTCAGCATTATGGGAACATTGTATAACTATGAGATTGCATGCTACAGAGGAACTTGATGAAAACCCAAAGCAAGGAAGTCCACATAAACAAGGGAAACATTAGAAAGAAAAGTAAAGATAGGTTTCAGCAGCCAGAAAAAAAAAAAAAAAAGAAAAAGTACACTCCTCAAAAGCATAGGAAAAGAGAAGGGGCAAGGAGGAGAAAGAAAAAATAAATAGTTTAAATATGACATTGATTACAAAGTTGCTTCATTGTTCATGTTTGGCAGTAGAAGAGGAAGGGGGAAATAGCTTTTTGGAATGCTGCATGAACATTAATATTGATGGCCTCATAAAAGTAAATTTGGGGTTCTCAGGGGACAAGAGTGCAGACACTCCTTTGCCATTTAAAGCTGAAGTTCATGTGGAGGAGAGTCACAAAAGTCTTCTCTCTGTGTACCACGAGTATTCAATAGACCAAATATTTTTGGCAATGTGCCTGCTTAGATGAGTGTGTTAGTGCTGCCTGCTGGGTTATGTAAGGGAGAAATACTGCAGCAGAGACAGTGAAGCAGGAAGCTTGAAATATTCCAGAAGACCAACTGGGATTTCCCCTGCTGCTATTGTCACAGCAGAGCCACTATTTTTAATTTAACTAGTAAAAATTAATTTACTTGTCTTACTCTAAGCTTAGTCTGCTACCAAAAGAAAAAAAAGAATGCAGGCAATGCTAGTGGGATTTTAAACATGTTAGAGTTTAAGCACACTAATTTCCTGGCTGGAGGGGAGAAAGCTGGAAGACCAAGCAGCACAGACGCACCATGTCTGCCTCATGTGTCTGCCTCACGCAGTGCTGTGATGCTTGGTGATGGGGGAGAAATACTTGGCTGTGGTGCAAAGATGATAGAAAGCCAAGTGAAGCTGGCAACTCTGCTAACATAAACTAGAAAACAGCCAAAATTCTTTAGGGAATGCGTCGTAAAAAAAAAAAAAAAATTAAAAAAAAAGAAGGGGGCAATGTGATGTAATTAGTTATTAAAGCAGAGGGATGAGAACCAGAATGCCTGACTTCCAGTGTTGTCCAAGTTACACACTGAGAACATAGTCATGCCAGGTACTAAACATCTTTTCACTTAGGCTCTTGTCTATTCAGGATATTGCTGTGTAGCTTTTCCATATTCACCTGCTTTAGCCAAGCGTTTAGACTACAAATACAGTTCGAAATGCTCCTCTCTTGCAAGCTAGAAGCAGACACTTTGCTGTGATATTGTTTCTAGGGTAAAAGCATTATGTACACAGACTAAGCATTTTAAAAGTAATTATTTGAGAATCTGCTACCAATAAGATGCATTGTCTTTTTTGATATTGCCTTTTTTGAGTGGTAATATATGCTGCAGTAACATAAATCTCGTGACACATCTCTGCAGGGTGTATTTGCACATGATAAATATACTAAACAATATTAGCTCTACCATGGCTGAGTTGCTGATGAAAAGACACAGTAACAAAGGCAGTGAAGTGTAAAAAAGTCGTGCATTAGTCACATATGAAGCTAGAGCTAACAGTTCCTGGACCCTGACCCAGTGTACTTTTCCTTTGGCCAAAGGGTAAATTTGAGCGTAAAATGGATAGAAAAGTTTAAACGTGTCCATGGTTACTTGAATTTCAGAGTTGAACACATGACCTAGGAGAGATGTGACTTCAGAGGCGCAGAGGAATGTGGGAGAATGTGATGAGTACTGAAAAATTAGGAAGTGGCTAACAAGTACTGCAATGCACTTACAAATAATTGCTTTCCAGAGATTTACAATTTGTCCAGTGATTTCCATGGCACATCCCATCACAATTCCTGGCTCCAATCCTGACATCCGCACTAAGTTCTAGTCTAGTCATTCTCTCTTCCCTCTCTCCTCCCTGACCTCTAAATCCTACAGTCTACCCATTGTAAATTTTGAGCTAGTTTTTCTCTCTTTCCGCAAACTTACAGTTTCTTTTTCTATCAGGTTTTCTCATCAGTTACTGTATGATTTAGCTTCACGTCTATTTGTACCTTGCATTTCTGTCAGGCAGCTTTGTCCTCTATCTGTAACAAAAAGGAAAAAAAAAAAAGAAAAAAGATAAAAGATAAAACGCGAGGAAAAGCAATCTCTTGGTCCTGATTGGTAAAATCCCAAGGCATAACTGTAGTTAGGAAAAGCTGAGAATATTGTTGCACTCTTTGGAATTTCAGGTGAAAAGTGCAAGTGAGTCCCTTCTGAGCACTGATGAAGCGATTTTCCAAAGACTTAGACCCTGGGCAAACTTGGTTGTGCTTTTCACTGAACATGGGAATGCGCATACTCATTGCATAGAAATTGCCCCCTTACAAATTTCGCATTTTCCAGGATGTGGAGTGCTGCAGCTGTTCAGAGGAAAGGTTGTGGACAGATACAAACCCAAACTGTTAAAGCACTGAAAAGTTATAGCAAGACAATATAGGGCATTATCCCAGAAAGTGCCAGGCAAACTTACTCACAGCTGATGCTATCAGCACCACCTCTTACTGCAATTCACACATAGTAAACTCATACTTTTTCTGTCATAGTTAGATTTCATGTTTCTGAAACACATTGTAGGGTGATATTTTTCTTGAATGCTTATGGCCAAAAAAATCCTGCTGTTGATCCTTGTGATTTACGTATCAGTTTGCCATTTTAAAATAAGTGCTGTGTAAACAACAGAGGGATTAATATAATATTGTGGAAAATTCTAACCCATTCATGTGCCAAGGTTTCATCAGATTGATAAAAGCAAGAGCTTCAGGTTCATCTTTGAAATAATTGACGCTTCTTTCTCTGTAGCCCTGAGTCTGGAAAATATCAATTCCCTTATATGAAGTCCTCAAATCTGTCAAAACATTCTGGATCAGGTACTCATCTCCTGGAGCACTGAACTTCAATATACCAATTTTATCTGGATGCTATATTTGGTCTCTTAATACTCCTATCTTTTGTCATTATAATTTGTATATTCAGCTTGGATTCACCATTTCTGTGGATCACTTTGAACTTTGGCATGGCTCTGAATAAACCATGCAGCTTTTTGTACTGCATACCAGATGTGGATTAACTAATTAGTGCTCGTGTTCCTAGAAATCAAAATCCAAAAATGTACTTGTGCTTAATCATTACATATCTATTTAATCAACCATTAAACCACTTAACTGTGGGATAAATTTAATCAACTATTTTCCAGAAAAGAGAAACATGGTTTTTATGTGGTAAATCAGTCTGTGTGGGATAATCTGTATTTTTCAGATTTCCCAAGGTGCTTATTTTGACTGGCATAAGGTTTGCCTTTTTTTCTTTTTTCTTTCATCTGGAGTATCGTAAAGTGCTAGACAAACTGTAGCTTTGAGCAGTAGAACATTTCTGTGGGGAAACATGGCAACTAGTGACAAACAGGAAATGTGTGCAATTTAAAGACAGATATTAAAAAACAACAAAAAACAAATCCCTCACTCTCCAACCCAGGACCAGGCTGAAATTATTGGGGTGGTTAACTCCCTGGATGTGAATCTTTGACTCATCTTGTACCATTTTAATACTTTAACTGAAGAATTGAGTTCAATTACAAAAAGGCCAGGCTCACAATGGGGAGTCCAGGTTCCCTACAAGCTCTGCTTTTGCCCCTTGTTCTTGACTTTATTTACATCAGAGGCTGCTAGGTGAACTCAGTTCTGGGTAGTTTTGCAATGTGCATAATCACCCTGAAAACAAAATTATTATTCTCTCTGATTAATAATTATAATTGGTTTAATGGAGCTTTACAAAATACAAATTGAAATACATTCATTTCCATGCAGGCCCTCAAAATCAAATGGATCTAACTGTGATGAAGGCAGAGCCTGTCACTTCATGGGCCTTTCACTCACCTGTCATCTGCTCTGAGGAAGGTTTTCAGGGAGGAAAGAGTGGTGCTGTGGACAAGACACTGGAATGGCTCCTAGCACAGCAGTGCAGCAGCTGCATGACATTTCTGGTGGCACCAGGCAGTTTTGCTGCAGACAACATGGGTCATATCTCTGCTTCTGAACGAAGAGCCTGTGTCGGTGAGCTCCCAGGAGACAATGCTGATGGCAATCTTTTTGCTTCCTGACCAAGACTCCAGAGCTTCCCATTCCTTTTGGAGCCCACTGCCAAAGCCTGCAAATATGACAAAACCCTCTGCTCCTTTCATCCAAATGGTTTTACACCCAACTCTATTTCCCACTGGAAAGCCTCCTATTCCTTCTGGCTTCCCAATGCTCATCCTGCAGCCCTGCAACAACCACAGTGCCCCCAGTGAGGACCACCCTGCTTTGTTCAGCCTTTGACCTGTCCTTTCCTAAGTCCCCTAGCAGAACTCTTACCCCAGCCTACCACTCCTGCTCTGCCCATCCAGCTGCTGCTTGTCCCCCAACTCCTACACTCCCTTACCCTCTTCCTGACTGCCACAGCCTCCTAAGGGTGGTACCTGTCTATGTCATGCCCACCTATTCCCTCCTTCCTGCCCAGCAGGCAAGACTTAGCCCTTCTTCTGATAGCCTTTCACAAGAGCAGGTTCCAGATGTGCTTCCTGGGTGTTCTCCCTGACAGCAGCATTAGAAGATGCATTCTGGAAACAAAAAGGGTGTGTGAGTTATTAAAAGGCAGGAGGAATTGTGCAAAAGAACAGAGCAGGAAAAAACCAACCAAAAAAACCTAAAGAACATGGGTCTAGTCAGTGCAGGAAGGGGAGAGATGGAGCTCCAGGACCTGAGAGAAGATAGTGGTGGTATCAAAGATTGAGAGTTCAGAGATTTTGATGAGAGAAGAGTTGAAAGTAAGGAAAGGAGGGAAGGAAACAAACATCCTAATGCACATCAGGAAGGTTGTTTCGTTCTTGTAATTGTGTAAAACTGTGAGGAAAGGGTAGTAGGAGTCATGTTTTATTTCCTTTCACCAAAAATAAACTAAACAGCATAATCCTGTGCTGGGAGGGGAATGTTCAGCCATGGACAAAAGCTGCAGCCTGCGGCATCCAGCAAATCTTGTGTTGGATGCCACCACAGGATGTGGATGTGATGCCACTGCCTTTCAAACAAAAAGCCATTTGCTTTTCAAAATCGTCATCAAGAGCCCCTGCCAAGGGCGGGCGAAGGATGTCACAGGCACTTTGGGGGATATCAC
This sequence comes from Sialia sialis, assembly GCA_009812075.1. Taxonomy (NCBI): domain Eukaryota; kingdom Metazoa; phylum Chordata; class Aves; order Passeriformes; family Turdidae; genus Sialia; species Sialia sialis. The sequence continues at coordinate 39,043,366 of VRYO01002734.1, read as the reverse complement.
AGCCGCAGTGACACAGCTGCCCAAAAGCTGGCACCCACATCCCTGTGCCTGGCTGGGACCGATGATTATCGCCTGTAATCCGCACCAAAAGCTGACTCTGGGCTCTGTGCTGTGCCCCATGCCATTGCATGACTGCACTCTCTGCACCCGCTGTCTGTCTCCGGGCTGCTCCTATAACCTCAGAGAGCTCTAGGATGCTCTGAACGCTCCAACTCGCCTTTTTCCTTATGGCTTCCATTGTCGTGACACTAGAGGGTGACAAAGACTCAAACGAGAGCAACAACCAAACCATTGAATCTGGAAACTTGAAATTAGGATGAAATTTTTTAAAACTGATGCGTCTTCCGCTGGAACAGGTATGAGGATTCAGTGCTGCTAATGGCAGAAGCTGGTGGCACTTAATGGAAGCTTGTTCGATTTGGATCAACCCTTAAAGAGATTCTTTAAAATTAAGAATCAAAGAAGCACTAGATAGAAAGAGTGATAAGGTGGTAACAAGATTTTTATGGGACTTTTCCAGAACAGAGTTGAAAAAATTGAGCATTTTATTGTTGTTTTTGTTTTGGTGGTTTTTTTGGGTTTTTGTTTTGTTTTTTTTTTTGGAGTGATCCAAAACATGATGCAAAATGAAGCACTTTTGAAATAGTGGTGGGAAATCTGTGTTTGTGTAAGGTGTGAATAAAGAGAAGACAAAAAACACATAATCAAATTTAGGCACAAAAAATTACTATTGCTAACATGAACAGCAGTTTTCAGTAAGAGAATTATGTATGTAATGTATGTAATGTTTACAAATGTGAATATATTTGCTAAGAAGTGAAAAAGGTCCAGTTGCTTTATGAAACTAATCTTGTTTTCTGAAACAGCCTCATGATTTGCTACTGCATTTTTATGGGCATACAATTTATGTTTCACATGAAAACAGGGTTTGGATACATATTAGCCACTTGATAACACACATAGCAAGAGATTCAGGATCAAATCAACCATGTTGTCACTTTCAGACACTGCAGCAATCATGTTAAGCCTTGCATCACTTAAAACATGGTCTATTATGTATGTAAAATATTTAAATTATTTAAAAATAATAAGAAATGCTCTGCTGAGCTAATTACCTTAGCTTTATTTGCCAACTCCAAGTAATTTTTGAGTGAAATTTGCATGATGTTACCAGCTCCCAGGATCTCATCATGAAATTTTGTAGAAACTGCAATGTACTGGCACTAAAAAGTGTGTAAATCTCAGCTTTCGTGTCTACAAAATATTTCCAGGCTGTAAGACAGTGGAAAAGCAGTGGAAAAGAAATGAATCTAAATTTCCAGCATCTGAACTGCAATGAAAAGAGCTTCCCTTTGTTATTTTAAAATGTTATTTTAAATTTTATTGTTATTTTAAAAATGTTTAGGCAGTCTTGTGATGTTTGGGCTCTTATTCATCAGTCTCAGGGCTTGCTGTTGGCAATACAGTGTGCAAATGGCACCAGTCTGGGCTAGCGGACTCGCTGACTGCAGTGAGGAATTCACCCCACCCTTGGAAATGAGAAAAAGACGTGTAAACCCCTTTCATGGAAACTTTGGGAAGAAATAAGAGATTTGGTTAAAGATTCTGGCTGCTTTAAGCACTTGGCTAAAAGAAATGATGTTTAGTGGTCAGAATAAGACACAGACTGTAATATCTGCTGTTGCCAGAGCTAAGCCAGCCATCACCTAACAGACCAAAAGTGCCTTTGCCCTCCTCTATCCCTCTGCACAAGTGTCCTCCTGGGTGCTGTAACATTTTCTAGCAGACAGGCTGGGACGGCATTTTTTGTGGCATCTATGCAGAAGGCAAAGTTATAGTCAAAAGAAGGTGTTCTTTGCCCAAGGCAGCATGAAAGCTCCGCACAGACTCTAATGTGCATGTTCTCCACTTTGGATAACCCCCTGGGAGAGGGAGGGTCACCTCCTTTGGGGCTCCATGTACTTCTTGAGTGAAGCAAAGAGGGCAGGATATTGGTGTAGGATGTGGGACTGGAAAAAAGACCCGTGCTTTAATATCCCACCTTTTGCTCCAGTTTTCCCTCTAACAGCGTATTCCCACTATAACAACTTCTGTAATGTGTTTTGAGATCTCTATGGTCCAACAGAAACACTGGTAAAAGCTGGAGATGAAGAAGTTGCTGTCGTAGACATGTAGGCTGAGCAACAAGGCTGAAGTCATCCAGTCCAACTGCAGGTGCTCAGCCAGCATGGGTGTGCTGGGGCTGGAGCTGCCTTTGGTCCCCAGATAAGCAGTGACTGGAGAGCTTCTGGACTTTTTGGGCTTGAACTGGCCCTTCTGCCCAAGTGTGCCATCGGCCTTACTGCTGTGTTTTCCACTGAAAGAGACACCAGAAAGCATTCCAAAGGAAATATGTTTTAGAACAGTTGCTTTGTGCAATCTTCTCAGCGTTCCAGCAGCCCTGACTGATCCTCAGTGCTAAAAAACGAGGGCACAGCCACCCAGCAGTTAGTTGGTCTGAGAGACGGAGCTGCTTTCACACAATGCAAGGACTCAGCCCCAGCAAAAGCAGGCAGTGGCAATTAGATCACCACAGAGATGGTTCACAAAGCCACTGGTGGTTTTGGTGCAGAGAAGAGGAGTAACACTAATGTGCTCAAGATGCTGCCCAGAGAGAATAATCTACACTGGCGTCTCGAAGACTGGGTCCAAGGGAATGTAAAGGGAAGTCAATGAAAAGGGAAGAAACCCAAAACACAGGACAGGTGGAGAGCATCTGTGATGAGCATGATTTTGCTCTAGGATCTGGGTCTCTACTTGTAGGCAAGACACAAAAAGAACTGTAGGTGGGAGATACCAAAAGCCCCCATGGCTAAAATAATGCTGCTGAGTATAACAGAATGGCATTTGTGTTTGTTTTGCTTGCAACGTTTTTGTTACCCCAGCTGTTTGTTTTATTAAGCCACTGAGGCTATGGGTAGGTATGTGGACAGCCAGGCAGTGTCTGAGGTTTGGCAGCCCTACAGGCTGGGAAGTGATGCCTATGAGGCTGCAATGCCCATTGCTGATGGAAAGAGCACGAAGTCCTCCCTGACAGATGGCAGAGGAACCTCCTCAGGAGCTGGCTGAGGTCCAGATCACCACCCTCATGTAGAAGCTGCTGTCCTCTGCTGCAGTCGCTGTGACTAGTCAGTAGATCACCATATTTCTCAGTATGTGCTGTGGAAATCTGTTTGTACTCACACAAATGGTCCCTGGAAAAGGGCCTCCAGTGGAAGGCATGAACACAACATCTTGCCAGTTTGTTTTATTCAACAAGCTGATTTGCCATTTGAAGGAAAATGCCTCCCTCATCTCAGACACTTCTTGTCTGTGGCTGTTCCATTTTTCAAGAGAAATATGGAGGGCTTTTTCTCCCCTTTTTTTTCCCAAGCATTTGCATTTTTGTTTCTCTCCCCTAATTCTTCATTACTTTCCTGCCAAAAACTACTGCTGGCATTTATTTTTCTGTAAACTCTCATTGTGGGGGATTAAGAATAATTATCTATATCTTGGAAAGAAAAAAAAATCTAGACTGTTCTGCACCTTTCTGTAAGTGACGTTATGCTTTGGCATGGATTGGGAATTGTTCGTAGCATTATTAATGTCAGTACTTAAAAAGTTTACCTAATCATGTGCTTCACACAGAAACTATGCAGACACAGCATATTCCTCCAGAAACTGAATTTATTCAATAAAGATATAAAAAATATATAAAACAGAAAATCAATAAGTACCTCGTCAATTCTGACTAATCTGCATTTTAGAATCTAAAATTATACACTTACTGGTTTTGATTTCTAAAACTATTTTAAGGTTCCATCTATTTTTAAAATTACCTGAATAAGTGTTGTGCTAAACTACCCATAATCTCACCGCGGTAAATCTCTTGGATTCATCATTGCAATCCAGTCCTGTGCTACTAGCTTGAAAACTTTGATGTTGAGCTTGTGAGTCAGGGATAAAGTCACTAAGAAGAAGCTGTTTCACAGATATCTCGTGAATTGATGGTTTGAGTCATGATTTTTTGCTGGCATTTACCATTTGTCACCACTGTAGCCTTTGTGAGCTGGATCTTCTGCGGTCCAGATTTCATTACTTCAGAAGTACAGAGTCTAAAATGCAGTGGTGATGGGGACTTCTCTGGTTTTCAGAGAGATCCATAGAGGAAGAGAGCAGCTTGGTGGGTTTGTGGTGTCTCCTCTACCTCCTCGCTTTGGAACCTGGGGCAAACAGATGAGGTTGGAGCATTGCTGGGCTCTAGATATGCTTTGGCTGCACGAGAGATCTGCTGGGAATTGCTGCAGCCAAAACACATTGGAAGTCTGCAACAGTTCTGGCTTTGGGGAGAGAGCCTTCAACAGAGTCAGAGGGAAAAGAAAAGGAACAAAGTTGCTGCACATCTATTTTCTCCCTTTCCTTCTGCACAAGCAGTAGGTATGGGTTGTTGAGAGTGGAGGATACTCTTCCACAAAGTCGTCTGTTGATGCTTTGCAAGATTCTTAAGTTCATGATACTATTAGATCTAGGGGTAATATCCCTAGCTTATTACAGATTCTTCTCTCAAGTAAAGCAAAAGGAGCAAGCAAATTCAAATAAGCTGGCAGATGCCAATTTTGGAGATCTAGTGGATTGACAGAAACATTTGGGGAAGTTTCAGAAAATGGATGACAAGTAATGTACAAAATTCGATGAGCCAAATCCTCATCTGTTTAATATAACTTTCTTTCCCTATGAAACTGAAACCTCTAGATTCATTAACACCAGATGAAGATCTGGTCCTTGTCTGAATTTTTCCAGGCAAACAGCTATTACTTTTGCCCTCAAATACTAGCCCTATTCCTTCAATAAAACCAAGCAGCCAAAAATTTAAAAATTAGGGGGAGTGTTATAGGGGGAATTTCAAATTCAAGCCAATAATGAAAAGTTTCTTCAGCTTAGTCTGGAATAATAACTTGTGCTTCTCCATAATGGTCACATTGAGATGGTAAATTACTTCAATAGTAAGTGTAGTTGATAGCAATCAATACACAGGTTTTGTTCAATGTCTCACGTTTTCAAATGAATATAAAGTCTTCCTTACAAATATACAAAATAGTTGATAATAATAAGAAAATACAATTTCTTGTTTGCCCCTTCTCTGACAGCAATGAAAAAATCCTGCTGGTTTTCCAAAAACAATTCACCTGAATTCTGAGAAATATGGTTAGAGTCCGAAAAGTCTCTTTTTCATGAAAAAAAAAAAACATGGGGAAAAATAATTTACCCCCTCCTCCATTTTTTTACTATACTTAGGCTCTCTGAGCAAAACTAAAATGTTACTGTGGTAAGCGTACAAGCTGCAAGACACCATTCTCTAGAAAATGACCTTCTTATCATTCAATGGACGCTTCTAATGCCTGTATGCCAACATCTTGCTTTTTGTAACATATGGCTTGTGACTTTTAAAATGGATCTTTTTTGGTTGTTCTTAATGCTGCTCTAAACCCATGTATTTCCTCCAGTTTGTATAAGCTTGATGCTGTTACACACATTCTTTCCTTTGTCTGGGTGTCTGTGTGAGAAATATTGTCTATATTGAATTTTATCACTAAGGAACACCCACTGTACTTCCTGTGCTATGTGCTGACACATATTCACCATTATTTCCATTTGTTTAGATTAATATAAATATTTACAAGTGGATAACAAACTTCTTTAAAATAATGTGTTCCCTCAGAAAGTCCAAGTACTCTTAGGGATCTGCACTGAATAGGTAAGACCCAATAACTCAGAGTCAAAAATAAACTTTGAGCCCTGGATCATCCAAGTGCACAGAAATCTGTGAGAAACCAAGTATCTCATGAGTCTTCATTGTACTGTGTTGAGCCAAGTAAGGTCACAATTTTTTCTCTCAACTTCAATGGTACCAAATAAAAGAGATGATAGACAGAATCCTTGTATTTTATAGCCCTGGAATTACCCAAGGAATAAACTTCTCAGTAAAAATTTAACTGTTGAACGTCAACAGACACATCAAGTCATGTTCTTATCTCATGTCCGTAATATACACAACATTGTCAGATACCAGTTTTTCATAATTATTTTAAAATAATCAAATAAAGGGACTTTGTCTGGGATTTTGAGTCTGTTAGCAGACAGTGTTAGAGCACAGCAGCTGCTTGAAGGGGTTTCCTGAAAATCTTTGTTCAAAGAGAATTACAGCCAAACAAAACATTACTAAGATGGAATTAGTACTAGCTACAAAAGTGGATGTTAAAAAAAAAAACCACACATACATATCAGACACTTGAGAGCTGATCATGGGCAAGATAAAAGACATGCAAAAGGAGCCAGCTTGTGTGAAATGCTCTTGCTCTCCCTGCCTGCCTGCTTTCCCAGGGTAATACTGCCCAGGCTACCCATGCTATGGAGCAGCATGAATTGGAGTGATGAGTAATGGTGACAACAACTCTGGGCAGAACCACTCTTTTGGTCACCTCTCATTCAAGCATCCGTTTCCTCCTTCAAATGGCAGCAGGAGTAGAAACTCTGACTGGACTCTCTCACACTTAATTCTCTGCCTTTCTTTGATGTGCATGGAAAAGAATTGATCTACAAGAATTATTTTATTTCTGGGGGGTTTTTTTCCGCTTTAATTTCTGTGCCAAAATGCCTGAGCTTGGTTTCAGTGTTGTCCTCTTAAAGTAAGTGCAGTTCTTAGGCCAAAACAGATGGAATTCCATCTGACACTCCAACCTATCATTTTCTCCATCAGAGAAATCAATGTCCATATTAAAAAAAACTCCAATAAATTGTCATGAGGCTGTATAAAGAATTTAAATATTGTTTTATAACTAATGAGACCAAAAAGCCTTTTGAATATGTTTAGTCAGTAATTTATTGTTAGGAAATGGTGAGGTATCAATAGCATATAGTAAGACATCAATAGCTTCTCAATATTCTATCAATAGCTAAGAGTCAGATAACTAAGCATGAAAGATAGAGGATCTTCATGGCCTTTAAAGCATTAACAGCTCCGAAGTAAAATTTAAAACAAACAAACAAAAACCCAAGACCTGAGTCTTCCAATTTGATGAGGTGTTCTGCAACTTCTGCAAGTGAACTATGATAATGCTTTTGTTTTCTGCTGCTGTAGTTGTTGCCATGACTGTGCTCAATGAAGATGTTTTTACTGAGAACCAACCTCATTTCTAAATCAGTAAATACCAGTTAAGGTATGTTGATAGAAGTGATAAATGGAATGTAGTAATTCCCAAACAGAGTTCCTTCGGCTTTGTTTCATACAGTGAACTCTTGTTATTATCAGGGAATATTAATAAAAAAAAAAAAAAAGAAGAGGCTGTAAGTAAAAGTATGTGTCAAGCTCTTTTGGAGTGTTATGTATAGAACCTGGAATTGCTAGCATGTTCCTTACAAATAATATCTGCATATGATTCATAGAATTACTCACTGTTGCCACAGGTCTCTCTAGAATTGATGCAAAAGTGCCTCCAGCCTAACTACATAATTAATAGCACCATAAAATCTCATTCACTAATATCAGAAAATGATTTATTACCACAGATATATGCATTCATTCAGAAAAAAAAAAAAAAACTTGCATTGGATGCACATTGTGTTGGATGAAGTAATGTGGCAAAATTATCCTTGATACCCTTTAGATATTTATCTGAGAACCCTAATGAAAGTTACATGAAATCACTTTCAGTGCAGTTATTTTTTTATATAATTTTTATTATCTGGGGACCTTAAACACAAAGAAAACTAAAAACGCACTAACTTTACAAAATTGCTGTCCATTTAAAGAAAGCTAGGTCTAGACTTTAAGACTTGATAATCAAATATATAGGCCAGTTACATTTCTGATTTCATCATTATGGAAAAAATACTGTAATATGTCCATTTTATTCAGTGTTTCTCCGAAAATACTTAATAATTTATCATTGCCAATAGTTTCAGTGTGGAAACAGATGTATTTCTTCATGTATCTCCCCATGGTGTATTTGAGTTCCCCATGAAGAAAAATCACTACCAGAAGATCAGCAGTTCTACATGGCAGTTCTGCAAAGCAATGAAACTTCACTTCGCCTTTTCTCATAAACAAAGCAAACGAAAAAGAAAAACTTTGATTTTGAAATCTGTCTCACTTGCTTCTTAAAAAGAAAGTTTAGGTCTCTGAATATCATGTGCAATAGTCTGTGCTGGAGTTTAAAATCATTCAGACATAGTTGCAAAATGTCATGTACTTACTGTCTGAAAACATGAAATAGCAGCCTACTACTTTTTGTGATATTTCCTTTTCCAAAAAATTCACTTAAGTAAGTGGAAATGTTTCCACTGATTACATGAGTTTTGGATCAGATTGTGTTGAAAACGGTTAAGGTTCTGCCTAAGGAAAGATTACAGGAATATGATTCCATTCTGAGAATTTAAGACAATGCCTATTTAAAGAGATTTCCATTCAACTTTCTTTTGCAGGATGATCGAGTACTTAAACAAAACTAAAAAAAAAAAATTGAACTAAAGGAAGAATAATCTGCCTACTGAATGGCAATCTCTTCTACTCTATCTTCTTATTTTATTCTAAATGACACTTTTCTTCATAAATATTTAACATCTAAAACTATTCAAATTTCAAGGAAGAAAATGGAAGGAATTATTTGACTATTATTTCAATATTGCTGATATTTTGCAAATTATTAATTTAATTAAAGATACTCAGGAAAGTTTAATTAAGTATAAGTAAATTCTGGCATTTGCATGGCAAGATTTAATTGACTTCTTTGACTAATAAATACTTCCGTTTTCTCACATACAGTAGATTAGAAAACTGCTGGAGGTAAACATTTGAAGTATGGAGAACTGTCTGAGCTCCATGACATCAGTTATAGACTAATTATTCTCACCAATTTAATTTCTGTTGGTTCCCCCAGTATTGCAATATCCATGTTTTGCAAGTATATCAATAAATATACTAATGCTAATGCATTAAATCTACGGCAGGTCCCTTCTAATGAAGTAGATGTAAATGAAATAAACTTCTAAATGTCTTATGACAAGTAAGATAATATATAAAGTGAATTTTTTCATTAGAAAATGACACATTTTTCATGTGTCATGTAAACAGCAAGGTTACAATACAGAAATTCCACATATGGAGAGCAATCTGTCAGTATGATCTTTTTCACTAATGAGTACATATGGTTTTTCCTCATGTTTTCTCTGAACACTTGTACCTAACCCACAGTATTCCACAGCAATCAGATATTGTGGCAACAAGCCCACACACAAAAAAATAGAACTTTGCTTTGCAGGGAAATCAAAACTTTGCTATCATATGTATATATATCTATGAAGGGTTCTTTTCCTAGGAGGAAAATAGGCAAAAACTTCAAACTATTTTGAACAATGAACTGACTGGCCCTGCCAAACATAGTTGCCTGTGATAACAGAGAACTGGACTAGATGACTCAGTCCTGTATTCCTGTTTAGGACAAGTCTGATTTGGTGTATAGAAAATATTGTAGGAAATCTCTAGGAGGTAGCTAAAAAGGAATTAAATAAAGGTAGCTATATTTTAATCATTATCTATACGTAGGCAGAAACTAGTATGTTTGGCATATGTTACGACTTGTATTTCATTTCTTTTCATGAATCTCAATAAAGTATGGCTTTATAATTACTTATGCATGAGTTAGCAAGTCCTGAACCTCCTAAAGGAGGTAAGGTTTTTTTTATTGTTGCTAGGGTTTCTTTGTTGTTGTTTTTTTTTTTTTTTTTAATGCTAATGCAAACTGTGTGGTGTGAACAGAGCCCTGATCTTGGCACTATTGCTCTGGCTGATGCCATGGTTGTGACATTTCTTCAGCTCCTGGTGATGCCACCAGCACACTGGATATCAAGGTTTGCTTTAGAGCTCTGTGATACAGGCTCCACCTCCTGTGAGCCTGGGCAGGCATGAAGGAAATCTCCCTGGCTCACCTAAACCTAGAGTCTCAATCGGTTAGACTGACTCTAGTCTTCCTTGTAGTACAGCAGGCATTTGTGAAGCCCTGCTGCATTTCAGCCCCTTTCTTCAGGTAACCTACAACTGAGTGAACCCCAAAAAGGAGCAGCTTTGCTTCCAGCCAGGAAGATTATGGCTAGCCCATTTGGCATTGATCCATCAGCTTCCTGGGCTTTAGACATCTGTAGAGACTTTATACCAAAGGTCTGGGATGAAAGGGAAGGGAGGAAAGGGGAGGTTAGCAATCTTGCTGAAATGCTAACTGGAACTGAGGGATCTGGGACATGGATGAGAATTTTTGCCTCAGTGGACATACTTCTGGGTAGCACCTAGAAAATATATTGCTCAGCTCTGAAGATGATCTTGGGTAAGGAAGAGGAAATGAGGCTTGGCTTCCATACATGCCTGCATCATGCAGAAAGATGAACTTGAGGAAATGTACTGTCATCATTAGGAGAAAGAAATTATAATGTACCTGTATCACTTTATCTCCTTTTGCTTTTATGTAGTTACAAGATTTCGAAAATGTTAAAGACTTTGCATGCGATTTCATTACTCTTCACTTTTTCTCACATAGCAATACATAGCACAGTCAAAACCAAGTACTAACAAACATGAGTCCAAACTGAGCACTTCTGAAAGCCATTGCAGAGTTTATCTGCCAGCTAAAGAGCAAATAAAGGCACAGAGAAGGCTGCTGATGTTATGTGAAATCAGCCTCTGCTGACTAGCTCTGTCTTGTCCCAGACTATATCTGATACCTGGTCTATTTTGTGTAAAGCCACCTTGAGTAGCTCAGCTGAACTCTCCGATCTTCAGGACAGATTATTACAAATCACAGCATTCAGCAGAGCTGGGCTTGGAGCAGGATGTTTTCCAGCCCATTCCTTGAGGTGCCCAAGACTACTACAGGGCAAGTTAAAATCAAAGTGCTGCTTGTGGAACATATGTTCTTTACAAGTATAGTAATTTCGCTACTATAAGGTGCACCCTTTTGACTAAAATTTTGATCAAAACCCAGAAGTGCATTTTATAATCTGGTGGGCCTTATATATGGGCAAGTTCAGAAATTTGCCAACCCAGAAGTGCCAACTGCAGCAGCTGCACGAGTCGCACCAGCTGGTGCCGGGGGTGGGCAGGTGGGAATGCCGGGGCCCGCGGCACAGGGAGGGCGCCTGGGACTGCGTTTAAAGGTTATGCCAATCCGTGAAAAATGTTTGCAAATTGAGCACCTGCCAGTAAACCCCGCAATTGCGCAGTTCCGTTACTAATTCGTTACTTTGTTTTGTGCGGATCCTCTTTGCAAAAACAAAAGAGTACCTTATAGTCCGGTGCGCCTTATATACGGACAAAGTTCAGACATTTGCAGACAACCCGACAAGGGCCGACAAGCCTTATAATCCGGTGTGCCTTAGAGTTGTAAAATTACTGTATTTTTAATCTGAACAAGAACAACAATGAAGATTATTTTTCCCCGAATTGCTGCATTTGTGGGGATAAAGGATAGATTTTGCCTTGTTCACATTTTTTCATGGGTGACAATATGCATAACAGACCAAGGCATCCTTTCTCTGAAGACTGAGCTCTTCTTCAATTTTGCAACACTGCTGGTGTGGAGAAGGAGTTCAGATTCCCCATTCACATCACAAGCACATGGATTAGAATTAAACTGCAAGAAAATGGGCTGGTTTTCAAGGGTCATTACAGTATTTTTTTCTAAGCTGTGCCAGCACTGTTCTAAAACTACCAAAGGACTTCATGATAGAGTACTTCACTAGTAACTTAGTCAAAATTGACTGTAATACTAGTCCATACCATTTCAGAGACTAAATAAATGTGAAGATAATATTCAGTTGTTATGTCTAATTTGAAGTCATATCTAGAAATGGAATTGAATGTGACACAAGATCAAGAAAGTACAGACTACCAAAGCTTTTTCCTCATCAACTTTTGTCTGAAAGTTTGTGACCAGGGATCCAGGCTTTAGTGCTTGGGTGATAGATGTTTTAATCAGCACTAGGGGAAAAGCCAAAGTGGAAAATATGAGGCTTGCGTCTGTCACATTTTATGGATTGACAAAAGGTTTATTGTTGCTTAAAAATATTAATGGATTGACATAGAAAGAGAGATTTATTGGAACTCTTCTAATATCAAGATGCTTCTGCAAATGCAAAAATAGTTTTAAGACCCAAAGGGTATCCAGGCTCATTTCAGTGTCATGTACAAGTTTGGCAGTCCTCCTTGCTTTGATTTATCTGCTCTCTTGCTGAGTCCATAGTCTGTAAGACTGGCTCCTTGCTGATTATCACAGCATTATGGATTTCACTCGCTGTAAATGGGAGAACTAGTTACATAATATTTTCACCAAATATTACTTTATTATTAAATTGTATTTTAAATAATAAAATTATAGCAGTAGTTATTAAAAATGATTTCCTTTTAAATACTTTTTATTTTTAGATTACCTTTTCTAGAGATTTCTTAACTGCACCAGCGACAGAAAAACAAAACAAAATAATGAAAATACTAATAAATCTCAGCTGAGAAAACAACATATAACTTAAGGTACTATTTTCTCTTCCTATAAATATAAAACAGATTTCACATACCTTTCCTGTGTTTATCTAGACTTTTCTTCCATAAAACTTGTGACTGCAAGGACTTGCAGGCCTCATGCAAGAATTATTTTTGATCAAAAATTTCACAAACATCCAGTGATTATTTTGTTAACTGCCTGGAGACTGTGAAATCAATAGCCATTTTGGAAAATTGTTGTCTGTCAGAGATAATGTTTATCTAGCACAGTCCTGGTATTTTCTGCTTTTCACTGTTTTCCCATTGTCTGATTATCACTTCCACTTGAAATATTTTTGAACGTTATTTTTCCTACTGTTGCTGTGCATTGTCTTCAATAAGACTGTGCCTAAAGAGAAAATAAACATTCTTCAGCTTTCTGCTCTGATCATTTGGCAGCAGCTTCTCACTGGTTTCACTGTCTCAGTATAAAGCCCAGTTTCTCTCCCCTGGTACACAGCAGCAAGGCGAAGCAAAACACTTCTAAAAACGTAAATATACATTTGAAGTTACAAGAATGGAAGGGGAAGCAGGGACTGCAAGAATACATACTTGATATATTTAATCTCTGACCTATTGACCCAAGATAGAACATTCCCATTTCATGACTTGTTTCTGATGATCTAAGTGAATTTATTGTCCGTAAATCCTTCCTTAAAACTCACCTCTGCCCTGATGTATACCCTGACCTTTGCAAGGCAGCTGGGCTGGGTTCTCTTACCTAATTTAGTCATCTAAAAGGCATTTAAGTACTGAATATAGACCAGTTACCTAGGTGCCTACTGCAGTCAATGGACACAGCCACATGCAGAAAATGATTCATCACATCCTAAAATATGTTGGATGAATGGCCCATTTCATGGATCTGTCACTCTCCATGGACTATGGCAACAGCCCAGGTGTCTAAGAGCAAATGCCTCACTTTTACACGGCTAACGTTAGGTGAGCTAAATCCCACTGCTGGCGTCTGCATTGGATTTCCTGCCTTGATTGAAACAGTCCTACTGTTTCTTTGTCTATCTTGTCTGTGGTAACTATACATAATCTGGTTTATTATAGGCACATGTTCTGGTTTCAGTTGTTTTTTTCTCCCACACACAAATTTCAAGGGACATGGAGAAGTCTCTCCCTCCCCAGTTTCCTCCTCTCCCCCTCCCCATAAAAGAACAATAAGAAATAATTCTGGTGCCAACAGAAAAAAATAATTTGACACTTACCCTTTAAACAATCTTTAACAGCCAATTTAATCAGTAGAATATATGCCATCTCTTCATGAAAAATCCCCACAAATAACTTAAAAACTGGTACTGGAAACTCTTACTCTCTCAGTTAGTACTACTGAGGGCAATGGAAAGATCTCTATAAATAAGGGTTTGAAATTAATGAGAAGACATGCAAAAAAAAGAATTACTTGCATCAGTAAGATTTGCTGAATGTAGCCTTTAATTTATCATCCACTAATGCAGCCCAGTGAAGATGTAGTAAGATTTGCTTTTTTGTAAGAGTTACGGCTCCAGATTGTGTTATGTGATAGCCCATGATTGAATAAGTGCATGGTATTTCTGAAGGATTATGAAGGTATAGAGAAAGATTATTTTCTTTACCACTCTTCTTGTGGAATTTCATGTATTTGGACAGAGTATAATTGAAAGTTCCATTTATTGCTATTTCCCTTTCTAAATTAAAACTTCTGAAAGTGGAAGACAGAAACAATACCTCTGGGTTAATTATGCAGCATGTAATAGGATTAAACCTTCAAAAATAAAAAATAAATGTCAGTTTCAGAATCATTAAGGCTTTAACAGCTATTGGAGTTGATTTAAACAATCCACAATGACAATGTTCTACCCTAAACTTACTGGATTCTAACAGTTCCCATTCCAGACTGTTAAAATTATACACTTTGTGCCAATTCCTGAGAAGCTCCTTCTAACACCATTACACCTAGCTTAGTCTTTTCTCAGGGTTTCTCATTAGAATTTAGAATTTCATCATTTTATTTAGTTGTAGTAAATGCTTTGGACAGCTGGAATAAAAGAGGCTTTGTTTCATAAAATTATTTAGGTAGTTTCATATGTTTGAAAGAGATTTGTGCTGGAAGGAGTTTGAAGCAGGCTTAGAAATTGCAGCTCCTTCCAGCACATCACATGTGAAGAAATAACCCAGAGAGAATTCCCTTTGCTGAGCATGAGGCCAGACTTTGTGGAGCACTGAATCATTGCCAGCTCTCAAAATTTCTCAGCAGTTACTGTTCATCCTCATCTTTAAACATGTCTAGTTCTGTGGAGTAATTTCTACCAATTCCTATGGGGGCTAGACACATAATCAAATAGAAATAATATCCCCCTCAACTTATTTGTGTAGGAATTATTTTAAATACCATATTTTTCAGCTTTGCAAGAAGGGTTTGTAAATACTGAAGTGATAGGTTGCTGTCTGTGTGATTGAACCATCTACTAATCCATGTGTTCGTGTATTCAAAATCCCTGAACCAAACTGCTATTTTCTCACAAGAAACATCTGAAGTGAAATCTCACTAATTTCATGCTGATGGTGGTTTGATGCTATTTTTTACTAAGCAACCTAAGACTACATTCTTGAGGAAGTCCCTTAGAACAGAATCATAGAATGATAGAATCACTTAGGTTGAAGAAGATCCTTAGGATCATCAAGTCCACCTAAGTCTAAAAGTGGACATCAAGTCTGAATTTGTCTGTTTTTCTAGAGTGTCATTTTGCTTTTTCCATTATGTGGAGAGATGAATAAGGCATTGACATGGAGGATGACTCACAGTAGCCAGCGAATAAAAAGAGAATTTTAGCATCCTCTCTTCTTTGGCTATGTACTGGTTGAAAGTTTTCAGTCTCCTGGGGACAGGTAGATAAATCCATGATCAGTTTTCAGACAAGTTGCTGATGTGCAGCCACATGGTTCCTCGCCTCAGGGCCCAGGTTTCTGTGGAAAAAGAATGGAGGTTCACCAAATAGAAAAGTGCTACTGTGCTCCTGAGTTCCACCTCTGATCTGGCTGACTGGAGAACCCAAACTCTGGGTTTCAAGCACAGTGATGTATGAGAAATGCATCTCTCTCCTTTCCCCAGCTTCTTTAATTTCTCATGGTGCTGTCAAGTCACGTTGTATGAAATACGTTCTTTGGTGCTCAAGTATTCCTTGCAGGATTTTCTTATGTAATAATTTCATTGCCTTATATTTACTTTTGCATTTATAAATGATCCATCTATTTTTAATTTAGGTAATGAGTTCCTTCTACACTGAAACATCTCATTTTATTCATAGGTACACATTTCAGCAGAAATCTTAAAACATTCATGAGATTCCCTTGTTGTTTTTTTCCCAGTCTGTGAAACAGTCCCTGATAAAAAGGACCTGATCCTGCTTCTGTTTAAATCAACAGAAAAACTTTTAATTCCCCTTGGACAGAGATGAGCACATCATGATACTGAGGAAAGTTTGTTTTACTTTTTTTTCCCTAGCAAAGTATGTTTTGCTATCCTTCCATAAGACCCAAGTACTTGCCAATATTTAAACTTTATTTAGGCAAAGCTCCCATGAATATGGGTGCGAGGATAGGACCTACTGGCTCTTTTAATAACGGAGGGAAAAAAAACACAATCAAACAAAGCCCTGACATATTTTTCTTTTCTATTAGAGAGAAGCAGTGTTTTCCTCAGCTCCTCATACCTTAGTGCCCTGGGGTTATCCTTCAGGGCAGTAAGATGGGTGTGAAGAGACACAAGCTGCTGCCAGAGAGATTTTGGTTGAGGCTGGCTGCAATCCAGTGCATGGGGAAGCTGTGAAAGCTGGTCCCTCTGTAAATTATTTTTGTGTGGGGCAGTATGAAGAAGGCTATAAATCCCCTGACAAATCCACCATGGTCTTCCTTGGTTAATGCCTTGATTTGTGCTTTTTCCTTAAAGCTTTTTAATTTCTCCTCTGTCATATTAGGATTTAATTATTAAAATGGAATAACCAATATCCTCCAAATTGAGTGCATGAGGCTTCTCTGCCAAGACCCACAAACAAAATTACAAGGTCTGGTGAAATCCTACACTTCTTGGTTATTAGCTCTGTCAAATGAATCATGCTTCTGGGGAATCAGATGTTCTTAGGATTTAAATACTCATAGCTGTAAATGCAAAAAAAATCAGAATAAAAGTTTGCTGTTTAATGAATTTCAGCACATGATTTCTGCAACCTGTCCTGTTACAAAATGTAGGAGTAACACAAATGTAGCATGACATAGATAATAACTATCATAGCCCCTGCTAAGTCATTGTATGAGAAATGAAATTTATAATTAATAGTGACCTGTCTCTTTGGAATGAAGTCCTGTTTTGGATAGTTTCCAAGTCATTCTCTATGTCCCTAGGCACAGACTCACTGCAGAGTGTCACGAAAGTGTCTTGCTTCAGAAGCAGGAAGGATAAAATAATGTAAAAACCAATTTTAAAGCACTTGAAACACCTAATTTTGTAAAATTCACAAAGGAAAAATGCATGTATTGAAATATTTTCTTGCAGTTCTTTTGATTGTTGGTTTTCTTTTTATCTACTCTGATGTGTAAAACATAAATAAATATTTGACAGAGCGAATGCAAACAGTGTAACCAAATTAAAAGAATTGTCAGCAATTACCATTTATTCCTCTTAATTTGCAAACTTAGTACTCACTCTGAAAAAGACAGGCAAATCCTATTTGTACTATTTTTTAGGAGATAAAGCCCATTGCAAAAATCCCTTATAGAGCAAAGCTTCAGATGGAAGTGAGGAACACAGCCTGACTCTAATCCAATTTAGACGCCTTCTCCTGCGAATAATTGGGGAGTTGTGGAAGTGTTCAGCCCTTTGGTGGTACCCAGTGTCTAATTCCACAGCCACACGGCAACTCAAGCGTGTCACAGCTCTCATTTCTTCCAGCACATGTCATACATGGCCAAACCTGCCCTAGATTATTGAGGGAAGGGACAAAAGTCCATAGTCTGCTACTTTTGCTAAGTTTAAGTGGTACTTTATTTCAGAACCGTGTCTCTGGAGCCAACGCTCTCATGCACATCTCTGCTGGAAGCTGTGTGCCCACCCTGGCTCTGTGTAGACCGTGCAGGTCTGTGTTCTGAGGATAAGCGTGGAACTGCCCACAGCCCTGATGCAATGGCACCGTGCCAGTTAATCTGCTAAAGGGATGACAGGGAATCCTTGATCCCTTCCCTGATACACACAGGAACAGAATTTAGTGGCTGTCCTGCTGAAATCAGTAAATGCCATTGTGAGCAGCTGTCAGTCTGCTCCTGTGGGGGAAGTTCCAGTCCACCCCCAAATTTTCCAAAGCCTTCAAAGCAGAAGAAAGAAACCTCAAAACCCCCAAAATGAAAAAGTAAAACAATGAAAAGCCCTCCTAAGACATTTAACAGGCAACTGAAGTATTTTTTCCAAGACGCCCAGTACTGGATGTGCAAGAACTTTGAAGGAGGCCATGCAATACATTGCAGAATTTCATCTCTTTAATCGTATTCCCATTATGGAACAGAAACTGGCTTGGATTTTGTGTGGGGGGTTTTTCAAGCTTGACTCTGACCAGTAAATTTCTTTCTGCTACAAAGTGTCTCTGATGTTTCCTATTGTAATAACTAGTCTTACATAGTTCCTCAGTCTGTTATGTTTTAAAATTCATTTAAAAGAATGACCCTCTTTCTTCACTGTTAAATTCATTAAACTCGAGAGACTTAATCTCTGTAGGAAATACTAGTTTCAAAAAAATTTAAAGTTCTGAAGTTTTAATTTACTTTTTTGTTTTTCCTCTATCTGATATCATTCTGATATCTCCTCATTGGAAAACTAGTGTCAGGAGACCTTGATGGTGTAGTCTGTATTTCCATTAATTTATTCTTGCCAGATAAATTATTGCCAGAACTTCTCAGTCACTGTCTTTATTAACTCAGTTAAATTTCTCCTTTGGGTCATTGTCCAGTAGTTTGTCCAGCTCACTGATCTGCTGGCAGACTGAAGTATCTAGGGTCCGGAAGAGCACTCTAGCAGGGAAGATGATGAAATCATAACATTTTTGGAATTACACTTATTTATTTTTTTTCATTGAAAAACAGTTTTATGAAAAACAGTCACTGTGAATCCGTTTCCCTCAGAATACAAAGGACAAAACAACTCTGTTTAGTAAAATAATTTGTTTGGGTCTGACTAGTTGGTTTTAAACAGAGTTTTTCTCTGAACACAAAGCTTATATTCACAAGAACAACCATAGCCTGCACTGTTACTGAGGGGTGGTGCAGCATCCCTCCTGCCCAGCAGGACCCATTGAGAAGCTTAATGTTATCTTCTTATTTGTATTTACTACACAGATAAAAGCTTCCTCCCCACCTAAATCTTCTCCCACCATGTTCTCACTAGTCTGCATAATGAGATTAATAAATAAAGCTTCAAAAGGTAACCCGATCAACAAGACTTTGTATTCCTCAGCTTTTGGTTGTGGTGAAGTAACCTGATGGTGAACTATGGTGAATTGGCAAGCTCCTGGTGCTCCCAGATACTACAAAGCACCTTAAATTACAAATCTATTCTCCAAAAAGTGATGCTAGAAAAATGATACAACCAAGTTATATTTTTGTATTGTTCTAATTTTTTCCAGACAAAACATATCAAATTTACAAGTGGAAAGGAAAGTTATCTCCCTTTTCAGCCCTAGTGTATTAACTTGCCAATACTTGGCTCTATCAACTTGCTAAGAAGCTGAATGTCATTTTGGATTCTCTCTCTTGTTTTTCCAGTGTGTTGCAATGAGCAGGCCAGTTCCACCACCAGAAACACTTGGCAATCAGATTGTCTTCAGTAGCTTTGCACACATACAATGGATTATGACACTGCGCAAGAGAAATAACAGAAACCATCTCACTTCCTCTGGTCTCTGCAGAGCTAGCAGGAGTCAAAATAAGCTGCCAATCCTCCAGGCAAACAAATAACATGAACACACATGGACCAAGGCTGCAGCAACAATGGCCAGACTTCTGCAGGACCCTATAGGAAGCTGCCCTGCCTTTGAAAGCCATGGGAAGCTCTGCCTAAGGCACAGGCAGCTTCCCCTCACCCCCTTGCAGCTCCTCAAATTGCACTGCTGAATGTCTGGTCCACTCAGTGAGGTTAGAGCAGACTTTTCCTGGAGAACTGGCCCACATTATACATCCATCTTGGCACCCATTCAGCCTGCAGCCTTTCTTCCCTGGTTGCCAAAAAGCATGCTAGTAATTCAGATACACTGGTGGGTCTGGGATATGAATAGTTGGCCACTGGGAACAGTATGAAAACTTTATTGTTATTCATAGCCCATCATAAACCAAAAATGATTCGCCACATGTAACTGAGCTGGTTTTGGATTTTAAATCCTAAGACATCAAACCCTCCAATCTATTTCAATTACTCTTTTTTTCTTTCCATTGCTCTGGGAGAGAAAGAAAAGAAAAGCTTCACTCCAACACAATAAAAAAAATCCAGGGGTTATCAAGAGGCTGTTCAGGGATTGTTTGTGGTCTGTCAGGCAAATTTATGCAGTTCTTAAGTACACAGTTGGCACACCACTGAAAATGGGTCACTTCTGTATGTCTTTTGGGACAAGGAATTTAGCAGGTTAGTCAGATGGAGAGTTATGCAAACATGGTTTAAAAAGCCATGCTTTTGTAGATGTTTTCAAAAAACAGTTTCAAAAACTGTAATTCATCAAAAGCTGAGCAGAGAGAGATGGGGAAATAGTACAGCTAAAAATTAAAACATTGGAAGATAGATGGGATTTTCTTCAACAGTGAGATGAAGAACTGACAGTGAGAGTTGTCTCTTCATGGAATCTGCTGTATTACGCTCTCAAAGCCATTAAAAGAACTGTTGAAAAATTAACCACCACACAGGAGTTCAAAAAATCTCTCAACCATGTGTTTATTTTTCCATCATGACACAGCTTTATGCATGCAAGAGAAAGAAGCAATCGACCATTTGTTTAAAATAACAGTCACAAGAAACCCTAGCTCTTATATAACCTAAAATCAGCAATATTAAAAATCTATCTACGTATTTCTTGAATTGGACCTCTTATAGCATATTTGTGTGTCCTACAAGCCTGCGGA
Source organism: Sialia sialis (assembly GCA_009812075.1). Classification (NCBI taxonomy): domain Eukaryota; kingdom Metazoa; phylum Chordata; class Aves; order Passeriformes; family Turdidae; genus Sialia; species Sialia sialis. Next base: position 39,022,626 of record VRYO01002734.1, on the reverse strand, counting down.
AGAAGAAGAGGCTGCTCCTCTTGGAACTGTCAAAGCTGTGGGCAGGTTTAGGGATAATGCCACTGCTGCAGTGGGCAGATACAGCAACATTGAAATCAGGTGAGCTTTGCCAGAGTGTCTCATTCCAGGCAGGAACCTCACTGGTTTTCTCCACCTCACCTTCTTATGTCTCTCACAGCCTTCAGTATATGCCAGAGCACCCTTCAGCTGTTCCAACTCCTTATTCTCTCGACATGTTGGCAGCTAGCAATTGCTAGCTCTGCTAGACACAAACCATTTATTTTGGTGGAAGAAGGAATAGCTCCTCCAGCCCATCAGAAACTGACAATGGAAACCTGTGTGGACAAGGTTGGGTGCTGCCCACCCACTTTACTTTCAGTCAGTGACAGCATTTCCTCTGTTCCTCCTTATTTTCTTCTGTTCCTAATTCAGCCATATGTTTGTGTTTTGTACATGTAAGTGAAGCTAGCAGGAGGCTTGCTGCTAACTTCAGTGGGGTTGAAATTTAACCCACTATCTACATTTCTGCTTGTAGTAATAAATGAAGGAACTGGAATTTCAGCAGTGCTTTTATAGACAGAGAGATGCACACTTGGGTTAAGATCACTAGGGCGAAACTCAAGCCTGTTGCAGTCAATGTGGGAGCTATTTTTTTCACTACGCCTCTGTTTAGCCCACACTTGAGAAGAAAACACACACAGACACCGAAGAATTATTTATTTAGAATAAACATCAGTTGAGGGAACTGAATGGTGGAAACTGCTAAATTGTTTGTACCCCTAGTCACAATTATAAAAGCTGCCTCCAAAAGGGCATAACATAGAAATAAGATTATTCCTTTGGTCTTTTTCTCTTTTTTTCTATAGCAATCTTCTCAGTAATACTCTAAATGATTTGGAAATGCAGCAACAGTATGTTGTAAAACTAATTTGAGTATGGAGGAAAAGCATTTGCTGTCACTATTAACCTTTGTTTATTACTGTGAAAAAGCCACAGTAGCATGTCATGCTGAACTAATTTGAGAATTATGTGTTGAAATTATTACGTAATTCCTTTGTTTCCACCCTGTTCAGATGTTCTATGACTATTTCTGTGTATTTTGCTTTAAGGTGTTTATAAGATTGTTTACAAGGCTTTGCTTGTTTATTGTGTAGTAAGGTAATAGATGCCAGAGCTGACTTTATCTTGGTTCTTCACCACTATGTAGTATTATAAGTAGGGTTAACTTCCAAAAATTCAAATTGCTTCCGCTGTCTTTGCTGTGCAAATAATGCCGTGCATTTGGTTGCTCTTTTAATTCACTGATTTATCTGCATATTGGATTCTGGCACCAGACTGAAAAGGCACCTAAATTTATTAAATGGGTAGTATTTCTTGGTGTTTGTATGTTGCTTTTTCATGGTTTCCCTTCCATTCTTAAGGAAAACAAGATACAGAGAAAATTAAAAGCCTGTGCAAGGACACAGAGAAAGGTGGTGGCAGTCCTAGTAAGATTACTACAGTCTCTTGGTGCTCATTTTCAAGCCACTGCCCTTCACTGTGTTGCCATTTGGCATCACCTCAAGAGAACTACAAGTACCTCCTACCCTCCTAAACCGGGATGGAAATGGTGCAGATTTGAAGCCTTATCTTTCAAGGCAGTCTTTCCAGTACACACGTGGGAGGATGCTGAGCAGTAGCTACACAGTTTTGCTTTAACATGCTGGTGGGGGCTAATATTCTGCTCCACAGTAAACTCCCTACAACATCCATTCATTTCTATTTCTAGAACATTAAGTCCCTCTCAATATACAGATCCACCTGTAAACTATGTGAACTGCTGTTGGAAGAAGATGGAACACATTCACTTTTCATTAATATATGTACTTGTACATGTATATATTTAGTATATTTTAGAGAGTTTTATGTGCTTTTTCAAAGGAATATGAATATATAGACAGGTACATAAAGACTTGGTTCTAATGCTCAGCTCTGAGTAAGGAAAAAAACTTGTCTAAGAAGCCAAATAGTCTGTGCAACCAAATTTAAGACCCTTCAGTTTTTTGTTGAAAGCTTCAGGTGGGTGCTTGTGATTACACAGCAGTCTGTGCACTGCAGGAATTCCTATAAGAAGAGGTGGTTTCACCAGTTTTGCAACCTTAAAAAAAAGTCATTCTATCACAGAGGGAAAAAATCCTATCTTTAAAAAGCATGGCATGATTCATCTGTGTTTAAGTCACTTATAAGAATAAACAAGATTTGTGTTTTTAGAGCACCAGTCTCTGCCACGTTGCAGCTGGTAAGATACAGTAAACTGCTGTGCTTCAGCTTCCCTGAACAGCAAATACTGGGGCCTATGGAACCAGTATGAACTGATCTTACATAAAGGTTTAACTCACCCATGACATGGGAGACAAAATAACTCTCCTGCGTGTTTGCAGAGCCTGCTGAATCGTAAAAAAATGCAGTAGTTCTGGAAAACTTGCCATACCGTGGGTTCAGAAATAATTTATGTTTCCCTTCTGATTATATGCTGAATATTGCCAGGGCAGTCAAGGAGGACTATTTATAACATACAGTAGTTGCAAAAAGTTATCTCTTAATCACACAACATGAAAAAAAAGAAAGCTAAGTTAATAGGATGGTCAGAAAAGTAAACTGATAAAGAAAACTTATTCTTATAGACATAAATAGTCAAATAATTTATGAATATGATTGACACTGTTCAAAATCCTTCAACAGTTTTGGATGGCTTATTATGGTTAGCAGAATATCACTTTGCAGTGAGTGTCAGCAATTTGTCTTTTCTCCTCCTCACAAAGGGATATTCTTATCGAGTGACTTTCCTGTGGAAGGGGGATGACCAGGCTTTTTATTTTTGACACTTGTTAAGTAACCTGTCATGCTTTTCCTTTGTTTGTTTATTTCTGTGGTTGTCATTTCCAAGACATATCCGTGGACTGTTCAAGTGCACTTCAAAAGTGAGAACTAAGTATATCTGCACAATGTCTCACTGCAAGTTGTCTGCCTGAAATGACCGACTCTTTCACTAATTGAGTCCATACATAACCGTACTGGGGTTCACACTGTTAGTCCTCTTCAAAGCTCCAAAATTTAACCCTACTTTGGAGGGCACAGGTAGGGTTTTTTCCACATCCCAGATGTCTAACCTAGTAGAGCACTGAACTTGGCACAGACAAAAAATTCTACCTGTGAGGAGTTAGTTTTTCTCATTGGACCAGTGTCAGCATTCCTATCCTAGAATACGAACATTCAAGGATTTTTCCTGGAACAACTGAGCTAATTAAATTTATAGTTTCCCAGAGTCTCTGACCCAAAGATAATTTGCTGATGCATTTTTGCCCCCTTATTAGGTTACTTTGTCATGGGTTTTATTTCGTTCCACAAAACATCAGGGCCAGTGAGAACTGCATGCTCTACAAGGATAGGGGAGCCTTGACTTGATTCTGGTTGCACCTTCAATTGAGGAAAGAAGAAAATAAGACATTTCCCTCTCTACAGCAGAAAACCCAGCGATTTGCATACACTCTGATCTCATCTGAATGTGGTTTTAGCATGGCTGCTTCAGATATTAATAGACTACTTTTAACTTGGACCTCCCTAAATATCCTCACAGTGGTATTGTTACCGTAACAGAGCACACTCCTACATTATCCTCTTTGGTTAGCCTTAAAAATACTTTAAAACCTGAAAGGAAGAATGGAGTCTTTGTCTATGAATGTTAAAATCTATCTTCATCCATGAGAAGCTGTCGATGATTACCATGGAAACATTTACTAATTGTCCATGGAGCCTGTAAAAATAGTAACAGAAAAAGGTAAGATTTGTCGAGAAATAACACTGTAAGATGTGACCTGAACCAGAAGATTCTCAAAAGACAGAAAGACATGATGTGCTTTGGCAAAGCCTTTTCTTCTCCTGATCCTCTCTTGCATGCAGATCACCTTGCTGTCCTACCTAGAGACCATTCCCATTGAATAAGAGTAGTGTCACCCTGTCCCTTGACGTCTGCTTACAAGACATCTCTCAAAATACAGGGGCTGTTGTGTGACTGCAATACAGGACTGTGACTGCAATCAGAAGTCAGGACAGCCATCCATTCTGTATCACAGTTTGAAAGATTCAAAAAGTCATGTTTCTCACTTTAAAATTTTTTTATAATTCTTTTTTCCTCTGTAAAAATGCCATTTTCCAGGTCTAAGTGTATGCTTCTGGGCTGGTTGTGATGCAAACCCAGTTGTAGCTGGGGAATCTGCAAGGTAATTTAAAAGCTCACAGCAAATGAATGCAGTAAGTACGAGAGATAGGACAGAAGAATACACTGATTTATAACTAGGTTGGTCAAAAGTACATCTCAAGAAGCCTCAATAGCTGGTTGTTGATTTTAATAATAATCTTAAAATTCTACTGCTAAAATATCATATTTTAGTAAGTTCTCCCTTGGCCAACCCAAGGAGCATTTGGGCTCTTAAAAAGCACACTAAGGCTATCTGTATCTCTAAAGTGTTAATCATCAGGTAGCAAATGAATTTATCTGTTGTACGAAATACTTTTGTGGCTGCAATGGTTTTTAAAAAATTATGAAACGACAGCACCAATTTTGTTCATCACAAGTTTGGACTGCCAGCTATCAGTAGTTATTGACCTAACCTGCTTGTGTACTACTCTATTGAAACAATTATTTACTCATTAAATGGGTCATTTAACATGGGCAGAAAATAGAATCAAACACAAGGAGTGGCTGTGCTTTGCCCCTGTACTCCCATTAGAGAGGACTCTGTTCCCTACTGGGTCCCAGTGTGAATGAACAAATGATGTCTTCTCTTAAGAGAAACTGATTCTTTACCCACTAGCAAAACAGTGGAGCTTAGAATTAGTTTCTGCTAAAAGGCTTTCCTCCTTACTGTTCCTGCAGGGTTTTATAAGAAGAAATATATCTATATATATTTTGCTTAAAAGGGGATGCCATATGGACTTCTGCCATGTGGCCATTCAGAACATGTATGACAGAATATTACTAGAGAAGAATTCTTGAATAAAATTACCATTTCAACCACCACATGCTTAATATTGATTTTAAACCAACAAGGCCTCCTAACAGAATGATAGCAGTGGAAATTTTAAGTGTGCTTTGGATCAGAAAGAAGTAATGAAATTGCTTTATACATTCCTACTGAAAATGTCACAAGACCATATTTCTTTACTATCTGAACTCCATTTTTTGACACATGAGGAACTATGCGTTCCTGCAGGTGCAACAAGACAGATTACTTAGGGGTTCAGTTAGTCTCTTAATATCACCTCTTGCAGATTTCATTTGGGATCATATGAAGAGGTAACTAGAAAGGTAAAGAGGGAGGCTTGTTAGGCTGAAGACAGAAGCAATGGCCAAGGCAGAGCTATGTCAGGACAGGAGCTGTCCAGGCAGCCCACGTTTACTGGATGAAAGCCACTGCACAGCTGAGGCCTTTTCCCTTGCTGATCTTTTTCAATTCTTAAGCCTATGTTCTTTCAGTAACAATACCAGAAAAGTCCATTAAGTGAGCTGCACATTTGTCTGCTCCTTTATTTCTTCTTGGTGGACGAATCTTTTCATATGGTGAGTTGGCTGAGGCAAAGCTCATGGCAGAAACTTTGGTCCAGGTGAACTTTATTAGATATTTCTCTCACAGGATCACTGCTGGCTTAGAGCTAACTATTTCACTCCTAGCTCCAGTATACACTGTGTGGTGATCTCACCTATGACTGGTCAGCACATGATCTTAGCAAGCTAGAGTGCATCTTTTTCCATATAAACACTGGCTTAATTTTTTTTTGCTAGTGTAGAAAAGGGCATTTGCACTTATTCAAGCAAATTTTTTTCTGTCATGCGTAATTTTTCTATTATTTGTTGTTACATTAATTTTCCAGAGTGAGCACACTCTAAAAACAATCATTAGAGGAAAACTGAATAGCAAAAAAATACTGATATAAACTACACACATTTCACAGAAGCATTTTAAATTCTCTGTTCTGATGTATTTTGTTGTATCTTGATGAAATGTTTTATATCAAGGAAGGAAATTAATATCAACACAGCTTTATATCCAGGTGCAGCATGCACAGATAAAGCATAAGTGAAATGAGATAAAATATTCTGCTTGATGATTAACATGGAATAAGGTTGTATTGAACAAAAAGATGACAGAGATTTTCATATGAATGTATACCAACAAAAAATAACAGTGCAAAGTAGTAAATGTTTTGGGGCTGCTACTGATACACTATCAGAAAAGTTTAGACAGCCAGACTACTAGACGTGAAATAGCTCAAGAGAAGTATGCTGAAATCTTATTCAACTAGAGACTTATATCTTCAGTATCCACTCAGACATGTAAAACCATCTGGAAATGTGAGTTTAAAGACTATTGAGCATGACAGTAAACATAGGGTTAAAAACAATAATTTGCAAAAAATAATTCCGACAAGAAACCTAAAATTCAAACTTTGCTTTAGAATGCAAAAGAGTGCAAGAGATCAGTCAGTCTCCATACCTTGGCAGTAATATGCAAGCCAGTGGGGATATCCAGAATGAAATCATGTCACAAATTGGCAAGGCAGCAGCTGCATTTATCTGCTTAAAGAAGATTCAGTCCTTGAAAATCTACAACTTAAAGAACAAGCTGAATATTCATGTTATTTTCAACTGAACAGATGGATGAGAAAGCTGGAAATCTACCAGAAATATAGGCAGTCATCTAAGAAGTCTGATAAAACACTCATGGAACTTAAACTTAGAAAAATAGTAATTTTTTAAATAAGTGAATTTCTAACAAATTCTCTAAAATTTAACAGTATATATTATCAGATATTAACAGCAGCAACAACAAAAACGATAGCTGTATCTGTGACACGTGTTGGTAATAAACATGAAGAATGGGCTGGGTAAAAGTCCATTGAGAAGTGTAAGCAAAAAAAGGAGATCGAAAAGGACACCTTGTGCTGAACACTCTGAAGGACTCCCCACCATGAAGGTCATAAAAATTGTTGCCTGTGGAGCCCCCGTGGCTGCTGCCAGGAGACTCCTGGTGGGTCCCACCAAGGACAGGTCTGGCCAGCCTCCCCTTGACCCCCTCCCACAGCAAGGGCTCCCAGAGCAGGAGGAAGCCCTGTGTGGCTGCTTCCAAACTGAGGAACAGCCACCATCTCAGAAAGTAAGTACAGTAGTTTCACAATTATAAGCCGCACCTGGTTATAAACCGCACCTCCCGGTAGCTGGGTAGACCATGGGATTTGTCCATATATAAGCTGCACCCGAATATAAGCCCCATTTTTTAATTTTTTATTTTTTTTACACGAGGATCCATGTGTAACAAAGTAACAAATTAGTAACAGAATCGCTGCTAGCCGGGTTTGGTGTCAGGTGCTCAAGTTGCAAACAGTTTTCATAGACCAGCGAAGCCTTTAAAGGCAGCCCCAGGCACCCTCCCCATCCAGCTCTCACTTCCAGGTTGGCATTTCACTGGGATTTGTCCATAGATAACCTGCACCTGAATATAAGCCACACTACTGGGGTAGGCTGGATACTTCAATTAAAAAGGTGCGGCTTATAATCGTGAAATTACTGTACCAGCCTTTTACATGGGCTTCTATGAAATTCAAGTCGTGAAAACTGAGGGTATTTGTGATTTCCATTGAGTTTGTATGATGCAGCAAAGCGGGTGACACTGTGTGCTGGATGGAAGGGTAAAAGCACTGCCATGACTCAAATAAACTTGAAAAATGCCTGTGAGCATCAAGAAGTTGCTTCATCTGGTTGCACTCTCTGCTTGGGGGTTTTTCTTGTAGATTCACCCTACTGAAAATTTTAAGGCCAAAATCTTTTTGATATGCAAGTACAGGAAGACAATTCTAGTAATTTTTATTTGTACACTCAAAAAAACAAACGAAACAAAACAAAACCAAAAAAACCCAAAAAAACCACACAACCCCCCCCCAAAAAAAAACCCCAAAAAAACAAACCAACCAACCAACCAAACAAAAAAAACCATCCCACAAAGCAAAACAACAACAACAAAACAAACCCAAAAAACATTATAGAAAATAGTGTGACAGTCTAGTAGGAAACATGAATAGCAAAATTGCAGACTCTGCTCCAGACACTATTTTTCATTACACTGGGCCTTGTCTACTCTAACATTCTTCCCAGTTCTTCTCAGCTCCAGTCAATTATGTCTTCCTATCTGGTCCTTTAGCAAAGAGAAAAATGAAACCATCAGTAGTAAAATCCTGTATAGTTTAGATCCATTCTTTTGCTGCTGGATGGAACTATAGGAATTCCACATAAAAAACCCTGGAACTTAAAATGTATCTCAGGAAAGGTCTTGAAGACACTCTTCTTTCCTGATGTTCACTGTCTCTCTTTGTGCTTCTGTCTACAACACCCCTATCAAATATCCAGCTTGCTTTCCTTGACCTGCTATGTTAAGGTGAAGTTTCTGTCCTGACTTGCCTTCACCTTGCTCCTTTGTCTTCAATTTTTTGATTTTATTGTCATCAGTCCCCTCACCTTCTCTCATTAACAAAGCATAGAACAACATCTTTTGTTGATTTATTACAGTCCTAGCCTGCAGACCTCCTTCTATACAGAGCAACTGGATTTATAGGATATCTTATGTATCCTTGCAAGCTGAAAAATCTCTAAGTTTGTATAAAAATGAGTAAAGGTAATTCAGTTCATCAGCCCTAGATATTTTAAAGTATTTTCTTTTTCTCTAGAGTAAGAATGGTCCTTCTTTAGGTCTCCAGAATATGTTGAAACTGTTCTAGAGAGCTGATCATTACAGTGGGTTCTGAATTTGATAGGTCCACAAACATGATATGAGTAGACTCTCTAGCTGCCCAGATTCAGGACCAGATCCATGTTTGTTTAATACCATAGCATGCTTCACCTGGATTATGAGGATTTATACTTTTTTGAGTAAAAAGTACACTTCTTCCATGAAAACTTGAAGATACTGAACTGTGTATAGAAGTTATATTTTAATGTATTTTAGTACATTGAAATTAAGTAGCTATTCTATTACTTGAAAAGAAGATCCGAACTGGCTTTGTAGGATTGTAATTCACTGGCAATATCTTCTAGATATGAGCTGAGCAGAAACATGCTATCCCATTTTCAGAGCAGAACCACTTTAGAGAGGAACTGTGCCCTAGAAGCTTAAATACTGACTGGGATGGAGCTTTAATCCTTTTACTGCCTTTGAACCACTCTCCTGTCTCAGCTGTGATATTATGAGGCTGTCTAGTCAAATTAATTGCATCCCCTAGTAGGAGTCATGTAGGTGCTACTCTTATTTCTACATTTGTAATGCAGGCAGCACTGTGATACCTAAGCCACATCTTTGCGTCATTTGCTTTCCTTTCATACCTTATCAAAAATTGCGGGGAGAGATGTCAAAAACAAAAAACAAATAAATTTAAAAAAACACCAAAATCTAAGACATTGAAAACCTGTAAGTGAAAAGGTTGTCTATTTTAGCAGCTACATAGGTCAGCGTCCACACTGGCCACTGGTGCGAATGAAAAATAATTAAAATATAAAATAATCTTTAAAACCCACAAGAAATAAACTTCTTTGAAATCCGTACGACAGACAGTGCCCAGCGTCCACGAGGTGTTTGCTAAACCACCTCCACGAGCCGGGGCGCTGGCAGCGGCCGCTCTTACGCAACCGCTGCTGCCCTGCGGGGCGGCTCTGCGGAGCGGGGCTCGGCGCCGAGCAGCGGCGATGGCCCCGAGCGCTGCCTCGGCTCTCTGCCGCTAACCACAGCACCGCCGCACCGCTCCGCACCGCCGCGACTAACACAGTTCGTCCGCCCGCAGTTCTGGCCGTGCAGAAAGGCTGCAGAAAGGGTGCATTCCCGCGGAGAGCTGCCCGGCGGGGCCTCTCTCTGCCGAGCGGCAGGGACACTGCGGGTCCCGTCCCCGGGCAAGCCGGCAGAAGCGCTCAGGAGAGGCGTGAGGAGCTCCGGGACCCTGCGCTGTCCCCGCCGCCGTGCCCCGCGCTCCGCGCCATCTCGGCGCGCAGCTCCGCAGCGCTGCCCTCTCCCTCTCTCTCCGCAGGGAGAGCCGCCTGCCCGGCCCCCCCGGCCCCGCGTCCCGCAGCCGCCCCCCCGCGGGGTCAGCCGGGGACAGCGCCCGCCTCCCGCCGCAGGAAGCGCCGCAGCCGCCCCGGCGCCTCCCGCTCGGCGCTCGCCTGTGGCAGGTGAGACTCGCCGCGTCCCTCCCCGCTCGCTCTCCCCGCCGGCTCACGGGACGGGGCTGGCCCGTGGCTGTGGGGCCGGCAGCCCGAGCGGGGGTTCCGCCGGAGGGAACCGGGCGGGATCCGGGCCGCGCTGCGGGGCCGGCGCTGGGTCGGGGCGGCCGCACACCGGCGGGGATGCAGAGGCGCCGGGAGGGAGCGGCGCCGCCGGCCGCCCCCGCAGCCCGGGCCCGGTGGAGGCCACGGTGTGCCGCCGCCCGGCAATCCGCTCCCTCCCTTCCCAGCCCTGCCGGGGCTCCCCTCCCGGCCTCGGGCTCCCCGCGCCGGCGAGCACCGGGCTGGAGCTGGAAGGCAGCGTGTCTGAGCGTCCCTCGGCCCTGCGTTTTGCCAGACGTGTTTACTGGCTACACGGGAAGAAAATAAGCTCCAGGAAGGGCTACGTCGCGTTTGCTGCTTCTGCAGAGTTCATTCCGCCCCTGGGAACTGCTCAGAGCTCGCAGGAGGGGCCGGGCTGCTCCGTAGGGAATTCAGGCGCTTTCCCGGCGCTGCGCGTGTGGGAGAGCTGAGCTCAGCTGGGATGGCAGCATGGGAGATAGCTGGGAAACCCTGGGGAGCTCGGGTCACAGATGGCAGCGGCCGCGTGTTGTCATTCCGGACTGCGCTCCGTGACCAGCTGACAAATTGAAACAAGTTGTGAGAACCTCTCTGCGAATGTAGGAAGGCTGTTTGTTAACCGTACTTGTGACTGCAAAGGATCATGAACCAGTTTGATTTTTTATTTTTTTAATGAGTGCTACTGACCTCCTACTCGATTGAAGTCAATATCCCTCTTGGAAAAAAAACAGAGTTGCATAGGGTGGGATGCTTCTGCGGGAGTAATGTAAACAAACTAACACAGAGTATTATGTGGAAAATGGAATATGGAGTAACTTAAGCCCTGCAGCAACAGGTGGTGGAGCTGAGGAGAAGAGAGTGCATGTCCCGGCTCTCTGTCTTGCATCTTGCATCTTCAGAGCAGTCTTGGTCCATTAGGGGTAGGGTTTTGTCTCACCAAAACAGTGGCAAAACGTGTGGCGAAGCAGGAGGATGCTCTGCTGGGTCATGCAGCATGGAGCAGTTGTTCCCTGGGGCAATCAGGACGCAGTGAAAAGTGGGAAAAGCCTCAGCAAAAAGCAGGCACTTACAGAACAACCACGATAATCAAATCGCAGTTCTTTCCCCCGTTAAAAATTTTTATTTCCCCCCCCCGAAAGTATAGCTGAAAGAAAATACAGGGTACTGACGTACTAAACCAGTGGCAAATGAAAACAGAGAGATACTGTGTATCATTAAAAAAAGTTAATATAGTCAATTTATGCAGGCAAAGTTGCCAGAAGGGGTAAGGCTTGCTTAAGAATTTAAAGCACAACAGCGTGCTTGGCCACAAAGTTTAAGGTCTTGGCCTTCCACATTGAATCAATAAACATAAACTGAAAATAGACAGATTCTAATATAAATTTATACTGAACAGTTGAGATAAAACTTGAACAGAATAAATGAGAAGGCGTTGTTAGGAAAAAAGGCTTGGGAAATGGTATCAGGATTTATTAGGGAAATGAAGAAAGACATATTGTCTCAGATTCAAAAAGGAAATCTCTTAAAAAATGAGGGCTAGCAGAAAGAAAGAAAGGGAACCTGCTAATAAACAATACTTTGTTTTTATGGAAAAAGCAGCAATGAAAATGTTTTGAGAAAGAAAGGGCCAGGGAAAAAAAGTTAAATCAAAAGAAATTACTTTGATAATGATGGAAACATCCTATTAAAAAGAAATTGAAGTGCTCCAGGTAACACAAACATTTTCAGAAAGAAATATTGGAGTAAGTTGACTAGCTTAAGAGAAACAAACAAAAAGGACATGGAATAGTATTACTCAGAAAGAAGCTGAAATTCAGGAGATAAATTACATTAATTTTCATCACACAAATTGTCACCATTTGGACATCAACCTGAGTAATACACAAAAAAGAGAGGTAGCTTGCAGAAAAATTGTGGAAAAGGATCAGGAATCGAGAGTGGGAAACTGAGCATAAGTGGATAGCTGAACTGCTACAGGCATTTCTGGAGACTTTTATATGAGAGGGAAGGATGCCACTCTGCTGTCCTAGGGAATTGTGAGCTCAATTTGCTATGTGGATGGTAGATAAAGCTAGAACCCCAGACTCTGAGATTTCAGTGTTTTATTTTCTTGGCACATGAAGATGCTCTGGAGAAACCCAAGAAATTCTTGAATGTACAATAGGCTGCACTTCCAGAAAAAGCACTAAGCAGGAAAACAGCTGATATAGGATATATATATATCTGCCATGACAGGGGGATGTCAGAAGCAAGGCCAATAAAGGAGGAAGACCCAAAACTCCCTTATGAGGCATTGGAAACCAAAGGTACTTACAGAAAATACAGATTTTTATATACACCTGAAAGAATGCCAAAAGATTGTGAGGGGATTTCCTGGAAAGTACTACCAGCTAGAAGGGGCAACTGTGGTAAGAGCTGATGTTCAGCCACTCATGTACAGCAGCACATACACAGCAATGAGGTATGTTGTGTTACAGGATGTCCTGCAGACCAGGAACAGCCTAATAGCTATCCTGTACCAAGCTGGGCTTTCTAGGCCATGACAGACCAGCATTTTATGTAAAGAAAGGGGGCAACTAATTTCTTCATCTACCCAAAGGAAATGTAGCACTTTTCATGGGGTGTTTGACACCGTAACCAAAAACAAAAAACCAAAAAACCCACAAAACAAAAAAATCAGACCATTAATAAAAAGGAAGGAAAGCTTTTTTCAAAGGACAAATATCACAATGTGGTACAGTTACAAGAATATAGACAGCTAAAGAAAAGGCATAAATAAAATGAGAGAAAAAACAGAGTAAAATTCCTGACCTTTCCAGGTCATCAAAGCAATTCAGCCCCATTTGTCATAAATGATGGCAGTCATTCTAACAAAAGATGTCTTCCATTAGGACACATCCTGACATAAACTTTACACTTGGGTCTGACCTTGGCTTCCTGAACATGGACTAATTTGTTTCTAGTGTTTTTATGAGGTTCTTAATACTTAATACTACATTACAATTACAATACTACATTACAATAATTCCATTTGCATTTCAAAAAATGTGCTGTGGAGGGGAAAACAACAATAATATCATTCCTAATCAGTTCTGTCCCTACAAGCTTAGCAAAACGTAAGGGAGAACACATGGAGCCTATGGAAACCTGAGGAACCTATAGAACTTAAGCTGAAATACAGATAAAGATATGTAGAATCTTCCAAACATTTCCTGATTTTTATATTAATGGATTAATCAACCAACAATGGGAGGAAGAAAAGGATTCACACAAAGCCTTCAATATATTAGCTGAAATGTTGCACTTGTCTGACATGTAGTGGCTGTAATTCAAATGAGATATTGGGGCTGCATGGTACTATGAGTTCTGTCCTCTCCTTGGTGCATTAAGGTTTTAGCCATAGTTCATATCTGTTAATAGATTTGGTCTAGCTGTTTTTGGAAAACAACAGAACACAAAACCCAGGTGGTTACTTCAGAGAAGTGTTTTCCTTTAAGGTTTCTAAAGACAGGCACAAGAGAAACCCTTGACTCACTTCTGTATGACTAGGTCCTGGTAGTAAACCTTGATCAAAAATATGGTAAAATAAAACTGCAGGAACTTTACTTGTCCTCCTGGTGAAGGTAAGGAGTTTTTTGTTAAAAGGTTTGATTTCTGAATGACAAGTAACTGTGTCTAGCACGAGTCAAGGGAATATAATACTTGGTGTTGAGATAAAACTGCTGAGATCCTGTTTGTAAAACTGGCCAGCTGAAGATCAAATGACAAAGAAAAATGAGTAACTAATATACATAGGACTTTTAGAGGGTTCTGAGTCTCAAAATCATAATTAAAGAGCATTGGAGTGGAAAATGTTGCAAATAACACTTATGGCTTTTACAAAAATAACACCACTTTCTTAATTTTGTTGGGATAATGACGGGTTGTTAAAAAAGTAAAAGGAGACTGTAAATAAGTAAGTAAGTAAATAAATAAATGAATAAAATTAGCCAACTAAATTACTAAGTATGGTGAAGTAGGGACTACTGTGGTGTGAAATGGCAGAACAGGTATACATTTGGAACTGGAAACTCAGACTCTATTTACTATATGCGTGCACAATTTGTTCTCCTTTAGTCTGGCCAGTTTATATGCATTAAGTTCATTTACAGTGCTGTTTAAAAAAAATAAAATAATTACTGGTCTTCACAGTAAGGATGAACGAGTTATTTACTGTTTTGAGATATTATAGGAGACATACATAGGATCTGAGATCTGTCCAGTCCTCTGGGATTTCGATGGACGATCTCATTAGGTTCAGAGTCACTGCAGTTGGTCCAGAAATATACAGATGCTAAACACAATGCAAAATCTTAAGTATTGTTTGTAGTTAATTAAAATGCTATTTTTGTTTGTTTTGCCTCCCTCTGGCATCTTCAAGTCCTAATTAATTCTTAGCTGTGGGTGGTGGGATTAGGATTGGCAGCAAAACACACCTCAAACAGCCCACCAGCACCATAGGGCTGTACGTGCAGAAGTTCTGCCGAAGCAAAGATCACATTCTTGAGAAGTTAGATAAAGGTCGCTATTGTTCTTGCCGCCAAGATTATTTTTATCACATTGTCAACATAGTTGTTAATGTACAAACATGCAGGTGAGATACAGAACACATGAAAGTCATAAAAAAAGTGGAGATGTTGTACACACGTGCAATTAGAGCACTGGAGATGAGATGTACATAAAAATGCTGAAGGGGAGCGTGTGTTTGCTTGACAGATTAAGGAGCTGGCTGGCACTGCTCCTTGTGGTGAACTGCTCAGTGACATTTATGGCGCTGATAAATAAAATTTGTGAGCAAATATCATTAATTGATGTAGTTCAAGGAGTGGCTGTTTGGCATGTTTCTGTGGAGGTGGTAATTCAGGTACATAACCAGAGCAACACTGAGTGGTTTTGGTTTTTGTTGGTTTGTTGCTTTCTTTTTCTATAATGTTGCAGTTGTTTCAGAGTACAATGAGATTTTTTGGCTTAGAAGTGCTGCTGTAATTGGTTTCTGGGACTTTCTTGATTTGACCTAATTGGACATTTTGAAAGGTTGCCAAAGTACGGGATAGGATTTTGCCAATTTTCCATCAATGATTAATAAAGTTCATTTGGAGGATCAGTTAGAGTTTCAAAAATATTTTGCACCAGAATTATTATAAAAACAATGAATCCTCTTTTATTAATGGATATTTTTGATGATGAATGATGAAAAACAATGCTACAGTGAGCAGTAAGTGTACTTTTTTTTGAGAGAATTACCTCCCTTCAGGTTATTATTATGTTATTTCAGGAATTTTATAATCAGGGTGGGAAAGAACTTTAATTCTGGTTTGTAGTGATACTTTTGGCAAAATTCAAATAACTGTTTTTAAAAAATCATTAGTCTATTAAAAAGTGGCTTAAACAGGTAAGATTTCCTGAAAAATTTATTTCCTTTTCACAGTGCTTGAAGTTTAAGTAGCAGCATTCTAAAAGTCTTTAGAAAGAATAAGTAACTGCCCTTGGTGTGTCTGAAGACCTAGTGAATTTAAAGAAATGAAGTGATATGTTTGGAGGAAGTAAAAGCAGGTAGTGTATGCCATCATCAGTTTCTAATCATCCCAGCTCCTCCCCAGGTTCTCGTTTTCATAAAGATAATTTAAAAACAACATGCAAGTGGTTCAGCCTGTCTCTGTGCATTTATAATTTGTTTATTTCCCTAGTACTCAAGTATAGATTTGGATTGTTTTTTCTACAGTCAGAGGACTGACTAGGGTGGATAAGTTAACAAGCAGGAGGTTCCTGCATGTTGGAATTAGCAACTTATCTGTCTCATCCATTGCTTGTTTGTTCATGTTTTGCTCATTCAGATGTATCCTAAAGAAATGAGATATCCAGCTATTACAGTAGTGCCAGTTTCTAATTTGTTCCAGGAGTTCATAGATGTGGGTCTGAGCACATCAGGAAGGACCTGTAGGTGTTTCCACACTACTTGTTACTGCATTTGGGTCATAAGTAAGTTTTTAATCTTAATGTTATTTGGTTTCAGCTGACCGGGTATCTAAAAAAAGTGTAGCACTGCTGTGCTATGCTATGCATAGTTATGCCATGAGTTGCTATACTTACTCTCTATAAGTCAAGCAAGAGATTTACGAAGGCACTTCCCTCTGCAAAGCTTTATGCACACCAGGTAACACTGCCAGTCTGCTGCAGTGCTTGAAGATCACTTGAAAAGCCAGAGTTTTGATTAAAGTCAGACTCTTCTTCCTTCTTCTTCCTTCCTACAGAGAGATTTTTCAAGCTGGCCTCCAAAGTAACTTCTGGGATTCCTGACAGATCAGGTTTTCTAGGGGAAGGAACTGCTTCTTTTACAGACACTATTAGCATAAATATCACAACATGAAGCCCATAATCACTGGGAGGATGTTTTCCTCTTGTATGTCAGGCAAATTGAGTTAAATGTGGCATTTACTGAAATATGACAGTTGAAAATCTACCAGCACTACATTTTACACTGAGCAGGTATATATACTACTCTATGTGCTACACTTGGGGCAAAAAATGGCAACCTATTCTGAACTAATAGAATTATAGTGCTATCCATTAGAGCATTTCCACTAGCACCACGGTAATATCTCTGTTCCAGCTCTCTCAAGAGAGTTTATGAACCAAAATACTTCCATGAAAGCTCTGTGCATTTCACCAAAATCTTCCAGAAATTCAGCTATGAATTGATTCAGAGTGAAGATGGTAAAGTGATCTCATTTGTTGCATGTGTTAGGCCTGCTAAAATAAAGCTTAGCAAAATACTGCTAAAGCAAGAATGGAGGATGAATGGGAAGATTATAGAGCATTATTTTACATGTTTTTACTTACTGAAAAGAGTAGATGACCTCATCTTCTCTAGAGCAGAGATAGCAGGCTTCTACCTTCTGTTCTGAACTTAGTAGAAAGGTGGAATTTCAATTCATAGATTTTATTTTTACTCTAAGGTGGAGGTTGTTTCCCAGCATGTCTGTGTTTCTTGCTCTCTTTTCCACAGTAATGATTGCTTATGAAGTTGATTTAGAAAAGGGCGAGCTGCGCGATCCCTCAATTAATACACCCACCCACCTGGTGGTTGAGCTCCATATGGTCCTGGATTAGGAATGAGAGAACTTGCAAAGCTCTTGCTTCTGTCAGGCCTCCAAAATCAAGACTCTCCAGCGTGTTTTCGCTTTGCCTCAGAGTAACCCAGTTATAATTATTCCAACTGAAAGAGCCTTTCCAAGCCTTCATCTTTTAACTGAAACCACTCACTGTGGTTTAGGACAAGGGATCTGGTTTCAACAGGACCTCTACACATCTTCCCACTCCACCTTCTCTCCCAGCTGTATTCACTCTTCATCTCATTCTTCTCAAGAGATGTCCCTTGTCCACTGCTGAAAGGGAACTGTGTTGCTAGCCTTTGGTGCTGCCACAACCACTTCAAACTAGAGGCTTTTCTGCAGGCCAGTTAAATGCTATTTCTTCTTGCCTGATGGGCTGTTCCTTACTAGGGTGCTCCTTGACCATCCCATTTGGTATGAAGGAAAAGCTACAGATCTGAGCTACTGAAGCCTGTAATTTATCATCTCCTTTTTGCATTAATATTAATAAATTAATGTGAAGTTGCTTCTGATATGTATTTTTGGAAAGTCCAAACTAGGTCCACTACCATGAAATTTGGAGTCATGACTCATTAAAAAAAGTCATCACAGATGGCACTAGGACAAGAATGGTCATGATGATAAGGAAAATAAACTACTGGTTTTGTTTACTCCAGTAGCCCATCTAGCCCAGTTGCCCTTGGCTGATGAGTAGAGGATGCTTTTAGAAAGGCTGAAAGAAATAGAACAAGTGTAGGATTTCCTAACTTCTGGCAGTCAGAGGATATGGGAATTTCCTAAACCAGAAATTTCACTGGATTGCATCATCATGTTTATTGGCCATTGATGGACTTGTCAACCATAAATTGTCTGATCTGTTTTGAACTTTCTTCAACCTCCACATCATCCTCTGATAACAGTCCAAATAGCCCTTTTTTAGTAAAATAGCTTTTGCAATAAAAAGGAGAACATACACAAATTCCTGTTTAGTCTGGAAACTGGCTTCTGTCTAGGAGAGCTGAGACCTGTTTTCCCACTTTCTTGCTGCAATTTAGAAACCCAGATCTTCAAAATAATTTTTGATAATAATTTAATCTTACTGTTTTCTTTCAGTTCAGGTATTTTTGCCTGTGTTCATTTGGCTTTGTGGACTGAGTACTAATTTCCTGTGTCATGTGCAACCCTGCATAACTTGAAAAAAACTCCCTGCTGTGTTTTTTCATGACAGATCAAAAATGGATAGGAACTGTGCATTGGAGGTTAGAATGTGCCTCCAGATTTGTTTCTCTCTCTTTTGCTTTCTTTCTTGTTATTTATTTTTCTTTCCTATTTGTCTCAATTTTCATTCATTTTCTCTTCTGTTCTCACACATCTGCTCTGATTCCACTTGAATTCTGGTGGTAGGATGGAATTGGATCTATGTACAAAAGCAAAGTATTATTACATTAGGTTATTTTTATATTCCCCAGAAATCTTGAAGCAGACATATATCCCACTGTATTGGAAAATCGAAAATGAGGAGGAAGAGAAACAGTGTATAGTACTACTGGTTTATTTTCCTTTTTGTTTTTCTCCAGGAAATGGATATTTCTTTCTCTAGACAAAGATTAGAGAATGTTGGCCAAATACCTTCAGTTAACACCAAAATGTTTTGAAGTGTTTCATGGCATTTAGAGAAGACTAGCCTCAGCTAGCATTAATGATAAATGGAAAATAATCTAGAGTCATTGCAGTCACACACTGTCCATCAGTTTTGTTGTGCATATAAGCACTGCTTATCCATCGTTTAAAGAGGGACTCACACAGGATGCTTTCCTGCTGTGCTGACTCACTCCTGGTTGTCTAAAAATGAAAAGACGCATGTATGCTTGCTGATTTTCAGATTCTCTTTAACATTTTAAAGACAAAATGTTTTAGATTCTCTTTGTCTGCCAAAAGGTGAAGTTTTCATTTTATCAGCAGACTGGAGTAATTTTTAAACTGCTGCTTTACCATGATTGTTTTCATCTTTAATCACCGTGTCTTGCACTGTAGTACTCAGGAAGTAAGAGGCCTTGGGAAATTGTCTTGCAAGACCCTCCTTCAAAAAGTGATTAGAGGGTCCTCTGCCCACCAGATAATGTCTGCTAGGGGGTCAAGTGATTCAGCTTAGCTTATGTTTCATTGCCTGTGCTCTCTGCCTGCTTGTGTACAAACAAATTAAAAATGGAACAGGTGAGGTGTGTAGTACTTCTGAGAGAAACACGAAGTCATTTGTATCACAGCTGATGTGCCAAGCAACCACTCTGAAATCAAAGATCTGTAGAGCAAAACAAACCAACCAGTAACAAGGAAATCTGGCAGCTGGTGTCAAGTGCATGATGTCCATTACCGTTAGAGAGCCCAAAGAAGCTGAAGCTCTTCCCTGCCTGTCCAGCCCTGAGGTGTGAGAGCCAGACAAAAATTACTTAGGAGGAAAAGTAAATTGAGAGCAGTAAAGGATAAAAAGCTGAACTCCACCAAGGTACCAAGTTAAGTTATTGTGTTAAAATGCAAAAGAAAGAATACAGTTTCATTGACAAGAGCCTTATGCCCTGAAAGGTGTTTAGATTCTCTTCCAGCTCATCTCAGAGCTGGATTGCATCCTAGGCACTCCTGCTCCAGCTATCAGGCAATTGATGAGGTCAGTTTTAGGTTGCTTTTTGACTGAAGGGAAGTTTCTGACTCCTGAATTTGTGAACAAAGTCACAGGCTGTGAATAATTGATGCAGTAGGAAACAGTGCCTGTACACAACCTGAACTTTGCTTGTCAGAGAGGAGTAAAATGCTGTCATTACTGTCCTGGTACAAACTATGTGCTGCTTCCCACTGCTCCTCCCTCGCTCTTTAGTGCCTGCTCCAGGTCAGGCAGCACAGATACTGCAGGGCTTCAGAGGCTCTTTGACATGTCCTGTTCCGTGGTACTGAACCCTCGTTTCATGCCCACTAAGAAAAGCATTTATATGAACACATGGTAGTCACAGCATATCCCTGAAACTCAAAGAGAGCAAGAGGACTTTTCTTTTTTGCCAGAAATGGTGTTTCAGGCACTGAGGGGCCATTGAAAGTGAAAGTTGCAGAGGGCTCAGGGTCCTGAATATCCCAAATCTAGGGACTTACAGTTCATATGCAAGTATCATCTTCTGCCTAAACAGATGGAAGGGAAACTGTGGTCATGTGAGGACCCAGATGCATCTGTCTTCATGCAAAATAAGTGACTGGAGCAACATTTTGAGATACTTTGATGTATCTATTCCAAAAGATGCAGGGAATTGGCATCAGAATACAGGAGGAAGCCATGCCTCTACAGTACCCACAAATATTTGCTGTTGCCATCAGTGAATGGTGTTCTGTGTCAGTGTCATTCGAGGGGGATGATGACACATTTTAAGGCTTCCATTCTCACCATCACATGGCTTTGTGTCCCTGCATTTTAGTCATTTCAGAGCAGTGCATCACCACCCCACTGGCTCATTCTGTGCTCTGTGTTTAGCAGCACACATCTATGACACAGGGAGTGAAGAATGAAGTCTAACTCAAGTCCTTAGCTAACCCATAAGTGAGGGATTAACTGCCTACTGCAATCTTTTACTAAGTATTAATCACTTAACATTATTTTCATTTTTTCAAAAAGTCTTTCGCTGCCTTAGTATGTCAGCACACAACTGCGTTTGAAATCATGGCGTTTGAGGGATACATTAGATGGGCCCTGCTGTCATTAACCTGACAAAGGACCTGTTGTGTTACTTTCTGGGTGAATGAAAAAGTACATGTGGATGGGCTACAGCTATCAAGGTTTGCTCTTGCTTTACAAACCTGTCTTCCTGGCTGTGGTAGAGTTAAAAAAATAATTACAAGTTTTTCAAAGGATCACCCACATACACATGGTATGAGAGCTCTTTTCTTTGTTGGTTTCATTTTATTTGTACATGACTCACTCTTGGCAAACTGAGTGAGCCTCATGAGCCTGTAAAAATTCTGTTTGGATTAAATGATTTGCATTAAATGATTTATAACTGCAAGATGGCTTTAATATTCCTGTAATTCCTTAAGGAAAAACAAACTGATCTTATTCTTTCAAGTAGCTATTGCTTTCACGCCTGTTACTTCAGACGCCATCTTACTTGCTCAAGCTGATAGCTGTTAATGAGACTCTGGGTACTTCCTTGCTTTCCCGGCCTCATGAATTAGAGATGGGTAGTGGGGATGTACTGTCATCTTTTTCTGAGAACATTCTTCTGAGCATGACTGAAGGCCAGGAAACCAACAGCCTCCCAGACCTGCTTGCCTTGCTAGGAGCAAGGAGCAGCATTTGTGCTGGCCTGAGGTGGGGTGATGATGTTTCTGAGACGCAATTTACCCCAGTTTTGTAGCCCAGAGTTCCATCAGTCTTCATTTTCCTGTCAGAGCTGGTGTGCTGGTTACAGCAACCTCACTCCTGCCGACTCCTGCATGGATCTGCTGTCAGCAGGGCAGCTGGGCTCCCCTCACACCCTGACCCCTTGGGTTCCCCAAGCTCGGAGATCTGGGGGCAAGGGGAGAGCCCCCACTGGACATCCCTGCAGAGAGGGGACCGCCAGCCGCCAGCCGCCACCAAAGCTGCCCGCACCCTTGGGACAGAGGCCTCACAGCAGGGTGTGCCTGTCAAAGCCCATGGGAAAAGCATGCGAGTCAACAGCGGGACAACCCAGCCGGATGCAGGACGTGCCATCAACAAGCCCTTTAACTTTGTGTTTGCGCACGGCCGCGGCTGCCCTGGCTGCCCACTCCAGAGGCTGAGGCGCGGCACAGTTGTTAGCGGGGCCGCTGCCTTCGGCCTGGGACCACGGGGAACCCTCCTCCCTTCCCGTGCCCGCGTCCTCGTCCCTCTGACAGAGCGACCCGCGGGATTTTTAACATCCGAAGCAGAGAAGCGCCGCGGTCTCCCGCCGCCCTCAGCCGGGTGGCCGCGCCAGCACCTCTCCCTCCGCCCGACCCCCGGGGCGAAGCGGTCACCGGCGGCGCCTCGGGGCCCGCCCTGCCGGGCACCGCCCGCGGGGCCGCGGCGCGGCCGGGGGGATCCCGGCCCCAGCGGCGCTACAAGTGGCCGCCGGGGGCGGTTTCGGCTCCGGCTCCGCCGCGGTTTCCCTCCGCCCCGCGCCCGCCTACCGGCGACCCTCTCCGCGGCGCGGAGGGGCCGCGGGGCGCGTTGCGTAACGCGGCGCTGGGCTCCGCTCCGCCGCGCGTCGCTCGGGGAGGCGCGGCGAGGCGAGGCGGGTCGGGTCGCGGCGGCCGGAGGTGAGCGGTGGCGGTGGCGGCAGCGGGGCGGGCGGGGCCGGGCCGGGCCGGGGGGGCGCAGCGCGGCGCGGCGTGTGCGCGGCCCCGCGGGAGGCGGCGGCGCAGGCGGGGGGAATCCAGGTCACGTCCGCAGCCAGACGGCGGCTGGCGGGAGGGACGCGGCCAGAGGCACCGCACCGCACCGCGCCCGGGCGGGCGGCGAGCGGCGCGGGGCAGGCGCGCCACTGCGCTCCGCCGGTAAGTGCCGCGAGTCGCCCGGGCGGGCAGCGCGCCCGACCGCGGGCGTGGGCGAGCAGGGGGTGCCGGCTCCGCAGGTTGGCGTCCCGGAGCGCCCGCGGGGAACTGCGGGGCGAGCGCGGCGGAGCCGAGCCGCGCTCCCCGCCGCTCACTATATTTAGCCGTCAGCGGTGGGGAGAGCGGCGCGCAGACGCTGGCGGGGACGGAGCTCCGCCGGCCCGACGGGGCGCCGCCCGCAGCGGCAGCGGCAGCATCCGGGGGCGGCGGGGGGCGAGCGGCGGCGCGGCCCGGCGGGGAGGGCAGGGACGGAGCCGCGGCACCGCCGGTATTCATCACCGGGGGGAGCGGCGGCGTGCGCGGCTGCCGGCGCTTCCTGATTTATTTATGTTTGCAGCATAGGTGGTATTTCCCCGTTAAGAGTTTGTCCGTTGAAGTTTTCTAATTGACTTTCTAAAGCGGCGGCGACAGCAGCGACAGCAACTACAGCTATCCGCGAAGTTAAAAAGCCAAATGTGTTAATTGTTAACTAAATATAGACGAGGAAGGCTTGGAATCTGTAGTGGGTGGATTGATCAGGCAGCGTACGAGTAAAAAGGAAAAAAGCAAAATTGTCCATGAAGCCAGGTGCCGGTAGGAAGGAAGCATCGCACCTGTTCTGGTGAGTGGTAGGAGCCCCATAGCCCCGTGGTCCCCCGAAACCTTGTACACCCTCCTGTGATGTGGATGGGGGAAAGTGAAACACAGGTTAAAAATGCTGTAATAAATACCAGGTCTGACCAGGAAGGCAAACGAGATATTTTTTGCTACAGTGTCAGCCGTGTTCCCTTTAGTATTTTAACTTGACACAAAATTCATGCATTCTAACTGAGCCATCTGCTACTTATAGTAACATATTTAGCGTTTATTTACAAAACTTAGTCTGTCGTAAATATATGCTTGCATAATTGATAGACTGGATATTTTATAAAAAATAGTTTGTTTGCCCTTTACAGTTCAGTACTACTTGTGTGTTGAGACAATTTTCTAGATTTTATGGTTCCTGTTTTCCCTTCTGAATAAACATTTGAGAAGAAAAACCAAAACAACAGAGCAAAGGGTTTGCTCTTTTATAAGAAATTTCTGTAATAACAAGGTAATTTTCAGGAGACTGCCAAATAATCGATGCTGTTGCATTGGTTAGTTGCATTGCCTCACAGAGAGGCTTGAACTCTCTCCCTTATTTTGAACTCTAACTAACACAGCTGTACGAATGTATAGCCATTTTTAAAGAGAAGAAGCTGGAGTAAATCACTGGAAAGTAAAGCCTTTCACTTTCTCATAGAACAGCTGTTTAAGGCACAAAAACAGAAAAAGTTTTGTGAAACTGTGTATGCCTACTTCCTTCCTGACAAGACTTTTTTTTGTTTTCTACTAACTGGCATGAAATCACCCTTCATATTAGTCCCAGGACCCTTAAATTAGTCTCAGTCTTCTTCCAGTTTATTTGAATTGGTGACCTTTGGATGAGCTGGTGTGTTCCATTGTTACTTGCTAATGATGGAATAATCTGGTCCTGACGTACCAGTTGTGAAACCGAGGGCGCTGCTGCTGGATGGAAATTCAAATGTCTTATGGCTCCATGTTGGAAAAGGCAGGATTTAGCTGTGGTTTTTATCTGCTTTTAACTCTGTGGACTCTGGTTTCCAGAACTGAAAGGGCTCAAACCCAAGTCTGTTAGCGTTGATGTTAGCGTTGATCTGCCATTGATTTTTACTGGTTTTGGATAAAGTCTTGTATGAGCTGGTGTTGAGCACATCATGGCTACTCCAGACTGTTCAGTCCTCTTGAAATTCTTTGCATATCCAAGTCATTATGTAAAGTCAATTTTTTGGTGTCCTGTCTTTGTGAGAATGTTCTTTTGCTTAGTAGAAAGGGCAGGGTTTTTATTCACTCTCTTATATGATACAGCATTAATTTTATTATCTGATCATTTCCTATTATGTGAGGATGACACAGGTGTTTTTGGAAAAAGTGAAAGTGCTTTTACTGAAGGCTGCTTACACTGAAGACAGGTTTCTTCAGGTCTTTTTCAAACAGCTTGCAGTAGTGGGACATCTGAAATCGTAAGACATCTTTCTCTGATGTCCATGCTGTACTTCCCTTGTCCAGTATATGGTTGTTTGCTGCCTTCTGTTTGTTTGTTTTTATTACAAATATAAAGGGAAGAAAATTGTTAATGATAACAGATACTGGTCTTCTGTGAAGAAGCTTGCAGAATAACACATACCTGTGGTAGGCATATATCCTCTCCCTGTTGTTGATGATGAGCAGGATTTTTCCTCTTGGCTATATGTAAAAACTCAGCCAAGAGAAAGTAGGGAGGAGAAGGATTGCTACACTTAAATCATGGAAGTTTGTCTAGTGTAGCCTGTCTTGAAATTTGATTCCATTTGGAAGGGAGTCAAGGGATGAAACCTCAAAAAACCCCACCTGATTTGAGGCAGGACGTCCTCCAGCAAGAATCTCATTTGCCACCGGAAGGGTGAGACCAGGAATTTTGGCTCCTTGGAAAAGGAAATTCTGGAGCTCATTATCTCTCCACCATCATATTCTGGTTTACTGATTTGGGGTTTGCTTGTTACTAAAAGTTGAAGAAGGCGAAATAGGCATGCATGTGAGAGAAGCTCAGGTAAATAGGCTGAGATGAGGGAATGCAGGAGAAGCACAATTACTGTGAGCCCTCATGCCTTGGATTTCCTTCTAGGATTTGGAAAGTGCTGATTTTCCCAGCCAAACTAATTTGCTCTTAAATGAGAGATGGCTGTCATGGGAGAAAGTAGAGCTGTAATGCAAGGTGCAGGGTAGCAGTGCAGAGCTGTGTCTTTTCTCCATCTTGTCCTTTTTCTTGTGGGATTTCCAAAACACACGAGAATCTGGCCTCTGGAAGAAAGGTGGAAATAGTGCTGGGGCACTCTCCACCTGTCTGCAGGGACTGAGCCAGCACATCCATGCCACAGGTTTGCAGAGATTATGTCCAGGATCTAAATGTGTGAATTCTCTGTCAGAAATGGTCAGAGGCTCTATAAGGAAGGATTTTCCTAATATTTCCACAGTTTGTCTTTGTTCCCTTCTATCCAAATATCAGAAACTGTTGTGTATGTAGTCCTAGATTCTCTCCTGCATGGCCCCATTTAAGTTAATAAATAAAAGCTGTTCGGTAGCTCTTCAGGTGTAGGACAGCAAAATTCTGTCCTCCAGAACACCAAGGTGCTTTCCTTCTATCTGCTTAACTGAAGGAATCCCTCTGGGTGGCATTCCTCTTAGTCCAGGGAACTCCTCGGCTTAATTTAGCCCATCAAAAAAGTTAGCAGAATAATTCACATGGCCACTAGTGTGGCAGTACTGCTGCTGGCATTTTTTAAACTTTTCATTAGTGGTGCAGTGGAGAAATAATCTCCCTTCTTAGGGATGAGCTAGGATTTTATGTATTGTACAGGGATAACTAAACAAACAATGCATGTGTTATGAGAACCTTCGTCATTAAAATCAAGGGCAGACTATAAATTTTTGTGTAAAGATTAAAGAATTGTATTCCTTTAATTCTGTGTTATTCCATCAGTTGTATGTGGTCCAAGAGGACATTTTGAATAAAGTAATTGAGTCTTGCATAAGTTGTTTCTCTCATTTAATTGACAACACGTGAATGACGTTGTTTCCATTATTCACCACAACTACTTAAATTAAATATGGTCATGGCAGGGGGACAATGCAAGTAAAAAGACTGGTTGGAAAAGTTTTTTCTGTTGTTAACATTTTCAGTCTATGGTCACACTGCCAAAGTGCATGTAAGCTGCAACTAGAGAAGAGTAAATTGAAAGCAAATAAAATGTTGGGGTTTTGTTAAATACAAAAGTTAACTTGAGTATTCCATTTTGAATGCTTTTAGTCATAAAAATTCTCATTTTACTCTAACCCATCTTAGCTTATTAGAAATTAAGTACCTGTGAAACTAGTGAACTAATGAAAGAATAAAGAATTAAACCACAGTTTAAAAAATGCTTTATATCCTTAAGTGTCTTAAATATAGAGAAGCTGTAATAATTTTTACTGATGAACTAAAAGGGCAAATACTCTTATGTTATAATTAGATTATGCGCATGAAAGCAGTGTGATCATTCTAGACTACACAACTGTTCTGTGTCCTCTGGTGAACCTAACCCAATAAATTAGGGTTCTCTTTTTCCATTGGAAGCAATAAAAGGGCTAATTGTCAAGCTGCCTAACAGTAAGGTAGAAAACAGAGCAAAAAGATCAATCATCAAGTGAATTTAGAGTCAAACCAAATATAAGTCTTTCTTCTACTGGGTGGAGTGAAGTTGATACATGTAGAACCAAATCACTTGTATGTTCGCATACACAATGATTGCTGTTTTATCTTGGGCAGAAGTTCATTCTGTTCACCTGCTAAATCTTTTTGCCAATTTTGATGCTGATGTTTGAGTGTCTTCTTGAATATTCCATGGGAGTTGGTTGGCATGAACCACATGCCACAGATACAGCACCAATGTTGCTTGACAGTGAGATGCACTTTGCAACAGATGTGGTGTAGGAAAATAAAGGAGCTCTTTGAAGAAAATTAGAAGTATCTGCCAACTACATAAGTAGTTGGATCCTTGAACAATTGCTCACTAACTGATATCTTAGTGACATGCATATGGATGAAGCATTTTCAAAACATTCACAAGAAAAATACACTTCTGTGGGTAAGAGGAGCTGTTTTCATCACCAGTGAAGTTGGCTTCCTTGAGTTGTGTGTCATGTTTGCTGTCATTATCTACATCTGTACAAGGTTCTTGAACTATGGGCCTTTTCCTTTCTTATGTTTCCATTTGTTGACCTCCACCTCTTTCTTCCACTGACTTGGTCTTGCACCTTGGCCCCCTTTGTATCTGTTATCTCCACACCTCCCACTCATGACTTTGCATTGTTTCTCTTGATTCTGCTATGCCAGCTCCTTGCCATGTGTTCCAGCCCAACTGTTCTTCAGCAGGTATGGAGTGCTGCTGCTGCTTCTTTGTTTCCTACCTGTGGTAAGAATGAGCACCAATAAATTGAAGCTGTTTCTTTAGCATTGTTTATTTCCTCTGACCTTTAGCACAAAATCATTCCTGGTCCATTTGCCTACCTTCTTGCCACTTTTGACAGGTAGGAGTGCCTTCATGTGACTTTATACTGTTTTCTAGTTTTACATTAAAATAGTTTTAGTCCCATGATTTATTAACTTGTCTCTGGCTCTGTTTTATTTCTAATATTTCATACATCTTTTTTAAAAAAAATGTGGCATGTTTGTATACTAGGTGCTTCCAAGTATAATTATTAGCTGTATCATTTATGTGTGAGACTTAACATAACTGTGTTCCTCCCTTGAGGAAATTGAAGGGTTTATCTTGAGCCTTCTTTAATAAGTTAGGTGTCTTACTTTCCATACAGCATTTTTTCTCATCAAAAAAAGATAAGGTGAAATGCATTATCCAGTTTGATAAACAGGGAAAAAGTCTATACAGAGTCGTATCCATATAAATGACCACACACATATACGCTAAAAGAATATTCCCCTGCACAGTATTTGTGACAAATTTAATTTTTAAAGCAAAATAATTACTTCAATTAAATATTAAAGTATAATTTTATTTCTAAAAATACAGAGAAAATTGTGCCAGGAACACAGAGTACTTCCTATGTAATGCTGAACTGCATGTAATTTGTGTTGTGCCTGATTCACTGATGTGACTTACTGAAGTGATTTGGTTTATCGAAATTCTCTATACGACCAGAATAAAACAGGTTGGGCCAGAAGACTTGGATCAACTATTTAACTGTGAAAGTTGCTGATTACTAAGGTTAAAGAAAGGAGAAGAAATACCAGAATTGGGGTTTGATATGCAGCCCTAATTCAGGTGTCTTTGAATATATGCAGATTATAAGTTTTAAAGTCTATGGACAGTATTGCTTCACTTTTCAGGGTGTTCAGCCCTCTGTAATAATTGTCATTGTTGAAAACTACACTTCCTCTTAACTTTATTTGAAACCAAGAAACTTGAGATCGGATCACAGGGAATGCAGTTGGCTATGCAGAATATTGTGAAAATGTGGTCCTTTCCTGTGTGTTATACAGATGTAACAGTAATTTTTCACTGGTTGTGAGTTTTGAGTTGAAAATCACCTCTGTACCGTGAAGGTATCTAACCTAAGTACCCAACTTTGCATTTAATTGTTGCAAACTGTTTAGGTCTTTGTTTCTCTTGCCTGACCTATTTCCCCTGCCCCCAGTCCCATGCCTCAGACACCTCACACTTTTCTCCTTTGCCAGAAATGGGAGAGAGTTGCTAGAAACATTTCATTTTTCTGAAGAGTCTTATGCATGGAGATAGCATCCTTGACCTTCTTTCCCCTTAGAACATCCTTTCAGTTGCTCCAATTCTGAATTTGGCTGATGTTGAAGGCAGATGCCATGCACCTGGTTCTTTCTTACAGGTTCTTTCTTGCTGCCAGAAGGGATAAGCCAATGACAGGAGTCCCACTTGCCATTGTGTTGGCCAGAACCTGTGCTTTTGCCTTCTTGACTTTTTGCATTACTGAGTATTGAGTTCTCTGGGGTTGTTTTTTTTTTTTTTAGTCCCCTGTCCCACTGCCATTTGGCGTGTCCCTCCCTGGCTCCCCTACCTGACAGTTCTGTTGGATGTGTATGTGAGCACTGACACGTGCTGTGAGACTTGGACAAAAATGGTGATAGCCTCTGTAGCCTCCGAAACGCATGGAGCCTTCTTTCCTGCTGAGTAGGTTGTTGCGCAAGATACCATCTTGATGGCAGCTGTCTTCATTTGCATTGAACTCTGGGAGAACCCAGAGACTGCTCTGATACTCAGGCCTCCTAGGAAGCCTGTTTGCTTTCATCCTCTGCCCAGGGAAGATGAATCTGACCTGCTGCCACTCTCATGGTAGGATGCGGGGAATGTGCTTGCAGCCATTCTGGCCATGACTTTCCAGTGGGTGGATGGTGGGAGTGTGTTTTGCAAGGCAGAAAGATCTTCTACTGTTATCTCTTCAATAGACCTCATATCAAAGCACTCTTTTAGTTTTGGGAAGTGCTTTCTGTGCTTGGAGGTTAGGCACGAGTGGGAATAGTATGACCCGGGGAAAGGAAAGTCCTGGATTCTATAATTCCCGAGGGAGGAAGGGCTCTGGTTATACTGTCTTTATAGAGAAGTTCCCTAAGCTAGCCATCCTCATCTCTCCATCCTACTTGCAGTGACATGGATAAGTCTCCTTGCTTTGGCTCTGCAGTGGCTTCTCTTCAGTGCCACTTTCCTTGCGTGGAACCGTGTATGAGGAAAGCCATATGTATATGCCTTCTGTTTTCAGATGTCTTCACATCTTCTGAAATACTGATAGCTTGTAAATTCAGGAATCTGGATGAAACATGTTTTTTTTTCCAAATACTACAAGAAATGTTTGTGACAGACAAATAAACTTTGGCAAGCTCCTCTCCTAACTAGGTTTTTATTTTCACAGGGACAGCAGGATTCATCCTTGTCATAAAGTCCTTTCTTGCCAAGTTACAGGTTCTGTTCTGAGAAATAGAATTCAAGTAGTTAAAAGAAAAAGAATTTAAAATTTTGCATATAGAAAAAAGCCCAACTCCAAGCATTTCCTCTGCTACTTCTGCAGAAATATCAAGATTCTTTGTACAGGTTGCCCAGAGACATTTTGACGTCTCCATCCTTGGAGATACTAAAAAACCAGGTGGACCTGGTCCAGGGCAGTCTGCTTCAGGCTACCTTGCTTGGGTATAGGAAGGTTTGCAGAGGTCCTCTTCAGTCTCAGGCATTCCTTGACTGAAACTTTCTGAAAAGGTTTTGAAAGAGAATTGCAGTTCACTTTCATGGAGCTGAGAGAAATACAAAATAATTTAAGCTAGATTCATTCAATGGAAATTGTAGACACACCTTCAAATTAAGCTGGTCTTCCAGGCTTGCCCATAATAAATTTAGGAGAGTAAAAAAAAAAATTAATTTATACCTAATTAACAGAGCAAATCATATTGCTTCTGTCTACACAAACAACTGGAGTGTCTCTGTAACTTTAAAAGGGGCTCTAAATGCATTTTCCATGCACAGATCAGAGTTATGAGCTTACTTAAAACTTAGAAAGAGATTTCATGCTCTCACCTTTGCTCATAAGAGGCCAATTCTCAGGATCATTGCCTTTGATCCCATAGAAAGAATCATAGGCTTAAAAAGGAGACAGAACTTGCCTGCTGTTTAGTAGTAATTTTCTGATTATACTTTGTTCATAGGAATGTAAATGTAAAGAGCCAAATTTACATGAGCAGACTACTGTGTGAACCTTTGCCCTCCCCTCTCTCTTTGCTGTCCAGTTTGGCTCCCAGTGCATTTTCAGAAGTCTTTCTAGGGTTACTTTTCTCTCTAGCAAGAAACCCAAGTTCTGAAAGCAAGAGAGTGGTGGAATTGTAGCCGCAAAACCTGAACTCAAGTGATCTTCCCTCTCCCATTACTGCTTCACCTACTCGTGAGGCAGCCCTGTGGGGACCAGGGTGGACACTGGCTGGCAGCCAGGTGTGTACCAGACATCTCTTTACCTTTGCCCACAGATAGAGCTCATCCACAAATGGCAGCTAGAAATTCATGTCTATAACATAAGTTCATTAGTTTGACCTGTGTTTTATGACAACAGTGCAGGGCAGACTGCCTTTTTCCTGAAAAATAAATTATTTCTCAGTATTTTTAATGTACCTAATTTCCTCATCCTAGGACTAGCAGGAAAGTATATCAGCAATTTATGGTGGAGATAGAAGGAAAAGGGGAATTCGTTTGCTGACAGGATATTGCTTGCTGGCTGCACAAACATAGTGTGCAATAAGACAAAAAGCTTGGACTTCTCTTTGTGAAGTTCAAGCCAAATTAACTTAACCTCAGCCTGTTTCAAAACGTGTCTGTATAAATATAGCTGTAGTCTGTTTTGATGATCACAAGTCTGCAGCTGAATTAATTATTTGATGATACAAGAAAGATATGTAAAGGGAGACCTTTACCACTGAAGCCCAGATCTACAAGATCAAATCTACAGTCTGATTTTCTTTTCTAATGTTTTCTTGCTAAGTGTTTCCTTATACATCATGCCTAATCTTGTCAATATTTCTTTAGGTCTGGCTCCTTTAAATAGCTCTGGATGAATGGACCATCCCATACTTTTCCAAAGATCTCCTGGAGTCAGTGAAAGTCATTTGTGTGTGAACATGGGCAGCTGAAAGAGCAAAGGCATTGTGAGCCCTGCACAGTCTTAAGACAGTCTGTGTTTAGGACATGGGAGTAGTATGGCATAACTCTGTTTGCTTTGGAAGGTAATCTAATCTAAAAGGGCTTGAAACAATTTGCAAATTAGGATTGTGGAAACCTCAATGTCGGTGGTTTTTTTTCTTCTCTAGGGAAGAAATATTTAAACCCAGAAAGAGCATTAGGCAGGAAAAATTTGAGATTGAACATGGCAGATATTGCAAGGCATGTGATAGAATAGGACTGAGCTTTACCTATTGCTGTGTGAAGTTAAGATCTGCAATCTCTGTTAGGAGCCCCAGATTTCACAACTCTTAGGAGATGGTGTAACAGGAAGAAGGGTGTGGGCAAAACTACAGAGCTACATATGAGTAATTCAAGACCTCACCTGTTTTCCCATATGGAGAGCAGGACAAAGTGGGGAAAGCAGATGGACAGATCAGAAGTTAGAGTTTAATCTCTTAACTTTTGCTGAGCTTATCTGTACTGAGGATAATCTTTGGGGATTCGTATTTGTTGCACGCTTTTTGCATTTTTTGGTGGATGCATTTTGAGTCAGAAAAATTGATGTCTGATGTAGCACCTTTTATATTCTGTCTCAGCATAGCAAATCTGAGCTACTAAGTTATAGCCAGCAGATGCCAGCAGTTTTTGTGGTTCTATACTGTTAATTTACTTGGATGTGTTTTCTGCAATGATGTTCCTAGTGGTGAACAAACTACCTTTTTAATAATATCAAAGGGGTGGAATTACTGCCTCATTTCCATGTGAAAAAGTCTCAGTGAGTATTACAGACAGATTTTGACCTTAAGTAGTGCCCAGAAGTGGTATGTTAGAAAGAAAAAGCTATGATCACAACAATGATTTTTGAAATTTGGTCAACATTACGTATGTTTAATACATGCACATCCCAAACACATCTTTCTGCAATGTTTGAAATCGGGGTCAGGACTCCAAAACAAAACTTAATTAGATTGTCTTCAGTGGCTTTTACAGCTGGAGAATCGAGAAAGGCAAAAATAAAGGTGGGTGATACAAGCTTGCTGTTTTTCCAAAGCTCTACAGTTTTGTGAGCAAAATTATCTGCTTACAGGGTGTTTTTAACATGGAAGTAATTTTATCTACAGTGCTACATTTGGAATCAGTTTACCCAGCCATCTGCATCTGTGTATATGGCAAGTCTAATACCTTGATTTGGAGATTAAATTTATACCATGCTCTTAAGTGTTTTTCTTCAAACCCTTTCCTTGGGTTTTGGTTTAGTTTGGTTTTTTCTTTTACTGTTATAATGTGGAATCTCATTGAATATTGTTGCAGTTCTTGTTTACTGGTATCTTTATGAAAAACTTGGTGAAAGTTTGTGAAAACTCAAGGCTCCTGATACTCCTATATGTCAGTTAGCCAGTGGTATTGATACTGAATGCAATTAATGCTCTTCCCTTTGTAATCCAAGCTAATGTCCTCTAATCAACATTATGTAATTCAACAAATACAGCAAAATCTACTGAATTAAGATACTGTACTGTTCTACTATCTCTGGATGTGCAGCATAGCACGTATTTTTGTATCTTCTGAACATTTTGTAGATCAGTAGCTGAATTTTTGGGAGTAAATGCATTGTATTTCTGAGTTAATGAATTTCACTTTCTTTCAGCACTTCTGTTCAAGTTATGTTTCTGCTGAATTACACATTGTTAATTAAGAATAATTTTATCTCTTTGGTTAACAGAAGAAATTGGGGCATTATTAGGGTGTTGGCCTTGCTGTTTCCATAACAGGTTGGCTGCTTTGATCTGGCTGTGTTGACAGTAAAATTGGGTCTTCTGCTTGGACGTGTAGAAGTATGTGTTTGGTTAGACCGTTATCAAATTGGAGCAAGTAACTACAATTGGTAAAGTGAAGACAAGCACAGTAATGATTAAAAAAAAAAGAGAGAAAATTAAGCAATGCAGGGTCGTGCAGAACACTGTCACTTTGCTAATGTAATTTGTGGCTGTAAGCAGAGGTCATGGTGTCATGGTGCAGCTATCCCAGCTCTTCTCAGTTTTGTACCATTTTCCTGTAGCTCATACAAGCCCAGTCCTAGGGCACCACATTACCTTTTGTGTACTGCTCCTTACTTATTCTTTTTTCCCTAACCAGAAGACATTAAATGGGAAAGAATCCAGGCAGGATTTGGAAAAATAATAGAGAGTGTGAAATGAGAATTAAACTAGAAAGGACTGCAAAGTGCCTGTATAAATCTGTTAGTGATCTTGTCTGTTGTATTGACTGAAAGTATTGGTGAAAGGTAACTGCAAAAAGTGAGGGTTTTAAAAATTTTAACAAGGATATTTACTTGCTAGACTTTGGTCCATGTGTGATGGTATTACTACCCTGGAAGTGGTCAATAGGAAGTAAGTTGTGTAAAGCACCAGTGGCCGTGTATTATAGAAAGATAAAACTTGGTTAGAATGGGAGTTAGGCAGCTACTGAAGTCCCCTCTTGTATGATCATTTTTGGTATCACTGGCATGTCCTGGTTTTGTACACTAAATGCCTTTGACCTAATTTAACTCTAATGTAACAACATTGAGAATATGGGACATTTACATCATGGAAAGGAGAAAGGAAAATACATTGAAGTATTTCCTTATTTAAGTATAATATTTTTCCTTAGTTAAACATATGCAATAATATATTACACAAGATACAGCAAAAATAGGATTCAGTAGTATTTGCCTAAAGTAAGCATATGCAATCTTGTAAGTGCTGTGTGACATTTTAGATTTTTATTTAATTTTCCCTTTAAGCTTCAGACTGGAAGTTAAAGTGCCCTAAAGGAGTTTTTATTCTAGTTGAAGTGCTCTGATTGCACTGATCTTTTCATCCTTTTACTTTTCTTTTAGGTAGTATTTTAAGGTTTGTGGATTGTCAAGGAAGAAGTGTCTTTCTTATTAGGAACATTGGCAGCTACTCGGTGCCCATTCAGCAATCTTAACAATCACCAATCAGCCAGAAAAGGAGGAGGACCTTGCAGAATTGCAGGTTATAAGCGACCCTAAAGTGTGTCTGTAATTTAGAAAACTTGCAGGGCAGGTTGTGAGATCCATGCTGTGGTTTTTCCATCTCACTGGCTGGCTGGTTCTTCTCAACAAAAAATGCTGTTTAAAATGTTACCACAGCTTTCATGAAATTGTGATTTAAAATCACATAATCTCAAAAAATCTCTACCCTAAATGTATGAAGATTGTAGTTTGGTCAAAGCACAAGAGATTACATTTCAAGACCAATGCTAGAACTACACAGGGAAGAAAGGGGGAAAAGCACCCCTGTCTCCATGCCAGAATTACCAGTTTTTGTTCCTCTAGTTGCTTGGTACCCCAGCTGGGCAGCGCTCCCCAAAATGGAGTGGTCATACCTGGGTTTGAACAGAGGTGTCATGGTAGAACTTCAGTGTTTTTTGGTGCAAAGAAATCTAATGAGACTCTTTCATCCTCATGAAATTTTCGAATATATCGCGACATCCTTAATGTAGCATGTCAACTAAAGAGCATTAGTCCTAACATTTGGACAACACTCATTTCAACTGGATCTTTTTCTAATACATCAGTGTTCACAAAAAAGCAAGTTAGGTGCTTGATTTTTCATATATTCACGTAATTCCTTGTTGTTCTTAATTTTTAATGATTTTTTTTAAGAATCCAGCTTGTTCTAGAATAGTCCTTACAAGGAAACATTTTGGAAGATTAAGTGAAAAGTCACAGTTCCATAAAATATAGTAGTCTACAGTCTTTAACTCCTGTTGTTACTTCACAGCCACCACTCTCAGCTGCTGCAAAGTCATAAGGATCACTAGATTCCATTTACAGTAATTTCACACGCATAGGGCGCACCCTTTTGACTGAAATTGCGATTGGAACCCGGAAGTGTGCCTATAAGCTGGTGCACCTCATATACGGACAAAGTTTGGAAATTTGCCAGCCCAGAAGTGCGAGCCGCAGCGGCCGCCCTGGCGAGGGGGGCTGCCGGTGCCAGGCAGGAGTGCCAGGGCCCCCAGCATGGGGAGGGCACCTGGGGCTGCGTTTAAAGGCTATGCTGATCTATGAAAACTGTTTGCAAATTGTGCACCTGCCAGTAAACCCCATAATCGTGGGATTCTGTTACTAATTCGTTACTTTGTTGTGCATGGATCCTCGCAAAAAAAAAAAAAAGTGCGCCTTATATGCTGGTGCACCTTATATATGGACAAAATATGGAAAATTGCCAACAACCCGGAAGTGGGCCTTATACATGTGAAAATACTCTAATTTGTCTTCTAAAACTGCTGATGAGCTTCACAGGTGTCTGTGTGGCTCTGCAGAATGGCTGGGAGCAAACTGTTTTAGGCAAAATCCTTACAGGTGAATAGTGGATGTAAGCCTATTTTTCATAATCTTCATTCTGTAATTTCCCCCCTGAGGAACTTTTGGAGCCTAGTGGTGATTTTAGAAATAAGGTAGCATTAGAAATAAGATGCATATGGAAGTAGCAATAATAAAGGAGAGACTATTTCACCACTGTTGGTGATTGTCTGGAGACGAATTTCCTGACGCTAAATTCCCAAAGTGCTATGACGTCATATAATAATGAGCAGTTTGTATCCCTATTTTAATTATGGTGTTAAATTTGTGCTGCTTTCTTACCTGACTTTCAATATGTTTGGTCTGAATTGTTTGTAAGGATGGAGTAGTAATCCATCAAGAATGACAAAATCACCATGGTTTGTGTTGTGTTGTCCAAATAAAAATAACTTTTTTTGTACCTGCATATATTAAAGACTGCATTCACTTATTTGTATGTTAACCATTTGTAAATGGTGCTTTGCAGTCATATGAAAAGCGATACAGTCTTTTCAAGATCTTCCAACATATTTTTATGTAATTATGGCTATTTTCTATAGTTTTTCTGGTTTTTCACACTTAATTAGGACAGATGTACCTAAGTGATTCAATTTTTGGTGCTGTCCAGTTACCCACGTTAGAAATTACTCTTTAACTCTGTGTGTTTGCTTTTTTGAGGATATTGTGACTCATTATTTACTCGTGGGTAATAATCTTTAGTAAACACAAAGTGCATCTTGTGAGAGCTAATACAGAGCTCTGTGTGTATCAGTTGGAAAGAGTCCCTTCGATTCAAAAGTTCCTGCCAGCTGTCACCTCCTCAGCTAATATCACCTCATAATATAGAGCCAGTCACAAAATGCAGAAGTAATGTTTGTGTTTTGAGAAAGCTTGCAAATAAACCAGAACTCAGTAGCATGTATGACTTCAGAGCTGCAGCAAAATGTATCTGGGCATATCATATACGGATTTCTATTTTGTGTCTGCTATCTTTCTGCTGTGTTTAGTTAGTATTGTATACATTTTCAATTAATAGAAGCAACAGAAAAATGGCATAAAATAGAATAACTTAATCTTGTCCTTTTTCCTGCTGTGGAAAGAAAATGTACTTTGTATCTGTTACCAGTTCCTTTCCTTAACATGATATCCTAGGTTTAGATTTTGAATCATTCCCTGCCTGACTAAGTGATGACTCGCTCGTTTTGTCTCCTATTTATAAAAGAAGTGAAAAGATTTAGCTCATGAATTTTTCATACAGACTACAGATGTACTGGTTGGGGCCAAATGCTCTCCTCAGTTACGAGTCAGTGTCGCCGGTGAGCTGTCAGTGGCAGCGCTGTGAATGCATGTCAGCGTAGTACTGAGATTTGAATGTTTTGTTTCTAGCGTGCATGTGGGGGTAAGAATTAAGGAGATGGTAGATAAACTGATTATAAAAATACATAGGAAATAGAGGTTCATTTTCCAGTCCAACATGCTGCTGCCAGTACTGAAGCAAGAGTAAAACCATTACTCACTGCCCTGCGGGTGCTGCGCCCTGCAATGAATGAGTACCGTATTTTAAAATATCTAGTAACATTATGAAAAATTGAAGTCGAAGCAGAAGTTCAGATCTTAATTAGTGAAACTGCCTTTTCACCTTTGGTGCTGCCAGCCAGAAAAATCTGATTATATTGTAAACTTTCCCAAACTGACTTTACCTTTTCCTTTCTTAGGGACTGCCTGTGAAACCAAGAGCAAGGAAAGGTGTAGCACAGAAGGCAGTTTTATGTGCCTTCATAGCCTGGTTTCAGGCTGGTAATATCCCTCTGAAGTTTTACTGTATTCTTTCAACCTCTGTGTTTTTCTGTACTTTGAAGTTAAAAACCAAGTTAACCTTTGACCAAGAATTTCAAAATCACCTGGTAGAAAGCCCTTCCCTTTCTGCTGCCTGATAAATGAAAAACTCTCCTCTGCATATAGAACTCAAAAAACTTCTGTAGAAAAGATGTGAAGTTTTATTAATTCTGAGTTTTTCCTGGATAATTCTCTTTAGGAGGAGGCACCTCTTCCAAGTGTTTGAAGCTCTTCCTTCCTTTTGGATCTGGAGGATAGAATACTGAGCAAAAATAATTAGAGGGAAAATGTTAGCAGCACTGCCATGATGTGAAGACCCTACCTGCAGCTGGGGTCTGCCAGGTAAATGAGGATGGCTGTCACGACACCTGATATAAAAGACACAAAGAAAGCTAAATGGAAGTGCACCCCTGCCATGTGGTTTTTGTGCTGGAATGAGGAAAAAAATCCCTTTGTGCTGAGCTTAAGGTTGTTTTTTCCCATTACTTGTTTCATTCAGCATCTATTTTCTGAAAAAGGGCAGAGCATGGGCCATTTCTGGTTTCACAGCCCTCTTCAGCTAGTGGGTATAAGAAGTCTTCTCAGACCTTGTACTAAATTTCAGTAGAAACCGAAGAGCACTGTCTGGTATAGGGTGGCATATTTCGTATTTGAAATTCCAGTCACTACTCCTTGCATGAGCATCTTGAGGTTTTTGAGTGAATCTATTAGCAGTTCCATAGATTTCTGATCTCTTGTAAGGCTTTTTCAAACTTTTTTTTCCCTGATCCTGTGTCTGGATGACTCTGCTGTGTCTGTGGGAGGGTTTTGTGTCAGGGGAGAGCTGGATGTTGGTATCCCCTGTGCATGGCACCCCCAGGTGCTCTGTGAGCTGCCCTACATCCCCCTTGGTGCTCCGGGGAGAAGGCTTCACATGGAGAAGGCTTCCTGTCCCATGCACAGGGTAGCATCAGTGGCATGGTTCAGCAGACCTGCAGTTCTGAGAGAGAGGGGAAGACTTACAGACTGCATGGTGGTCTCTAGAGCTGGGTGAGTGGTCAGCACCTCTCTTGCACCCATAGGTAGTCCAACAAGCTCTGCAGTGTTGTCTGTGCATATACAGTAATTTCATGAATATAAGCCACACCTTTTTCATTGAAGAATCCAGCCTACCCCAGTGGTGCGGCTTATATTCAGGTGTGGCTTATATATGGACAAATCCCGTGGTCTTCCCAGCTACCCGGAAGTGCGGCTTATATTCAGGTGTGGCTTATAATCGTGAAATTACTGTATGCTGAATGCTCCTGCTTCAGGTTGGGAAAGTCAGAGATTCCTGCTCACGATGCAGCTCTGAAAGCATTGGGGTAAGACATTTTTAGTACCTTTTCAGGAAGTGATATGTAACTGGAAAGGACATTCTTCTAATGGAGGCAGTGTTGTTCATTGTGGGATACACAGAGAGTGCAAGTGGGACATGAACTCCTGAAGTCCTACCAGGATAATGCAAGATAGGTCTTTTAAGAGAAATCATAAACATGTTTGGCACATATACACAGTAAAGTGTCTCCTGTAAGACTCATTCTTCCAGTATTGCCTAATCAATTTGGTATGCTGTTTCTGAAGGTTTGATTTCTTTTATGCCTTGTGTCTCCTTCTGGTATTCAGATGTCTGGCTGGTGAGGTCTTTTGGTGCTGTGTGTTGTATTTATAGCCCTTATGAACTTGTCTTGCAAAATTACTAGATTTTAATCACTCCCTTCTTTGAGAATTGAATCTTAAACATGTAGACTCCTTGGCACTTAGACAGCTTTATTTGTCTATCAAAATACATTAACAAGTCAGTCTATCAGAGCTGGCTATCTTGAAAGGGTTACTGATTAAGTTATCAGCTTTATCCAAGGGCAGCACAGAGGTGAGCAACAGTAGATAGATGGACAGAAAGATTGGAAAAGAATTATTAATTTAAGTATCTTGAAGTCATAGACTCCTGTCTTAGCAGAGCAAGTCTGTCATTATCTGCTTTACTCTTTCTGTGGGAAGTTCTGATCTCTCCAAGGCTGCTGCTGAGTGCCATTTTGAAAATCTTGTCAAGGACAATTGCTGTTGCGAAGGTAGATGTTCACACATTCTTAAAGATGCCTGGGATATAAATATTGTGATGTCTCTAACTACCCATTTCCTTGCTTTTTCTCTTCTTTTCCTGAAATTTTGAAAAATATGTTAAGGAATGATGCTGGTAAAATAGATTGACTGCCCTTGAGTTTTTAAATTCTGTCTTTTCTTTGTTTCATCTTTTGATCTCTTCTTTCCTTTGAATTTCCTGAGTTTTTCTTTACCTTTTAAATTATTTTCTGTGGAGAGTTAAAATTCTCAGAGAGGTTTTTAGGCATAAAATATGAATCGTGCTAGCTGAACAAAAACCAGTTCCTATTAAAGCCTGTGTTGCAACATGAACACAGAATGGAAGAAAATAGGATATTAAGAAGGAATCTCAAAGATGTGATAAGTTCCCTCCTCTTTGTTACTAAAATACCTTAAAACTGAGAGAAAACTGATAAGGCAGCGTGTCGAAAATCGGCAATATACAGTATAAAAGCACAAGTTTAGCTTTCAGCTTACATAATAGACAGGGGAAAATGTCACTCCAGATTATACTGGTTGTACTAAATGCCTGTCTATTAAAAGCAATTGAGTTTTTTTTCCTGCTGTGCTGGCATATAGAGCTGCTGTCTGCTGTGCTGTAGCATTCAACCAACACAATTTCAGCTATGCTGGTTTTTTTCATTTTTTCTGAAACTCTATGTCTGTCAGTCACTTTGCAGAACTTGCTTGAAATTATGGATATAAAAGTTGTGTGACAAGGAAGCAGGCTGCTGTTTCATCAGTCTCTGCTTTTCACTGTCTTTGGTCAGAGCAAAGCAGAATTTTAAGAGTTTTGGAATGTCAATTCTTCAAGTGTTGTGCAGGCAGACTGCTACTTATGCTAATTTTGCTAGGTAAATTTTGGGGAATTTTCATCCTTAGCATTTATATTCAGTGGTTGAAATATGATATGTTTTAGTTTAGGCTTTTAGAGGCATGGTGTTTGAAATGGGCTGATGTAGCATTATGTACCACGTCAAAAAAGGAGACAAGCTTTTGTTGTTGCTATTAAGATTTTTCTTCTGAAACATGGGCAGAGGTTTAATTTGTGAGCATTCTAAAATATTTTTCCTCTATTTAAGAAAGAGGCTTATTTTTGTTGGTTTATTTGTTTGTTTTTAACTGGGCAGTTGAAAACCTTGGCTGTTGTGTTTTGTTTTGCTTTAGGAAAGAAACTAGCCAGAGTGATCTTTTATTTTCTCCAAATTATGGTGCTACTCTGATAATAGTTAAGGAATTTATTTTTTGCTATGTTTTGAGACTAGAAACAGGATCTTAAATTTTCAGAAGTGAGTCATGATTTGGCATAAGGCCATTTTAGAGTGCGTAACCTAAAACATCTGAAAGATGTATTGAGTTCTTACTGAAAACAAGATTCTATTAAAGACATTTTAGTTGGTCAGAGAAGTGCCCAGGCATCCAAGATCACCACTTGTATGTGCAAACTGAGCTTATTAGATTTCCTTCCAGACTCTGTTTGAAAGCTTTAAATAGTTTGGAGAAGTTAGAAGATTAAAATCAAACAGATTTTTACATCTATCTGTAATTGCATAATACAATGTGGTGATAGTATAATTTATGATATAATGCCATTTATTATAAAACAATTGTGTTATTATTGCCTGTAGTAGTGCAGGGGGAAGGCAAGCAGGAATAACTGATGGCCAGACAGTGTGTTAGGTTCTGCTGTTTTGTATACTGCAGTATAGAATCCCCTGTAATTTTCTCTTTATAGCCCTTACAACACTGATTTTGTGGCTATTTCATGGAATCACAGAGTCCTAGAATGGTTTGGGTTGGAAGGGGCCTGCCCTGGGCAGAGATGCCTTCTACTTGTTCAGGTTGCTCAAAGCCTTATCCAGCCTTGCCTTGAATATCTCCAAGGCTGGGGCATCCAGAACTTCTCTGGAAAGCCTGTTCCAGTGCCTCACCATCCTCATAGCAAAGAATTTCCTCCTAATATCTTATCTAATACTCTATTTCAGTTTAAAGCCATTCTGCCTTATACTGTCTCTGTCCTTGTAAAAAATCCCTTCCAGCTCTTCTGTAGGCTCCCTTTAGGTGCTGGAAGTGCTCCAAAGTCACCCCAGAGCCTTTTCTTCTTCAGACTGAGTAACCCCAACTCTCTCAGCCTGTCTTCATTAGAGAGGTTCTCCAGCTCTCTTATCATCTTCATGGCCTCCTCTGGACTCTAACTGGAAGTTGCTAAGAAGCCTGACATAAAAGAAAAAAACTAAATCTTACAGAGCAAAATACCTAGCAAAGGTTCTTAAAACAGCAGCACGAAAAATCAAGTTTCATTGAATGACAATTTATATATTGACAGATAAAAGTGGTGTGCTGTGTTTAGTTCTGCCGAGGAAACATTGTTCAGATTTTTGTCACCACTAACTACCTGTGAGAATAATCTCAGCCAGTACATTGTCCCCAAAATACATTTATGAAGACATTCCATAAGCAAGAGCTTGTTGATGTGTTTCATTCCCAAGCACTGGCCATTTCTCTTAACTGCTAAAACAACTGGGAAAATAATTTGCACGTTATAGATAGAAAGATCTGATTTCAAATAGATGAGAGTGTCACAGTCATACTTTATGTTTACAGCATCATTTTTAGCACAGCATAAAATGGAGATTAAAAAGTTATTTAAGAGTTCACTGTGAATGTGTCCTATGGGTCAGGTTTTCATTCATTACTGTTCTGAGTGAAGAAAGCAGGTACTAAACAGAAGGAAATCTAAAAAAGGTTCCATGAAACAAGGAGCTGCTCATCAAATCACTTGATAATAAGTGTCAGCATCCAGTGGAAGATGTGTTC
This sequence comes from Sialia sialis, assembly GCA_009812075.1. NCBI lineage: Eukaryota > Metazoa > Chordata > Aves > Passeriformes > Turdidae > Sialia > Sialia sialis. The sequence goes on along the minus strand of VRYO01002734.1, from coordinate 38,979,141 downwards.
ATAGTTAATCATTTTGATTCTTCATCGGTGAGGAAACTACAGAGTGTTCTGTCCAAGTCCTTAAAGATGCCATCCAAAATGCCATTCTAAGATTTTGATTAAAACAGAGTATGCCTTTTGCACAATGAGTTGTTGTGGCTGGATCTAATTAACAATGAACAATTGGAACCACGAGAGAACAAAATAAAATAATGATTCAGATAAATTATAGAGCTTTTCCATTACGTAGTCCATGTGACTAATCCCAAATACAAAAATTGTAGGTTTTTATTTTTTTAATACCAGGAGCAAACACCAAAGTTGAAATATTATATGTAGCAAAAGCTCTTCTGGTTTGTAAAACTGAAAATGTGGCTTTCTAATCCATTGTAGCTTAGCTGTTAAATTCACTTGCTTTGTCACAAAATCACAGAATATTCGGAGCTGGAAGGGACCCACAAGGATCGTGGAGTCCAACTCCTTGCCCTGTACAGGACAGCCCCAAAAATCACACCATGTGCCTGGAAAGCATTGTTCAAACACTTCTTGAACTCCTTCCTTTTAAACAAAAAGTAAACAATTATGAAAACCTTTTGGAAAAGAGAGAAAGTCATTTTGTGTCTTAATATGGCCTATGGACATGGAATCATGCATCAGGGGGATCAGGCTGGAAGACTATGAACCTCTGTCTCCTATTTTCCCTGTCCCTCTCCTGTACAGCAGGCTTTGAGCACCTCCTATCACCACCAGCTAAAACTGATATATTTTGCATGGATCTGTAATTCCCTTGAATCAATCTAATTAATCATAGTGCCCGTCTCCATAAAATCAATTAATAATGAAGTAGTGGATTTTTTTGGTCATACATTGCACTAGCAACTGTTTCAATGTGTTCAGGTGTAACCTTAAAGTCCAGTACAGAACTGCATGTTACTGATAACAATAATCAATTATTTAAAAAATCTAAACTAGGTAAATGAATTCCTGATCTTAGAGAAGAGATTTGGGAAAGTGATTCCAATTTTATTTGCTGTATTTTCTTGAACAACTATCAGATTCTCCCATTTTAATTTATTAATAAGCTAGTAAGTTCAAAAAAATCTCAGAATAAATTTATACAAACTGTTTTGACTTTGTGATTCCCAGCTCAGTGTTTCACTGTGAGGAGATGTCTAAATCATTTTGAGTTAACAACAGTAGAAACTGTGGTGAACATTACTAAATTAAAAAATGTGCATATAATAAAATAGCTTCTCAACTACGTTCTGCTCATGGAATATATTGAAGTGAAATTTAACATAATCTTTAATTCAGACAGTAGGATACTTGAAGTCATCTTTGCTTTTGCTGTTGTGGTTAAAGAGCCCTTACTATAAGCAATGATAATGCTCAGAGGATTTCTTTTTTTTTAAAGTTATTTTGCGTATAGTATTTCTTTTAATACATCCTTAAGCATAAACCCTCTTGATATAATTACAGCTTTGTAAATCCCCATTATTTGTTCTCTCCTTATAACAAAGGATTTGTCTATTGAGTTACAATTGCAAGTACCTCATAAACCCAGCAGCTAAGTATTATCTGTGATATACTGGAAGAAACAAGCAAATACCTCCATCTTTCTAAAAATACAGAAGTATAAAGGAAGCCTTTTTTTATGAAGCTCCAAAGTGAGGGTAATACCACTTTCCTCTTGCCTGCTAGTTGAGCATTGAAAAGTTTTCAATGTACAGGAATCCAGTTTTGAATTTGACTACCTTGGCAGATTTTTTTGTTCTGTTTTCCTTTGGTAGAAATAAACAAAAAAGGCAATTCCAATGGATTGGCTTTGATACATTATTACATAGCTCCTAAACAAATATCTGAGTCTGTTTGTCTCTTAATTGGCATTTGGCCCTATTCCACCTTTCAAAAAAAAACCTCTTGAAGCTTCAGCATACTTGACCTTAGCTCCAGAAAAAAAGCAAATATAGTTTCTTAAGGCTTCTATCCTGTTAGCTTAGCTAGAAAACGTTGATTCAACAGGATTTTGAATTTACTTATAGCTGGTTATCACTAGCAAATGATGTCAATGTCACTAACAATGTTTTCCAGTGCTTCTCCACAGAAGATGAAGTTAGGCAGCTGCAGACATTAATGAAATATAACTCAGTTTAAGTGAAGATTTATATTTGTTCTATATACTGGGTACAGGGAGACATTTTCCAAAGCCGTTTTTTTAGAAATACCTGTTTCTGTTTCACTGTCTGTTTCTTACATTGGCAACCAAATCTGTCATTTGAAAAGCACTTCCCAGCAGAACTGTGGGCCTGATGATTATACAGTAGTACAACAGTTGTACACTACACCTTAAAATCTTTAGAGTGCCATAAATTAGAGGAAATAACTCTTCTCTTTAAGCTTGCTTTCGCTGACTTTCAAATGTCAGATTTCCATTTTATTTATTCTTTGGGTACTTCTCATAGCTCTCAATATGCAGTATGCAGAGCTTAAGGCCATTTCTTGCTCAAATCATGCAGTCTGTGCCACAGTTCTGAATAGACATGCTATACATAGGACTTAAATGAAGGCACGTGCCATACAGGTAGAAAAAACTAGAATAAAGAAATGTAACAAATAAAAGATCCTAAACTCAAAGCAGTTAGTGTGCTACAGACCAGTTCACCATTTCCCCCCCCATTAGATGCATATATTAAATCTTTGCTTTCATGGAACTTAATTTTGGATGGAATTACCCTGACAGCTACATTCCAGTGTGCAGGTGTGATGGTTGTCATCCACCATCCCAAGAAAAACAGAACAGCACCAGTTATTAGAAAAAGCAGTGGGGGAAAAAAATACGTATTCTGGATGTATCATGAGTTGGAAGCTGCCAGGCTTTATTAAGTTCTAGGATGTGTTGGGTTGGTAGTGACACCCTGGAAAAGATAACATAACAAAGTCTGTCATATTTTATTCTAGGACTCAATAATGAACTTACTGGCTGGGGATTTTATGCAGCAATACTTACTGTACATTTGTCCTTCAAGATACTAGCTTATTTAATTCAGCCATCTCACAGAAGACAAACTAGGGACAATTAAGAAAATCATAATCATTTGTCAGTGGGGTGATTATAAGCAGAAAAGTATATGCTTTCTGAGAAAAAGTATGAAGGTCCAAGCCTTTTCTCTGCAGTACATTCTTTATGCTTACTCAGACATATGGACAATGATTAAAATCAGGCATCTAGTGTAAAGCAGTCTGAGGATGACTGAAAGGCTGAAGAAACCTTGTTTTGGCTGTCTGAGCTTTATCTTCCTGGGCTCCTCTTCAGTAAGTTGGAGGGGAGAAAATTCCAGGATGCTGTTTGTCCCATCAATCTCAGAAGTGGTGACTTCCACCAATAGCTGCAGTGTATGGTTAAATACACATGGGACAAATACCCCTGCACTCCCTAAACTTCCCATATCACCATTGTCATATGTTGCATGTAAAGCTTGAAGGTTCCCCTTGGATTTGACTATTGGTTGTTTTTTTTTAAGTTTTGATGAATATCAATACTTTAAAAATACCTATGAAGGCTTCTCTTCAACATCCTGATGCTTTTCACGCTTGAGTCTTTGGTTCTGCACAAGGTTTTCAAGCCAAAGAGGAATGCGAGGTTTCTCATCAGCTACAGTGTGCATTGTTGTGCTTTCTGTGACACTGGGCCAGGCCCTATGGAGATGACGTCTTTAAATACCTTTCAGAGGAAGAAAATAATTGGATTTAGGGCATATGATTATGTTATGTACAAAGAGAATAGTTGCCCTTTTCTGGGATCTGCCTAGTTCTCTTGAGTTTAATTAACTCTTAAATTACAAAAATGCATTCGTTTTTCATTTTAATGGCATAAATAATGTACATTTTCTAAGTAGTAATAAGTAGAATAAGTTTGAAGATTTTGAACAATTACTTTTGGTATGGTTTTTAATTTAAAGGTAAATTGATTTATCGTTGTACTTTTCAAAGTCAAGAAGAATTGTGGCATTAACATTTCTGATATAAATACAATGTACTGTAATAGAACTTAAAGGTCTACTAACTAAAGTGTATTTAATCTTGTTAATTCTTCATTGAAGTAGAGAATTGTAATGGAAATGCTGGCAAAACAGGACTGCAGACATTGCTGTCTGTGCACTCATCCTTTGCAGGAGAGGATAACACCTTCTGGACAGTGTTCTTGTAGCATTTTCTGTAAAGCAGCTTTGAGCTCTTTAGTATGGTCTCAGCAAGTATGCAGCAGTACCAATGGCAAATTTGTTTCCATGTTATTCCATCTCTGAACAGTTGGGTCAAACTACCTGGCTGATGTTTAAAACTTCTTAGACCCAGGAGGATGACTAGCTTCCAAAAAAATCATTGAAGTCACTGATTTCTATGAAGTCATTCATCAAATGCAATAATAAATGGTGACTCTTTCTTGGACATTTTTCTGGGGAGGAGAACAGATGGCTGGTCATACTGGAGGGGCAGCAAAGCACATATTCCACTTGCATTTGGCAGCCCCTACATAGGCAGGTATAGCTGAGGGTGGGGTTACTTGCAGGTTTTTGGCCACAGTGGTTAATTTTTAATCTGTAGGTATGCTTTAAATTGAGCTATTTTATGAGTTTTCTGCCTCCCAGCTATGATCTTGTTCTTGCTGCCCGATCTAAACACAAGCTTCCTTCTGCCCTTTTATCCTGCAGAGAGCCCATACCTGCATGCTGATTATGATTAGCGTTGTACTGGTAGTAAACATTCTCAGGATGCATCCCTAGGTCCCAGAGTTCATCCTGTGCACACCAGCCTATCTGCTGCCTCACAGCACCCAGCAATCCAAGGCACGCTGTGTAGAGCTCCAGAAGTGGGCATGCCTGCCACAGATTAGACTTTGGCATGCTGCAGTCATGGCTTTGCACTCTGCAGAGTGCATGGCACGACTTGCTAACTACTGCAGATACTGGAACTGTGAAATCAAATGGCCTTGAGTCAAGACTGGTGGGGCAGGAAGAATTAAATTAACTTTCTGTGCCAGCAGAGTTCCTTGCATCTTGAGGAGGAGCTTTGCTGAGGGAGGTCAGTGAGATTTTTTCCTGCTGTCTTTTTCTTTCCCCTACAATTTTTTGTTCTTTTTTACTCCACCTCCACTGACATGCTTTTAATTCTGACAGGGAGCTGCTAAACTGAAGAACTGAAAGCCAGACTTAGTGGAGCAGCTTTAAGAACGAATTTATCTCCTGGTCAGGATTGCTCATCCCCCAGCCCTTTTTTTTTTTCCCTCCTTGGCTCTGGTGGAATGAGAACTCTCTGGCTTTTTCAGGCCCGTTTGGCTGTCTGGGATCTTTTGTGAAAAAGGAAATTGTAGTTACTTTGTTCAATCAGTCTTTTTGTGGATCTCTGAACACCAGAGCATCCTTCAAGGACTGAAAAAAAAAAAATCTAGGGTGAATCTGTCTAGAAGATTGAATAGATTTCCATCTTTTGGTAACTTTGTTTTTTTTCTAAATGAAGATGTCTGTGAGGGGTGTGAGGAGCTTGAAAGTAAGTTTTAATAGGATGAATGGGATTTGATGGATAAGAAGAAAAGTATAAGAAGAAAAGTACCGCTCTCATCCCTAATCTGATATCTGTTCAAAGACCTAGGCAGAATTTTTACTTTATATCTAAATTTTCTGAAGAGCACCTGGTTGTCATTTCTCCTATTGTGTACTGGATAAGTGTTGGATCATATGGAAATGAATTGTTTTAGCTAATTTGGTGTATTCCCTTTAGGGATCAAACCCATATTTTAGTTGACAAGCTACCTTTAGGTTTTCAGTTTCTCTTAAACAGCATACAACAAAAAAGGTGAAATAATAATGACTGAAACAAAAAGGAACATTTTTTATTTGTACAACTCCATGCAGTCAGGAACTTTCTGTGTGTTAAAGTAGGAAATTTTCATCTACATCTATTCTGCTATCTGATCATTTTAGCAGTATTGATTTCCTGTGGTTCAACAAGTCAGTGTGACTCTTCCTTAAGAAAAATCATGGTAGCAAAATACATTGTTTCAACAGTCTTTACCAGTAGGTTTTTTAATTGTTAATTATAGTATTTACAAAACTGAGAAAGTTCATAAGTTGCTATGAAAAAGATGGAATTTGGAAAAAGATGTATGGGGTTTTTTTTGGGGTACCTGGATAGAAAGGATAATTGTGAAAATCCTGTTAAATTTACGGAGCCTCTTGTCTGTGAGTATGGACAGTTGTCTACTTAGTTTAACTCAGTGGTACTGATGTGCCTTTGAAGCAGTCTGATAAAATCTTCCTAGAGTCTGCCCAAAGTTAACACATTTGGTGACTGGTAACAAGTATAGTTTTTACTGTAAAGAGGCATATGCTTAGCAAAATGACACATCTGAATATTGCAATGTAAATGTCCTCACTTTTTTACTTTTTTTTTTTCTGTAGTGCTCTCCCCCTCCATCTAAGCAGTAGGCATTAAGCATGAAGGCAGTGCAAGCAGTAAACAGGAGATATATTTTAATTTTAAAATCTTGGCCGGGGTGTCCGAGGCAGATAAGGCAGGAAACCTGATAAGTCTTCTGCAGGGACTATAGAATGCTTGAACCTCACCTATCCAGTGTTGTTTTGGGCGCACTGGAGTGGAGGTTATCTCCACCTGGATAAAAGCCAGATCTTCTGAGGCTAGAAGCTTCCTGCTACCTACTGGAGATAGTAATGGGTCCTCTTGAGCAAATGTCTACTGAGACCATGGGGCTAGGCAGGCAGCAGGGCCCGTGAGAACCTGGGACAGGAGGTGCTCATGGCCCTCATTAGAGCTTGTCCTGTTATCAACAGCTAGATCAGATAAGGAAAACTTATGCAAATTTTTTTTTTTTAGGCATGCTAGGGTGGTTTGGGTGTTTTTTCTGGGAGTCATAAACCCTGCCAAAGTAAGATTCCATTCTTCTTTTAAAAGTATGTAGGATGCATTAAATATGCTTCAAAGCAGCTTGTGCTGTGAGTGTTTCTAGCATAGAAATACTTTCCTTTAAAACTGTGGATCTTGTCACAAGTCCAGGATGACTTTTAGTCTTCTTCAGACATTCCTCTTTACCTCCTTTATGGTTAGAAGAAGCTAACCTGTGAGATACTCCAATCCCATCCCAGAAAGAAGCATTCTGGTCCCAGAAACTTTGTGCTGTGGGCTGCAATAGTATTGTGACAGGTGAGTAATAGAGAATCAGGGATGCAATATGTCCTCAGTTGCACTCTGGCTAGCTTCAATGGGTGTTTTGCATGAGAAAAGTAAGAAGGATTTGGCTCGTGCTGTAATAAATCCCACTCAATCCTATTGAAACCCTGCATAGCATCCAGTGATAAAATACTTACTGGTTCTGTCCCTTGATTCCTGCATGCAAAATCTTTCTTAAATTACCTTTTGTGGGTGACCCACACCTGAAGCCAGACAAGTAAATGTGAACTAGTCTGGTACGGATGCATGTTTTTAATAGCTGATTAGCAGGGAGAGCTGTAGAAAAATTAGACCTATGAGGATTTTATGATTGACTAAGTAATTAAATGACCTTATAGTTATTCTTCTTCCTTTAAAGGTACACATGTGCAGGTATTCTGTTGTGGGAAAAAATCAGACTTTGCAAATGTCAGCTTTCATGAGCTGACTCATAAAAATGGCATCTCATGGCTTTTCTCAAAACAGCTGGTTAATCCAATGATTAACTGTGCTCCAGGAATGTCTGTCTTTAAGTTTACTGTTCCATTTGTGAAATAGTCTCATTTTATAGGTCTCTCAGAAATATCAGGTGACCATACCCCAACTGAAGGGAAGAGGCACTTCCACTATTCTCTTAAGCTTTTTTTCCCTCAGATTGACAGATTCATTCCTAGAAAACTCTGTTTGAACCCTGCTGTCCCCCAATCACAGTATTTTCACTGTAGAGCAAAGAATTCATCTCTTCAAGCATTGCATTGATTGCATGGTTTGAGGCCAAGCTTCGAATTTGTCCTTGGCAAAGATGAACAAGGTCTCTCCTTGTTTTCTCTTCATCTGTAAATCTCTAACCATACTGACTGATGGCTAATGAAGTGTATGGAAAGTGCTAGAGGTTGAGATGTTTTGCTTGTGACTCAGCATGATTTTCTCTGCTTTTCAACAAATACTGCTAATAATTGTCAGATTTTATTAGATTTGGTTTCTTGTTTTCTATTTCATGCTGTATATTATGCTAATTTAGGAAATGAAATTAAAAGTGTGGTTTTGTTCTTGCATGCATTGGTGACAAAAAAAATACCCATTTACTTCAGAGTTGCCAGAATCCAGGTCCCAGTTGTAATGCTGATGCTTGCACATAGTTCTCCCCAGCTGTAAAGGACTGTAAAAACTCGTGAAGAAATGAAAGGTTAATTAATAATTTTGCAGGCCTCAACATTCATTGATTGTTCTGAGTTATGCCTGAACTTTCCCAGAATACTGTTAAAGCTTTTTTGTTGTTTGATTTTGTGATGTATTTGTTGACAAATGTATCATACAGAGCATCATACAGAGTTGAAGTAAGTGTTTATTAAAATGGCTTAATTCCTTTTTTCATTCTTCTAAACTGCCACTGACCCTACCTGAAAATAGCCACTTAAAAAAAACCAAAAAACCTTCCATGCTGAGAAACTCTTTGAATGGGCATACTGCAATGCGAAACCCATCTTATAATAGAAAATATCAAATGTTCAATGAAAATAATGGCAACACAAACACAAATACTGTTCATGAGATGCAGCTTGAAGTGAAAATAAACGCACTGAATGTGTCTAATCAGCCAAATAGGTGGTGAATTTTAGGTGGTGAATTGATGAGATCATTTGTTTGTATTGATATTTCAGAAGCATTTTAAATGTTTGTTCAGAACAGCTAATTCAAATGGTAAATAAATAAAGACATCCACTCCAGAGTGTTGAAAATGATTAACCTTACAAAATAACAAAGACTTATTACAGTTGTGTAAAAAGAACCTTTCAGTTTTGGTGTTAATTGAAGTGAAACTAAAATAGTTACTTCAGGAGGTTCTTTTTACCAAATGGATCTTTAATACAGCTTTCTTTACTCTTTTCAGTGAAAGAACAGAAAATGAAGCTCTAATAAGGTAAGATTTTCTTTTTATTCCACTTTAGTAAGATATTCAAGTTAATTTGAGATAATTTTAACAAATATACTCAGCATTTTAGTCTAGATCCTGGACCAGCAGATTTCAGCATTTCACTAGTAGATCCCAGTTTGGGTCAGTATGTCAAAGCACAAAAAAGAAAGAGTACATAATTGCAGAATTAGTCTAACTTTTTTCGTTGGTGTTGTTACTGAACCACTATTTGGTCATTAATCAAAATAAGATGGCTTCATAAATTTGGAAGCTTTTTTTTGCCTGTAAGGAATTTGCAGGTTATTATTTTTCAGCAGATGCTACAGTTTTCACTACGCAGTCATTGAAAATCTTCATTTTATTCCAGTTTGAAAATGAAATATTGGAGGATATGCTGATAAAATAAGCAGCTTGGTCACAGATTTTTGGTTTTTGAGATGTGATGGTGGGAGTTTATGAGCTGTGTAGTTAAATTAATAAAGGAGGGGTGAACTCTTTTGGGAGTGAGTATTTCCCCTTATATATAACATAATTCAGCTGCATTCTGAAAATGGATGCTGCATCATCTGCTAGATTGGCAAAAAGCAGAAGAAGGTCTTTCAATACACTACCAGCTGTAACAGATGTTAAAAATGTGGTTTTACCTTTCCATTTCTTCCATTGCCAGTGAGGATGCTGATACGTGTGTCACCTAGAAAATGAAGCTAGTTGTACAAAAGCAAGTTGTTCTGACAGGCAGCTGAAGTATGAACCTGTTCAGAGCATTACAAAAATACATAATTACTTTCTTGTCACAGTTAATATTTCAGCTATAATAGTCATTCTCAGGATTCCAAGGAAGGGAAGTGTCGTTGGTTATTGTTATCTTTTCCTCCCATATTTGCCTGGTTTGGTTTTTTGTATCAGTGGTTAAAGTGAAATTTTGCAGAGTTGTTAGCTGGATTTCATACACCTCTTTCAAGTCAAATGGCTTCCAAATGGAAGAGTGTTCAAAAGAAATTTTTTTAAAGCTGTTGACATCAGTAAAAGTTGATATGTCTGCATAAACTGTGTTCCTGGTTTGCAGAGGGGCATTCTTGGAATAGGGAACAGGGAGGCTTAAAAAGAAAAGACATTTAAGCTATGCAAAATATAAACTGCTAGAAACCACAAGTGAGTAGAAATGTGAAGTATTAATGGAAAAAACAGTAGCGTTGTGAAAAAGTAATGAGGTGTCATAATAAATGGTGGTGGTGTAAATAGCAGACTATCTTTGCAATTCTTACTTTGTATTGGAACTTGGAGAGTGTGGGCATCTATTTGCAGCTACAAAGGTGTGTGCTTATATAATACATCTCTGAGACAGCAAGATGCTGCTGCTTTTCACCCAATCAGTGAGAGGGACTGAAAACCCTTCTGGAATAGGGCTGATGAAGCTAAGGAACTTTATAATGTGTTGAGAACCACATGGGTAGTGCAGGGATTTAGTAAATGCCAGAAGAAATTCTAGTTCTGAGCAGTCTTTGTACACTGATCTCATCAGCGTCCACGATCCAGGAAGAGCACAAGTCCTCCTTCTGTCTCTTTACCAAGATTCAGCCATACAAGCACTGGCCAAACGTTGCAAAAACGAATTAAACTTGCTGTGTCTGTAGTTGATCACCTAACACAAGGGAGCCTTATGTGGAGCCTCTGAATGCTACAGTAATACAAATACCTAAGTAATGTGCATAAGTAATATAGGATGACAGCAGTGGTGGAAATTTACTTATTTTGTTTACCGGAGTCACAGCTGGAAGTATTTTAGGGTGTACATATCTCACTCCTGGATTTGTGCCTTGGCAGCGCCTGCAGAAGTACCAGGTCATTTTTATGTGATTTGACATATGGGCAGTAGAAAACCACCTGCCACCAGCCATCTTTTTCTTTCTAAGTTAACTGTAGTGTTTAGTAACTATTGATCCAGTTTGAGCTAGAATTTATCAGTTAGGTTGAAAATGAAGCTGTGCAGGTTGAGGTGCTGCTCATCCCAAATTTCCAGGTCATACAAATGCGTGCTACAGAAGCTGGAAAAGCTTGTTAAAGAAGATGTTGAATGCCTACCCTTTGCATTTGAATTGAGTTTTCTCTTTTAGTCTCTTTAGTCAAAAGCTATCTCTAATACAGCACCACAGATGCTGTGTGATTTACTCAAGAATCCCTGTCTTGGTTTGCCAAGGAGACAAACTATTTATCTCAGGTAAGAGAGTTTTGAGGTGTGATGTGGTTAGTATCTAAAAATATCAGTGTAGGGAGATGGGATAGGGCTCCAACAGAAAAAAACATAGGCAAGATAAGCAAGAGGAGTTCACCTTGGAATTATGATACCGTGGGTGTAATTAACCGTTGGAAATGCTTAGAAAGGAATGTGGTAGATCACTTGGAGTAATTAAATCAAGATTAGATCTGCTTCTGAAATATCTTCTAGTAGAGTTACAAGTTCTTGTGCTTTGTAAAGAAATTGCTGCATGAGTATTACAGGCTGTGCCAGGCAGGAAGTCAGACCAGATTACCATAAGAGTTCCTCCAGGCCTTTTAAATCCACATCTCCACCAACAAAGGCTCTTATGTGGTACAGGCTGCCACAGAATTTCCAAACCTGAGGTGGAGCAGGTCACTCTTGTTTCAGTGGTGAAAGGTTAAAAAGTCTTTGAGCAGATCCTTGCAGAGACATGGTGGTGGGTGCTCAATGCTGCTGAGCTTGTACATTTTGTATGCTTCAGTCCCATGTTCCAATACTGAGCCAGTTTCTGCCCTTGTCTGATCAGCCTTGTCTGATCAGCCTTGTCTGAGTTAGTAGGTTGTATATTTTATTGAGTTTAGTGAAAAATAATAATTATTCTGTGATACTTGTTGAATCCCTTCTGTGAAACAAGTAAAGTCCTGAATGAGTTCAGAATTTTCTTTGGTTACTCAGTGAACATAATTCCATTGTCTTTAACGCAGGATCTTCTGTAGCCACTGTTAATACCCCTATGAGTAGAAAGGGCAGGGGGCATTTTTAGCAGATTATGTAGAATTCCTAGGATAAAATAATCTGCTTTCCACAAAACTGAAAGAAGTAATAACTTGTATGTTTGCTCTGTGACCTGCATGTAACACTGAGAGTGGAGGACACTCATCTTTTAGTTCTCTTCAGCAACAGGAGAGTGTATTCTTGTCTTACTGGGTAAGAGACAGCAGATCCTTTTAATAGAAAAGACATTAAAATAGATAATAAAGTAATTTTATACTAGAAGAAACACAAAACACCGTGGTGAACAAGAATAGACCCTGGCTCCTTCTTGTTACTTTGATAAGCTCATTAATTTCAACATTCAGAATTAATCAGGAATTACTGTGCAAAATCTTGCAAATGGAAAAATCCACCAACTTGAGCTCAGAATTATGTCACCCTACTGTACTTAGGTTGCATAGCTTTTGTTACAGGAATGTTCAGTGTAATTCCACAGCAGCATGACAGGAAGAACAGCTAAAAGTTGTCCTGGCCATATATGGGGATAAAATCTTATTCAGGAAAGTTTTCATGTAATTCTCACTCTGTAGAAAGATCTATGAAAAAGCTTTTCTGAAAAATTATCCAAGGTAAATTCAAGAGTGATCCTAGGTATATTAGAAGGGTTTTTTTCCAGAATACCTGATACCCAGCCTGACAGAAGGTAGTTTGCACTTGGTACCTGATCATCCCTACTGTTCTCCCTCCCTGAACCAAAGTGTACTTACAGTTTACACATATGAGCCTAAACCTGAATTGGAAAAAATATTGGACTAAAATAATAGTAGAACTGAATTAGAGAAGAAAGATACCATTGTGTTTGATAAACCAAAGTATGGGGGTTGAGATCAGTAAGTTTGTGTCCCTCCATGTGGAGACTCAACCTGTTTTCATGGACATCCAAGAAAGAGGACAAAACGCTGGAAAAAGATAAAAGGATAATTACTCTTGGTAGTAGGTTAGGGATTCATGGCTGTGGTGAAAGGAAAGAAGACTTTGGTTAGTCAGGAATCAAAGATGTTTGCTTGGTTGCTATGCAATAATAGTTGTGATTTTTCAGCAAGAGGTTTCTTTTGCACCACGTCTCTTGAAAATATAGGACATGCTTATGGTTTTCACAAATTCCTGATAGCCATAATACTGACTGTGGAGAGTATTTAAAAACAAACTTCAGGATGTCTCTTTTCCACATGTTTTTGCAACCAGTGAGTCACTTTTAATGGATACTTCAGTTCTGAAAAGGAATGGAGGAGACAGTGCGATGGAAGAAAATTGCCCTCTCCATTATTTCAGACATCATATTTCTGCTCTTTCTTTCCACGTGAAAGCTTGTGGCTAAGTCATTTAATGTAAAGGAAAACAATCTTTTCTACAACAGAAGAAGTGCCTCTACTGGACAGTGGCACACAAGCCTGGAAAATTGACTTTGGTTATCACTGGGTTTCCTTGGCATTTCTTTCTGTTCAGGCAATTAATGCTGTAAAAGCATTCCACATGACAGAAAAGAGCAGTTTTGTTGAGGTCTGGGGAGTTCCTTTGGCGCATCTCCAGTACACTGCTAGTCCAAAATTCATTGTATCTAAGAACTTCACTTGCTTTAAAAGCTCAGTTTTACTGCATTTGAAAGCTATTCAGTCTTGTTTCCTGCACTTTGTTTACTTAGGAACCCCTATACAAGAATCCGTGATTTTGCCTGGGTAACTTGCTGCTCTCTTCCAAAAGAGAAAAATACTGGTTTTGAAGTTTTTTAGATCCGCATGCTAGGTTGGGACACAAGTCTGTGTAAAGAAGTACCTGGTGCTTACACTGTGCTCACAGTGTCTGCTCAGATGAGAGTGCTGTGCTCACTGTTACAGAGCTCTGCAAAAACTGTCGATTCAGGGAAATTCTGCTGCCATGAGAGAACGGGAGCATCAGGAATGTTCTCTCCCACTTAATGGAAACGTGGCTTTTGGTGACTAGTACATTTTAAAAATAGCAGATTGCGTGTATGCTCATTTACAGAGTCCAACTTGAACATCACAAGGATGTTCAGGACAGCAGATCCCACTCTTTGCTGCAGCCCTGGGAGACTGGATGAGGCTCTGGTAGCAGCAGGCTGGTACAACATATGTCTGGCTGCTACCAAAAGGGATTTGCAGCTGTACAATTTTTGGTTTTGAGTAACCTTTAGAAGAGTGCATCTGAAAAATTGCCAGGATGGCCAAACAGATTAATGCCCATCAGCAGGAGAGACAGCTGTTCATTTGACAACATCTGCTTCATTTGACTGTGTGGATCATCTTACTGGAGGGAATGGGCTCCAGAGACCTGCCTGTGGAGAAGAGAGGCAGGTAGGACCAAGTGCACTGTGCCAGAAATTCTCTTCATCTTTGACATTGCAGAAATGGCCTTGCCTTACGGATGTGATAGAGGGGTAGGCTGCTTGTCTAATTGTTTGACCTTTGCCCTCCTGCACATAGCCCCTCTATTTCAGACCTGAGGGATCCTATATTTACAGAAAAGATGGGTTAACTACAGAATATTTCAGATGGCTGCACCCTACAGCTAGCACTAATCAAAACCTTCCCTTACCCTCCAACCCTCCTTCATAACTGTGAAGTTATGAATAAGAAAGTAAAGGTTGAAAAGTCCATGTTGGCTGAATAATACTGTCCTAATCTCTCTAAGCAATAAGTATTCTCTGCCTTTTAACTCACTTTAAGGGTCAAAAGCCTGTCTAGAAGCTGCTAGAGATCTAAACAGTGTTAGCTAGATTTGCTTCTAGGTCATTCTCATTCAGCACCATCCTCAGAGCAAACTTCGGTTCTATTGTTTCAGTTTCCCCATCTGTGGCTTTAATCCAGTTCTCTTTCTTTAATCACATCCTACGTAGAATTGTCTCACAGCTCTTCTCCACTCCAAGTTTTAGGTCTCAGTTGTTGTGCAGGAGACCCTGTGAATGATTTTATTTTGAGATAAACAGACAGTAAAAATGTACACCAAGGCACAAAATCTTTTCTCATCAGTTATTTGCCAAGCACATTTAATTATTTAGTGTAGCTTGTAATAGTAATGAAGTCCTTGTAACATGAGGTTTAACACTCTCCTATTAGTTTTTCCCTAAGAGGTGGGAAAAGACTTCTATATTTTTGTGTGCAAACTGAAAGCATGAAGCTAACGAGATTTGACTGAGAATACGTAAAAGGGGCTGGAACCTTTTAGTTCTTCTTAAGAGTTTTGCTAATAGGTAGTAAATCCAAGCACATCCCACAGTTAGATAAGATTCTGCCTGTGTTGGCAAACCAGAAGGTGCTGTCTGATGCTTTGCCAAGGCAAAACAGAGTTTTCTTGGACCAGCTGTATTTTTTTAAATGTTTAGCTTAGTAAAAAGAAAAGCTGTAAGTCTCACTCTCGCTCAGGAGGTATCATTCAGAACAATTTTTTATAGCATGATAGATTTCATGTGCTACAAAATAAATATTTAATCAGTGGTAATATTTTTGGTTCCCTCAGGCAGGGAGAGAAGTTCTAACTTTTTACTCAAGTAAGTCCAAATGGAATCTAGCAGGAAGTTCACAATAAAATACACTTATATCCTGGTGATTTTTAAAATGGATTTTATGTTCAGCAAGCCAGGAATGATGGCTGATTTTGTTCCTGACAGAGAACACTTTATCTCAAAGTTAAAAAGCCCCTGTCCCCAAAAAAGGAAAAGAGCCCAAAAAGAATCTGTGTTTGATTGGTTTGAGTTGTATGATGAACTAGATCAATTATAATTACAGTAATTTCACAGATATAAGCCGCACCTTTTTCATTGAAGACTCCAGCCTACCCCAGTAGTGCGGCTTATATTCAGGTGCGGCTTATAATTGTGAAATTACTGTACATTGAAAAAAGGAAAAGAAAAGGAAGAAAGGCAGCCTGAAATGCTTTGTTTACAATCACAAAGCTGCCTCAACCACGCCAGCCCAACTGAATGACTGAAGGTAGCAATCTCCATAGAGTTGCACTTACTGGTTAGTTTCTAATTCCTTGATTTTATGTCATCTACTGGGATCTTTATTTAGGGGCTTTACTTTGAAGCACAAAAGAATATTGTGTGCAGGGAATATTTCTTACCTTGACAGCTGCACTGTCAAGTAGCAGAGTTTGACCCTTGGAGGACACGAGATCTCTAAGGGTTTCCTACAAAATCTCTATGATCTTCATCAAACAGGAGGGTGGGAGACAAGCACTTGAATTTTGTGCTCCTCCTATGTTTGCAGAAGAAGCAAGGACTAAATGGAGCCCACCTTATTTTCTTCTTCAAATGTGTACCACTGAGTGAGGCTTCTTCTGCTGTTTTCCCTTTCTGCTCAAGAGTCAGAAAGAACTCTTCCCTGGTACCATGATGGACAGACCTCTGTTTGTAATGGATCAGTCTTGAAAAACTGATGATGCTTACATCTAAGAAAATCTTTCAGAACACATCTGCTCATTCGTGCTCTCTTTTGATCTGTTGGAAACTCATTCTCATCTTTCTAGCCATCAGCATCTTTCATTATCCTTTCACAAATTAATTTAAAAATCAATCATCCCTTCTTTGATTTAATAATCCCAGAAAAGAACAAACAGAGGTAAAGGTAAAAGAATACAATTTCAGGAGGGAAATTGTGTGTTCTGAACTGAAATTTGAATGCATGTGCACCTCACAGATAGGCAGCAGGTTTCTCTAATATTCACCCAGAAATCAGGGGAAGTATTCCCTGCCATGTCTGTCACCAAGGAAAAGTAGTACTGAAATTTTGCTGACTCTCAGGATGTCAGGTTAAAATTTGTCACATTCTTTTAGTTGTAGTAGATACATGGTGCAGAGAGACAATACTATTGAACAGTTATGACAAGTTTTGAAATTTCCGATTTTCTTTATATTAAGATGCCAACCATGGACACTATCAATCTCTCCCCCAGATTGGGACTGATTCAGAGAGCCTTAAGTTTTCAGATAAAGAGTGGGTTTGTAAAATGTTAAGGCATACAGGATAGTAAGATTTTCAGTGTAGAGCTGCCTTAAAATACAGTGTCAGTACTAACCCATCAAGATTTCCAGTTAAGCAGCCGCAGTGCAGATGTTCACCAGCTCTGATTTTCTTGAGATAACGGATGTTGTGCTTTTTCTGGCGTGAAATTCCATTTCTGAAAACAAATTTATTGGAAAATACTTAGATTCATAGGAGGATCTCCTGCTTTGCCAGCAGCAAAAGCTAAGTGAAAATGACAGGGAGTGCTCACTTCTTTCCGCAAGTTCTGTCTTCAGTGGGAAAATGGCAGGCTGACCCTGGTGTGCTCCAACTCTGTGTGGGAGGATTTGATGTACTTTGTTCCCAAAAGTTGGTTGTCATTGCAGCTTTCACATATGGAAAGAGACCGAGGTTAAACACGAGACTGCTGTAAAAATGTACTAGCATTCATAATTATGTTTAAATTATTATTATTCCTTGCTTCATTGAAATAAAATTAATAGAGGAATGTAAAATAGCAACAGAAGAGAAAAAAAGTTATTTCTTGTCCTTATAGGATCATGAAGTCATAGAATGGGTTGGAAGGGACCTTAGAGGTTATCTAGTTCCAAGCCCTCTGCCTAAGATATGGACACCTTCCCCTTGACCAGGTGGCTCAAAGCCCCATCCAGCCTGGCCTTGAACACTGCCAGGGTTTGGACACCCACATGTTCTCTGGGCAACTTGTTCCAGTGCCCCACCACCCTCACAGAAAAGAATCCTGACCAGGTTCCTAAATCCTGGTTCTGATAATATTGCAGTCATTGTATCTAAACCTTTTGGATCCTCTTAACTTCTGCCTTCCTTAAATTGCCAGTACAGTTGCTCCAACTAATTCTTAAATGGAGTGGAAATTACACAAATAGGAGTTATTTGAAGCTGCAGAATGATTTTACACTCATTATTATGTAAAGAGCTAGAACTGCACAGCTGACCAGAAAACAGTTCTTAATTCAGAATTCCAGCCCTTTTTTCACTTCATTGGCTTTGTAAACTTCCCTCTAGTCTTTATGCACTATTTTATGTGGTTTAACTGAAATTCTGTGAAAATAAAGGAAAATGAACCATGGAGAAATGTGGAAGGATAGATGAAGTGAGAGATTTCACATCGGAATGGGGCGTAGAGAAAACAGTTCTGTAAGAATGGTTTGATCAAAATGTTTGGGATGACATAGAAAAAAAAATTGATTAATTGAGAAAGAATGCATGACAGGAAAGATTGTGTTTTTTTGGACTGGAAGAATCTTCCGCAACGACAGCAAGTGGCATAGTCTTCCAAAGAAAGTGTCTGTATCATTTGGGAGCTGAAAACTTGGTTGATTAGAGACTAGAAAATACCAGTGTAGAACCTGTGCTTCTGTAGATGGGCACTCTTCAAGCAGGAAACCTTTTCTATCTCTATATTCTGACTTGCTTGAGAGAGCTCCATGAATCTGGTTCAGGCTTGGGATAAATCCATAAGGTATGTTTTCTCTGCCTGCTCCCTTTTCCCCTAAATGTTGTTATACTGCAGCTTGGCTCTGTCCACACAGTCTGGAGCAGACCGTGTTGTAACTTGCTTTAGCCGCCGCTGAATTTAACAGCTTTTGGCTTTGTATGTCATGCCTTAGGAGAACTCTTGCTCATCTGTTCCCTGAGCCAAAGGAAAACTCCTCCAGTAGCTTTCCCAGTGTTTTCTGTGGCTGGAACACATAGTTACCGATTGTTAGGTGAAGATACACTATCTTAAATCTTATTTTTGTATTTTCAGTTTGTCTAGCTGACATATTCTAAGACAGCCACTTTGACTAAAGCAGTGACAGAGGACTTTCCCAATGGATTTTCTTTTCTTTTCCCTGCACTCCATGTAATTAAATTCTTCCACTGGTGGGAAAAAGGCTTTTCCTTGATGTAAATGTGTGGCAAGTAGTTGAATACGGAGCCAGTTAGTCACATTTCCCTGCTAAGCATAGTATTTCCAACATTTTTCATAACAGAAGGACTTATCTTTGTTTCCTAGCCCTGTACGGTTGGCTTTCTGATCCTATTGTCATTTAATCTCTTGAAGGAAATGCATCCATTGGGAAATTATTAATAGGATCTCAATAAACATTTGGATTATATTTAGCAAGTACAAATCACTAGGAGATATTTGCATATTTATTTGTTGAATCTCAGCTTCCACTTCAGGTTAGATGAGACATAAACAATTATACATCCCCTCTGGCAAAGAATTAGTCTTCAAAGCAAGTCAAAGTAACTTGGGAATTGAGAGGAAGATTTCTGAAGTTTTAGAAGGAACTGTGAAAGGCTTGTGCTTTGTTTTAGCTCCATACATTCTATGTCGAGTATGGAATTAATGTTGAGACGTTGATACATCTTGTTCGTTTTACTCTAATATATCTATCTAAAAATATTTATGGCAGCACTGGTCAGAGACTGCACCTTTGCCTGCATCATTAATGTAAAAAATTACCCTAATTTAAAGCCAGCTAAAATATTTCAGGGGTGGTGGTTTGTTTGTTTGTTTGGGGTGGGGTTTTGTTTATTTGTTTTTTATTTTCCCAGAGTCCATGGATCAGACTCTGCATTGTACTTTGTAATGAGACCACAGATAACTGCGATCTGCCAGAAAGGTTTTAATAGGTTTTGTGCAAGATCCAGGATCAGGAGGCCAGATCCCACAGCATGCTTTTGTGCCCTAGCAGAGGAAATACCTCTTTGGATGTGTTCTTGGCCTGCTTCATTTTTGGAGAATCTCTGTGTAAATTATAAGTGAAAATTAATGTAATTAATTGTAATTAGCATAGTGTTTATAGTGGATACATGTTAAAGTCTTTAACAACAGTGCAGAAGACTTAATAGTTTCCAGGAACTGTAGATTTACAGCAGCAATTAGATCATTTAGGCCAACCCTGAATACCTTTTGAACTCTGCATTTACTGTCCATTTGCATCTTTGAAAACACTCCCACTTATTGACAATTAAATTTGATGCCTCTTCACTTTGTTTACATGAAAGCAATTGGCATACTCTTTCTGTTTGTGTCTCAGTGTGCCTTATTTATTTAGTAGCATTGCTGGATTTTAAGTTCTTGGGAGAAACCAAAGCATTAAGGGCACAAGGCTTACCTGCTGTTCATTGCTTGTCCTTCCTTGCATGCCTGGATTTGCAGGAAAGACTTGCACTGAAAGTGAGACTGATAAGCTCCCAGTTCTCAAAACAAAGTGCTATTTTTATTATATAATAAAAGACTTGAGATGACACTTGGCTTGGTACTCTGTTCCTACACATGTTCTTTGAAGCTCTGTCCTTAATATTCCTATAAAATTGATGTTGTTTAAAGGGGAAAAAACAATAAAGGGTGTTTTAGAATGTTTGATTCCTTAATGTTATTTTATACTTTGATGGGAATAATCAAGGGTTGGAGTCCGTACTTTGGTTAGCAGAAAGATATCCTTGTTAAATCCTTGAACTGTATTTTCTTTTTAGCCACATACTTCTGCAATAATTGACAGTTTTGCAGAATATTATGTTCAAAATACTATGTTCTGTATGAGATTCATATAAACTTAGTTTTCCTATTTCACAAGCATGAGGAGTCATTTGTTAGTATCTAGCCTCATCTCAGAAAATTAAGATTACTCAGTCTGGATTTGGGATCTCTGACATGAAATTCCTCCCACTACTTCTTTCATTTTCTTCCACTTAGGTAGGCATCCATTTTTCTTCAAATTCTAGTGAAGCTTCATGTACAAGAATCCCTGCTCTGCATTGTAATTACGCCTTCTCTTTTTTTTTTTCTTTTTTTTTTCCTTTTTTTTTTTTAATTTTATTTTTCCCCCCTCGTGTTTACAAGACCAATTTACTGCTTTCAGTGGATTAAACTTGTAGCTGAAGAAGATAGGGTAGTTTTTCTACCTTTGATCACAACTAGAACTTTCCCCCTAAGAGAGCTTAGTTCAGGCAGTGGCCAGAGGAAGCCAGCATTTAATGAAAATTTAGTCTGGATGCATTTCGTGTGGGCTATTTATTTTTCCTTGAAGGCAGAGATGAGGAAGGATGTGCAGTGATGCAGCACTGAATGAAGAATAGCAGAGGAGACACCAAGACTGGATGCAGGAACAGAAGATTTACTTTCTTCAGTGTTACCTGATAGTATCTATTTTTATATAGAAATATCACCTGACAGAAGTCAGGAGGGAGAATATCCAAGTAGTTTAGATGCAGCTAGAGGCAGGGAGCTAAAGCCACAAGGGAATAGAAGAGGCAGTTGAGGTGATCTGAATGCACAGCTGTATATAAAAATAGTAGTTAGAAGGCAGAGGTCTTTGAGGAAGCTGACCACGTGCTGCATGTGGCTATAATCACAGCATAGAAGCTGGCACTAATTGGTAGTGGAGAAATCATGTGAAAGACTGATGTTACGATGGAGAACTCAGGAGGAAAAAGTGAGAGTGAAAGATGAGTGGCATGAGAAAAAAAAGGAGGAGAGGGAAAAAAATGGAGATAAGTAGAGATTTAAAGCTGAGAAGGAAGAAGGATTTGACTAAAGAACTGAAGACAGCAAATATAAGGTAGTTAGGCAGCACCAGGGAAAAAAGGAAAACAAAAACAAACCCCATGAAAATCTGGGTTTCTTAGTGGCAAGCGAAAGATGCAAGTGTGTGAGTCTGAAGACCATTTTCTTTAGGTGGAAAGGCACATCTGTCAGCAGAGTTTATCTGTGGAAAGAGC
Organism: Sialia sialis; assembly: GCA_009812075.1. Lineage (NCBI taxonomy): Eukaryota > Metazoa > Chordata > Aves > Passeriformes > Turdidae > Sialia > Sialia sialis. Next base: position 38,957,276 of record VRYO01002734.1, on the reverse strand, counting down.
AGTGTTTTGTTTTCCAGGACCAAAGGAACACTATGGAAAGACAAAACTGAGAACAGTCCTGGAGAAGAAACTTGAGACAAAGATCTCAGAATTCCTTTTGGAACAAAACAAAGATTAATATATTCAGCTAGAGAAAACTGTCTAAAATCTTGTGGCTAGTGTGGTTTTAGTTGAATTATCTTGGTCTCTGAGAAGGAAGATGGATGAATGATAAGCTAATGAAGATGCACCAAAGGGCATGAAGCACTCAGGGTCATGCAGGCATTAGGAGGTCTTCATGCCATGGGCATGTCTGTAATAGCAAATTAAATGGAGTCCAGAAGCAGTCCCTGGCCCTGGAAATTAAATGTATCTACTGTTGACTGTCCCTGGCCTAGTTTTGGTGTGTACTTACGGGAACTCACCTGAAGTATTCCCAGGTAAGGTCTGAAAGTTATCTTGGGATTGTTCCCGGTAGTCAGTTTGAAAGCAACCACCCTGTTTTGGAGGGTGATAGACTTTATTAGCATGGCACCTTTCTGTGCCAGTTGGCCTCAACATTCTTGGACATGTTTATTTTGCTTGTAGAAATAGAGCTGTAAATGGCACAGTAGATGCAATCCCTTAGAAACTTAGGACATCGACAGTCTTTGATGCAAGCTGTGACAGGCAGTGAATATGATTTCTGCTTTAAAATGTTGCTGAACTGAGATGTTGATGTGCTCTCAGATTTTGTTTTCATGGAGCATGATGCATTGTAGAAGAGTTGGTTATACAAAGTAAGTTTATATGAAGCATGCATTTACTTATTTCCATTTAAATGTTATACTAGCATAAGCAAACATAGGTCATAAATACCACTCCGTCTCACAGAAGGACAGGCTGTAAAATTAAGGAAACAAGGTCGTGAGGTTTGTAGGTACTTCAGTTGGCTGGACTAAAAGCCCAAACATTTAAAAGTAGAGAAAATATTTTTTAAAGTTCCTGAAACTTGTGTGAAAACAAGGCAAATCTCCAGACCTAAACAGATAAGATAAATATCTAGAATGAAATAGGCGTAATATGAAGGTGATGGAGGCATGGAAACTTTGCAGTCAGTGTAGAAAAATGTGTAAAATGAAATTTCATGCGTTGTTCTGGATTTTGAATTCAGGAATGATTCGAACTAAAACAGGAACAGCAAGAAAAGCATCACTGAGAGCCTTTATCTCAGCAGAACAGGCTAGCAAAGTGAAACACAGAGCATGATAAAAAGGTTCCTTGATAAATACAACAGGGAAAGGGCTGGTACAGAGGACAGCTGATTAATAAGGCTAAACAGTGTTGACACATGAACAAAGTTAGTAACAGATGTCAATTTTAGCAGAAAGCAGTCAATGTATTCTGAAACTAAAGTTAGATCATCCATGTTACTACAAGCAGCATGCATCTCAGCTGGCATTTTATAAATGGGTTCATGAACGTGACCTGTTCTTAACCGGGCGCAAAATCAGTTTTGTGAGGAGCTCCAGAATGAGCAGGAGGATTTGCACTTTCCTTTCGAATGCCTTGGCTTCCGAAGAGCCAAATGCAACGCTTTTGGAAAGGACTGTGCAGGGTATTTGGCAGTTCTCCTCCATCATATCATCAGTCTTTCAGCAGTCATCCTACACTCATGGATCCTTTCCTCTTCAGTTACAGAACTATAGAATCATATAATGGTTTGGATTGGGTCTTTCACTAGTTGGGGTTGCTCAAAACCTCATCCAACCTGTCCCTGAACAGTTCCAGGGATGGAGCTTCGATAGCTTCTCGGGGTAACCTGTTCCTGTGTCTCAGCACCCTCACAGTAAAGAATTTCTTCCTAATGTAAACCTTCTTTCAGTTTAAAGACATCAGTTGTCCTTACGCTGCATGTCATTGTAAAAAGTCCCTCTCCCGATCTCCTGTAGGCCCCCTCTAAGTGCTGGAAGGTGCTCTTAGGTGTCCCCAGAGCCTTCTCCAGTTCTGCCCTTTAGATTTTTCTGCTGAGGCTTGATGTTGTATGTGTTCTCCATGGTCCTGCCATCACAGGTTGTGTCCTGCGTTCCTGGTTCAGCTGTATGGGAAATCAAGCCCACACACAAGTTCACCTGTATTAGCTTGTCTCCAGGCAGCCTTGGATCAGACTGTTGCACTGTTTCTTTTCTTGGTATGCCCTGTTGCTAGAGCAAGATTTCATGGAGACCATTCAAAGTGCATAATATTAATGTTTTGTTTATGTGTGACTGAATGTGAATTGATAACCCCAAATTGTAACACAAGGTAATTTTAATGTCTTTCTTATTATTTCTGTTGGCTTTTATGTATTTCTATAAATACTGTGTAGTTGAATGAATACCAGACTGATGAATGTGGAAGCCCTCCGTGTCTCTAAATGAAAACTTTCAAATATAAATAGCTTTAAAACTATAAATAGAAAAATCTCTATACTATATTTATCACTGAGCACTTTTTTTTCCCCTTTTCACAGCATCTCCCATTTTATTTTTAGTGATGCTTACTTAAAATAGTTTCCTGCTTTCCTGTTGGCGATTATATGGCCACTGTGGAATCTTAAGTGATGTCTAAGCCAGATGGTAAGGAAAGTGTTCCTTACTTGAGCAGTGTGAGTCTGAAGTCTGTTCAGACCTTCTTCACTGATGGCATCAGCTTTTTCTGTTCAGCTGATTTCATGTACATATTCCTTAGCTGGTTTCAAAATGTGATTCCAGCATTGTTCAGGACCTCCTGTTCTTCTTACATTGATGTTATTTTGTGTCCCACTCGTAAGATGGTAGCTCTGGTTTTGTCAACTTACTGAAGTCCATATTCTTCACAAAAGTCACTATGTTGGAAGTCAAAACAATTTCTTTTTTAATTCTAATTTAATTTGTTTATGATATTGATATGTTGGTGATCACCTCAACTGCACACAAGGTAATAGGAACAGCTTTAAGTTTTGATGGCCTTTAGGCCTTAGCTCTGACTTCACTGCTGAAACTGCAGCTTCCTGTGCACTTTTAATTTGTGCTACTACATCCTTTTCTCCTTTTGTGCATGTGTTAATAGTTACATAATTTAAAGTAAGGTTGAATGTGGTGTAAACCACATTGTTTGTTAGGGTTTGCGGCCACAGTTGTCTTCCAACACTACTTGCTTGAAGAGGCTGCAAGGGCATCACATGGTTTTTTTCTCCTGAGCTGTCTCAAGAAAGTGAAGTAAGTGTCTATAAGGACTGGCTGATTATCTGTACACCGCTCAAAATGGAATGCAGTTATTTAAGGCAAATAAGATCATGGTTGGTTCCTTGTACCTCTGCGTGCTCTGGTTTCAGCCTGTAACACCGCTGTGAAAAGGAAGGCAGCAAGACAGGAATTCTTGTGGCAAAGAAGTAGGACAAGTGGACAAGTTTTGTGCCCACATCAGCAGCAGCAAAAGGCTTCCTGACACTTCTGAGGCAGCAAGGGCTCCCTCTTGTACCAAGAGAAATGCCATGTCCTGTGTTATTTGCCAGCAGCCAGGAGATGTGTCAGTAGGAGAGATGTGTCTGCACGGGCAGGGTGCACCTCAGACATGTTAACATGTTTGGTACCATTTCTTATGGTGTTAGTGGGGTCCCAAGAGCAGCAGATCTGGGATGAGATGGAATGAGAGGTGATCCTGTCTCTGCCCAAGCCTGTGTTACTGTAGTCATTGCCATGACACCACTTGTACCTTGGACTTCTTGCAGCTCTGGAGCAGCAAAGACAGGAGCAGATGTGTATTCTGTCATCTTTGAGAGGTAGAGGAGCCATTTGCTGCTTGTCTGATAGGAAATCCCCAAAATGGCCAGCTACTGCTCATGGACTAAAATTGTTTTCCTGTCCTTACCAGGCAGGAATATTTTTTCCTGTTGACAGGCCATCATGAAGATTCCTTAACTTTACAACCAAGCAGATTGCTGTTGCATTCAGCCAATGACAGATAAATCAGTCTGTGTTCATGGGGCTCTGAGACTCTGGGGAATCATGAACTCATTTAACCATCAATCTTTATGCTTTGAGGCATGCCAGCATCTGCACACTTCTTGTTAGTTTTAAATGTGATTGAGTTAGTTTTATTTTTACGCAGCGCCTTGGGATGCCTACTGAGAAGGGCTCTTAAAATAGGTGTAACTTAATGTGCTGTTCAGACTTCTGATTAATCTCCTTGTCTTTACTCTTACCCAAAAGTAAAATACAAAAGCTACAGAGGGAGGAGTTTGGAATAAAATTATAGAAAAGGGGGCTCTGAAATAAAGGCATTTAGTACTGAGGACTAAGACTAGCAGTGGAGGAAACAGAACAGGATGTTCAGAAAGTCCAAGCCCTTTGGCATGAGTTAAGGAGCTTGGAAAATAAGCAGGGCTACAGTGAATTTGTGAAACAATGTTTGTCTTCCTAAACTGAATACTGGAAAGGATCCATTTCACACTTTGCCTTTGCCAGCACCGTGATATCTATTGTAGCACTCATCTTCTGGCCTCTTTATTTTCACAGAAAAGTTTGACTTTGTGTTTAGAAGTTATTTGTGCTTCCTGCTTTCTTATGGCGCTAACAAGATTATGTTCTGGCTACAGGGCTAAACTATGGAGTCTTAATCTTTGGTCCTGCTGTACTACCCTGTTTCTGATGTTTGTATTTTAACTGCAGTGATGGGCTTAAAAGACTCCACTTCCACTTTGCTTCACCACTGCTTTGTCTGCATGGGTAAATTAATCAGGGCCAGGACTTGTATCTTATGATTGTCCATATTGTTTAATTTCTAGCACATTCCATGACATGATTTTGGTCCGTGCCAACTAGCACACTCCCAGATGACAGCTGTGGCAGGATGGCGTGGGAGAGAGACTGTTCTCAACAGGCATTATTGACGAGGTAACCATGTTTTGCAGGGGAAGACGGTGTCAAGATGTGGATTGGAATTGGCTTTGCCTTTCTCCCCAAGCTTCTGGATTCTCATGTATTTTATACACTAGGACCAGTCTCCCCTGATCTTAGAATTTGTGAAAAATACTGAAATACAAACTTTTGCTTCTTCATTGCATTGCTAGGTGCTGTTATCCACAAAAACATCAAGCCACCTCCTCCTCCCTTTGGGCCATCTGCTCAGGCTTACAGCAACACTTCCATAGTGATAAGATCTTTTATCTTTGACTAAGAGTCAGGTTAGGGGCACAACTCATGTTTTACATCAAGCTAGTTCATGACAAAACCAATCCCTTTGAATCTGAGTGAGCTTTCCAGAGAGCGGTCTTCCATCAGGCAGCATATTTGCACCAAGAGGTACAGCAGTAGCAGTAGCAAAGCCAGTGTTGTCACAGGCCCACAACAGCAAGTTAGATAAGTAATTGCTGTTCTGGTATGTATGTATTTGCTTATCACACAGGGTCATGATGATTGCCCGTACAGATTGTACATTTGCTTGCACACACGGATTTTTTTGAATTTCACACCTATAATTCACTCTTCAGGCTTTGTTTGTTGCACTTTACATGAAATAGGAAATGTTTACTTTCTCCTTTAGGATTTCTAGTTTGTGAAGCCCTCTGCAACTCTCTGTTGTGTAAGGGGTCATTGAATTCCAGAGCACTACTGATGCTTTGGCTGAATGTGGTTTTCCAAAAATTGTTTGTATGAGGTACACCTCTATATGAAATATTCTTTCTAAACCTTGATTGCTCTCTTTCTGACTTCATTTTTTGGTTTCTAAGATTTTAGTTGCAAATGGAGATGTTACTTAAACTACAGTCTTCCTCACTCACTGTTGCAAATATTTTTTCATTTACGTGGTACGTGGTGTGATGTCTGTAGCATGTACATCAACAGTAGCTGCACAGACTTGGGTTTTTGTCTTGAAAATGATAGGATTAGCTGCACACTGAGCCTATATCTCTCATCAAGATTTAAGCTCTTGAGCCTGCTCTTGGTGCCACTGGAGCGGCAAAGGAAAAAACCAGTGCTGAGTCATTGGACTAACCAGGGTAGGTTTCTTCATCATGACAATCTGTGTACAGCGCAGTTATCAAGGGGATTAGAAACACTGAGCAAAAGGGATTTTGTTGTGTTAGTGCTAGATGAAATGGTGCTTTTACAAACTGGTGTGGTGGGCAGGTTGGAGGCTGGGGAGAGCCATGAGAGCCATGATGATAAAGTCACACAGAAATTGTTAGGAAAAAGAAAGGTTGTGAGAGGTGCAGGGTCTCTTGTGTAAACTCTGTTTACAGTTGTTGCCAGTCCATGCACTCCTCTCAGTATTCATTAGCTGAAGAGAATGAGAAGTCAGTTTGGAAGAGATTGTGCTGACTACAAGTTTCTGTAGCCTTTGGTGGTGTCAGCTGCAAAAATAGGCAAATCCGTCTGCAGTGGAAGGGCGTGATGGGGCAGCTCCAGCCCAACTGCTACCCTGGAGGTGTTTGGAGGATTTGGCTGGAAGCCCTGAAATGCATCTCCCAGGGGAGGACTGCACTGCAAACAGACCTTGCCCTTCCCTGTTGGTGGATTCCTTTGGCAGTAGGCTGGCATCAGAACACCTCAACATATTTATGATAAACTGCAGTGGTTTTTTTGTCCCTCTTTGAGATGGATGTGAGATTTGCATTGTGTTCATTAATTCATCTCACATATGACCGTTTCAAAAGGTCTCGTTGTAGCAGCCATTCATTAGTGGTGGCATTGTGGCTGGCTGAAGGCCAGGTGAAAACATGTTTCTCAATTTCTTACTCTTACATGGCCTAAACCAAACATTAACAGCTCCCCATTGATTTAAGTGGCTCTTGATTGGGTCAAGCCTTCTCTGTTGGAGGAAACAAAGGACTGGAGGAGTAGTTCCTGTTTTTCCTTGGAGTTTAGCTTTCTTAACGAGGAGAACTGAGAGGTCCTCTGCACCCCAACCTGAAGGAATAGGATACTTTTTTACATATATAAAGAGATTATCATTAGAAGTAACTTAGAGGTAATGAAACAGACCTTTATGTGTGCTTTAGAGGACTTTCTCCACAGAATTGTGGTCCTTCGTAACTTGGTCAACTCTTTGTAGGAAAGATCTTTCTGGGAAGGGGTTCATGTACAGGGAGAAAAGCTCACTGAACAAAGCAAACTTTCTGCTGAAAATTAAGACTTTAAAACCCCATAAAACTACTTTATCTGTTATAATTTTACGGGGTTTTTTTTCCTCCGGGGAATAATTAATTTTTCTTGTTCATCTTATTACTTACTTTTCATAGAAAAGGGAGAATGTTGGCATAACTCAGTAAACAAGAAGTCCCAATAAGCGCCAACGTTTGATTCAGGCAGCAATTGGACAACAGCAAATGTAGGCAGGCCAGTGTGAGCTCCCATGAACTGTAATGACACTTAGATTGTTGCTGAACTAAGTATGCAGGTCAATGGGTAGGTCTCCGAGTCCCATACTGCAGCTCTTACTGCTGAATGATTCACTGCTTTTAGGACCTGCATTACTAAGATTAAAGTCAGTGCTGCTTTGCCTACCTAGCTCCCTCCTGCAGGGAATGCAGGGGAAAAATACTTGTGAAATCCTGAGCACACAGAAAACAAAGAGAGATCCACACTTACCTTGTTGCAGTGATTTTGAGAATTTTCTACACTTTCCTGTGGGACAAATTGCTGCGTTGCCTCATTTTCATTGGTGTTGTTTAGACATCAGCTATTCAGCTCCTACCCTTGCACAAGTGCCAAAAATCACAGATGTGGAAATCTTGGACACTGTGATTTTTCACAGCATTCATGACAAAACGACAGTTGGCTTCAGAGATCAGAGGCATCTTTGAATATGAAAAAAGCCCTTTTAAGTGTGTTCTTCCTTTGTGAAGGCAGTTGCTCATTCAGACCGCAGTCAAGTGTGAGTACCCTCAGCTGGAAACCTCTGCTGCAGTGTGGTCTTGCTCCTGTTTAGAGTCAGCCAGTTTGCACCACTGCAGCTCATTACCCGAGCTTTTCATCAGCTGCTGAGCTTCATTTGTTTTCTGGAGTTTTCTCCCTTAAAAATATGGTAGCCCTCAGTAGAAAAACAACTGAAACGAGAAGTGTTGGACTTGTTTTCTATTTCAGGTATTATGTGGTTCCATAGCAAATAAAATGTATGGATTATTTAGTTTGATTCAAACGAATAATTTGTATCAGCTAGTAAGGAAGGGGAGCAGCCAGGAGCTGAAAATAAAATTTACAGCACAATTCGCTGTATGTTATCAGGGAATCATTCCCATGCAACCCAGTAATGGCACAGAGATTTCAGGGATTATGTTCAGATTAAATGTCATCAAGAGCTGAGCCTTGGCAGTATGCCATGAAGGTCATATGAGGAAAGTCCCAAACTTTTGCACTGAAATAAAATTGTGTTCTGCTTAATAACCATAACACACTGCAAATTTTAGAACAAATGGTGACTTAGATTTGGAAATCTCATCATAATTTTATTTTTAGAAAATTTATTATTTAGTTTAGGTTCAGGATTTTTCACTGCTTTTTGGGATTTTGACTATGTCAGCAATTTTATTTTGGGATATCTTGGTAGCATGACATTAAGAAATTTTAGACCAAAGCTTTTACAAGTTTTAAAATCTGAAAATTTTCATTTTCAAGTTAAGCATGAATGGAACAATGGCTTGCTAATACTTCCACAAGTATTATTATTTCCCAGAAATACCTCTGTTTATTTTTAAGTCTGAAATGCTGTGATTCCATGGCATTTATGGAAGATTATTATTGGGAGGGAATGAGAAAATAGTTACAAATGCACAGTTGAGAATTGCTTTTTCTTTTATTTATCTGTGGTTGGTCTGCACCATTCCAAAATACCTGTGGAATTACGAAGGAATATGCTGACAGTCTAATACTGCTTTGGGAATGTCGTATTTTGGTTTAATCTGATCTGTTTACAGTAGATTGGTTTTAACTATAGAAGGGAATTCTTTCCCTAAGGGATATCTAGACATGGAATTGTAGACCCTGTAGACCCTTAGCTATACCACTTCAAATAAACACTCTTAATCTAAAAACAAAAAAAAAAAAGCAAGAAGCTGAAGCTATTTTAAAAATCATTTCTTAAATCTCTTAAGTGCTCTCAAATGTGATCCTACTATGCATATGCCTGAGGGTATATGATGATTTTTTCCATATCTTTTAATTTGCTGCCTGGCAGTGACCCCAGCAGTGGTGTGGGCACACCCCTTCCCGCTGCCCTTGGTGGGAATGGTGTGCTACAGAGAGAATTGTCACAAGACTTGCTTCTGGGTGTGACCAATCTCCTGAATCAAATCTCAGCTTTTGGATTTCATTTACCAGGGATCTTCAGTAAAAAGGGAGCAAAACTTGGAGTCAAAGCAGTGATGAGACCATGGGTTCAGGGCTCCACCTTTATTTTCTGCATCCCATATTTGTAAACCTAATTTTAGGTATATTGTATATACAGTAATTTCACAATTATAAGCCGCACCTCCCAGTAGCCGGCCAGACCACGGGATTTGTCCATATATAAGCCACACCTGAATATAAGCCACACATTTTTTGGGTTTTTTTAAGCGAGGATCCATGTGTAACAAAGTAACAAATTAGTAACAGAATCGCTGCCAGCGGGGTTTGGTGTCAGGTGCTCAAGTTGCAACAGTTTTCATGGACCAGAGAAGCCTTTAAAGGCAGCCCCAGGCGCCCTCCTGGCCAGCTCTCACTTCTGGGTTGGCACCTTTTTCATTGAAGACTCCAGCCTACCCCAGTAGTGCGGCTTATATTCAGGTGCGGCTTATCTATGGACAAATTCCGTGGTCTGGCCGGCTACTGGGAGGTGTGGCTTATAATCAGGTGCGGCTTATAATTGTGAAATTACTGTACTTAAAAATGGGTTTATATACCAAAGTATGCATGTGTGTGTAAACATATGTGTGTATGTGCCTGCTGAAGTTTATTTTCCCCTTTTGCCTCCTCTCCTCTTTGCTCACCTTGCCTGCTGCAGCAAGGCACCAGACAGGGAAGAAAGCTGTTTTAGCTGACCAGTATTGCAAAGAGAGAGTTTACAAACTCATCTTCAGTTCATTAAAGTGCAGAGGTTGGGTGATAACGATCAGAGTTGTCAGGTTCTGGAGAGGGTCACAGTGATAACAGTGGGATCAAAAAGTAAATAGAAAAGCACCAGTAGATGTGGCTGGGTACAGCAGCAGGACCCCAGGGTGGGTGCCCAGGCTCCTGAGGCAGAGGTGCTGCCAAGTTTTGCAGAACAGCAGATCCAATTGGTTTGTTATTTATGAAGTGTATGGCATGCAACCCTCAACATGTCAACAGTTCTTTAAAGTGCAGATGTAAGAAATTCCAGTTAGAAGTAAGTCCTTTCAATACTATGAATAAACAAGGTAAATCCATTAATTATCTCAACATAAAGACCTCATGTTATGCCATTAATTTGTCCTGAATTATTGATAGGATTTTTTCCATTACTTTTTTAGACCTTTATTTAAACTACAGTCAGTAGAATCTTACCATCCTACAGCCCCAGACACACAGTAATAAATCAACCCTTATTTCCTTATTTGCTTGAAGCTAATGTCACAACAAATAGTCTGTTCACATATATTATTTCTTTGTACTACATCATATGCAAATATTTCAATTATTATCCTTTTATCTCCATAATATTTTAACAACATGATACAGCATGTTTCTCTGATAAATTGAGTTACATAAAAGCAGCTTCACATCTACATAATGCTTTAACAAAACATTCCCTCTATTTCAAGTTAAAATGTGTGTTCAGCTTGGGAATATCCTCACAAAGAAACTTAATTTGCCTTATTAAGAAACACTTGGGTATTCTCATAAATTCAATTTATTTATTTATTTTTAAAATAATAATTTTATCACATTTTGGAGTCCTGCCTGCCCAGGCTGCCTGGGGCTGTCAGAGGTTTGGTAAGTTGAGTTCTGCAGTTAAATTGAGTTGGTTTCTTGTTTATAAAGGATATAGCTTGACTTCCTTGCACCTCTTTCTTTCCCCCCTTCTGTGAATATTTATGTAACTGAATGTTTATTTTCTAGTATTAATCCTTAGTGGCTTTCTCTCTAAAACTGGTAGACCCCTGAAAACGGATGTTACCCAGCAGGGTTCATCCAGCTCTGTACCTGTGCAGCACTGTGTCACCAGCATTTTTATTAAGCAGGATTTTTCCAAGGGCCTGTGGAGATCCCTTGGCAGGGTGCAGCCTCACCCTGTGTGAGTGGCTGTGTCCCAGTGCTATGCTCAGAGTTTCAGTATTCCCCTTTTCCAAAGAAGGGGAAGAGAAACACATAATGGTAGAAGAATTAATTTCCTCTTCACTCTGGCTGTACTGTCTTGAGGCTTTTTATAAATCCAAATAGCATTACTTAGCATCTGTTTGCTGGAGGGGTGTGAAATAGCCAGGTGTGCTTTGTGTAAAAGCAAATGATTGTAGCCTGAAACATGGCTGCAGACGCTGCATGAGTCAGATCATTCCTGGCTGCAATAACGAGATTATTCATGGCAGGCTCCTCATTGTGACAATGGTCCTTTGTTTGAAGTCTGCATTGTTTATGGGCTATACTTCCGATTTGAGGATTCCTTCTCTGCTAGAAAACAGTATTTCAGCAGGAAACCAGAAGTGAAGATGAGTGCTGCTAAATTCAGGATGTTTCTCAGTGCTGGAAATAATTGGGAAAGTTCATAGTTGAGTTAAAAGCTGTAGCCATGAACTTCAGCGGGATGGTACTACTTCCTGTTGGTCCTGAGGTAGGTGTTTAATTTGATTTTTAGTGAGTTGTCTTTTGGTTTTGTGGGATTTTTAAACTCTATCTTCTGATTAGAACTGGTTAAATACTGCCATGAGAGTTTTGTTGCTCGTGACCATATAAGACGTGCTTTGTCTTGATAGTGGGGGTCCTTTATGTACATAGCCATTTTGTTTAAGGAAAGGAAGAACAAAACCTCAGCATTTCTTCTTTAGTGTTCACAGTCAAGTGAATTTTAAGTTCATCCCTATTTTTAATTTTTAAAAGAAATTATTCTTGTCTCCATTATATGAGATCCCTATGTTAAGAGGTGTTTATACCCCACAGCAAGGTGATTACACTTTGTGGTCGAGCCATGACCAGGGTATTTTAGACTTAGGTGCTATAATATGGCTTGGATTTGTCTCCTGTACAGCTGGGTCAGGCTGAAACCAAGGCATGTTGTGCTCCTGATCTTTGCCCCAAGTGGAGCATCCTTGTGTGATCTTTCTGTGCTGTGCTGGAAAGTTCATCCGTGCTGAGGCAGGCTGGGGAGCAGGGAGTACTGGAATCCTGCTTTTTCATCTCACAAGCAGCTCAGATGGCTGCACTGAGAGGAGGCAACCTGTGCCACCGCTGAGAAGATGATGATGGTGTGCCAGGAAACTTTTGGGAAAGTGGAGAGACCATCCCAGTGTGGCAGCAGCACCTCAGAGGGAATCACCAGAGCTGTTTGCTGCAGTAGTAGAAGTGAAAACAATTGTGTTCCCATGGTCAGCAGCTTGTAAGGAAAACACAGAGCAAGCTTGGTTCTTGAAAAGCACATCTGAAACTAAAATACTGCTTTTGTTTTTACTTTTGATTGCAGCTTTTGTCCTTGAAGCTCAGAGGTTTCCTGGTGTTTTCTTTTGAAACTGTGCTGTTTCATGCAAGGCAAACAAGACTAAAATAAATCCAATGCAAGCGTTACAGAGACTCTGTCCTCTGTTTGGGCATATGATTTTTAATTTTTTCCCCCAATAAATTGTTATATTCTACAACAGCAGATTGTTTTGATTTTATGGATGTTAGCTTTGAATTTTGAACTCCAGTACAAGTTTGAATTCCAGGTCATTTTATTGCAAGTTTGCATAATATTTATATGCTCACTTTCAGAAATAAAAAAGAAGGAGTTAATTGTTTGACAGGAAGAATAAAGCATTTGACTATTCTGTATTGTGTGGGGTTGTTATGACAGACTTTTTTCGGTTGCACAGCATTCAGATTATACACCAATAGAGTAATGTTACATTATGTCATCTGTTGGTACTTCTACAAGCAATTTCATTACTTCATTAAAAATTTACAGTGATCTGAAAGGCGTTTTGTGATAGATATAGTAATAATTATACACGTGTGATTTTGTATAGTGTTGTGTAGATCTGCATTTTCTGCATTCTATAGCTAGAAATAGACTACTATTGCTCTTGAGATACTTGCCAGGTAATTGAATGTTAAACCTGAATTTTTACTGAAGTTTTTAGTATTTGGATTTTAGCCATTTCAGTTGCAGCTGACAAAAATGCTTTCACTGTTATTGGGAAGATAATCAAATTAAGTTTGCTGAGACTGATTTATTTACAAATGAGATTAAATGGGAATGCAATAATACTTTTTGCCCTAAGCAGTAAAAGGGAACGGTGTTTACTTATTACCTTTTCCACACATCTAGATTAGTGCTGTTTAAATTGCAGGTTTGATTTAGGCTTGAACCATGAGCATATTTGACCTTGCTATGAGTAACTTTCCCTGATGGTGTTGGAAATGTGGCACATCTTGCCATTTTTTCCAGTTTCTTGGAGAGTGAATTGAACATTCCTAGGTGTCAAGACTGTGAGTGACTCTTGGATAGCCCTGAAGATGCAGATCTCACAACAAATAGCTGGATAACCCTTAGTAAATTAACTGAGTAATGCAGATTAATACAGCGTTGCCTTGTTATTTACTGCAAAAGATTTTTTTTAATTAAAGTAAAACAATAAACTGTAGAATTCTGTTGTCAGTGAACTTCTCACAGTTGTATTAAAAATTCTGTTTTCTATTAAAATATATACATTTCTATAAAAATGTGTAAAATCTTTGCTGTGACTAGAGCTTAGTTACCTAATTTAATAGGTATTACTGTAATTTTTTCTATGCTATGCTTGAGGAATCCCTAGGATCTTACATTGGTTAGCAGTATGAGGAAACAGGTTGGGAGTGAGGGGTATTGGCAGAGTCCCCCATGTGTAAAAGTGCAAAATAAGCAATAATTATATTGTGACTGTGACATATAATGTGCAGTTGTTGGGACAGGAAAAAGTCTCCTTGGAGTTGCTAAGTTTCTGATTTTGGTTTCTTATTTCTTTTATTTTTGTTGTTGTTGGGGTTTTTTTTTTTGTTTTGAGAAGTTCACAGATTTATTGTTGAAGTTTTATAGCAAATACCAGGTCTGAAACTCTTCAGCAGAACTACTGAAATGTAGTTACTGTGTACACAGCAGAGGAAAGATCTTGACAAGAAAATCCTCCCATTTCCAGTTTCCACAAAACTCTTAATAGGAAGAGCAACGTGAAAATATTTTTCATTAATTGTTTGACAGTGCCATTCAAAAACGAGATGTTTTGTACTCCTACTTGTTAACTCAAGCACAACCAGATAATGATAATTCTTAGTCCTGTGATTATTCATTGCTAAATTTATTAATAATGGTACTCTTTCATTCTTGTATGGTAGATTTCCAAAGCAATTTCTGTAGTGAAAGGCAGCCTGCTCATATTTTCTCTTTTACCACTATAGTGGTCTCCTTTTTTTCTCTTTTCTTTTCCTTTCATTTTTCTTTTCTACTTTTTAGCTAATTATTGTATTAAAAAAATAAATGGAATTTTAATATACAGTTTTGCTAGGGAAGGGAATGGAGGGAAATAAGATAAATTAGCCTAAAAGCAAACTGAACTCTAAAATTGAAGTAAAGCTCTTAACTGAACTTTGAAATATTTATCTAGATCAGTAATGATTTCCTCTGTGAGCACTGTTAAAAAAAAAAAAAGGAAATCTGGAATTATTTACCTAAGGTTGAAGCATATCATTATTAGATATATGTCACTGTTATCTGTGGATTATTCAGTGGTTAATGTGTAACAATCATTCTTTACAGTAGTCAGTTTATTTGTATCAAAACTTGCTCTATAAGATCTTCACAAATGTTGAGGAAAGAAGAGGAGGGGAGATTTATTTTCTTAATGTGGTGGATTTTTTTGAGAAAGCACTACACTAAACCTATTTTAGGACTATTTAGAGGAGATTTCTTACACGTGCTTTCAACAGTACTTTATCCAAAAACATCTTTTCCAGTTCTCTCATTTTTTCTCACTCTCAAGGGTATCATCACTTCCTTCCGAACTTCTGCTGGGCTTGGGGTTATTCCACCCATACACAGAGACCTCAAAATACTTGTCCACTGAAGTGTTTTTTCTCAAGACCTCTGGAAATCAGTCTTGCCCTGAGACTGAATTGGTCCATTGTTCAGCTCAACCCTAAGTAAATAAAGGATCTTCGTATTTAATAGGAATGGAAATGTATTTCCATGCTCATGAACTTCTACAGAGAAATCCATTTGGTCAGTCTTCAGTGTAACAGCAAGGCTGACACAATTTCTGGATGCTAAGCATCCCTTTTTGACATTACTGGAAGAATTTGGAATATGTGGTAAAGGCCAATGCACCACATCATAATGCTGTATTTCCCTCTTTTCCTCTATCTGAACAATTCTGACTTGGAACAGTTGATGGTACAATATGAGTGAAATATTTAAATATGTGGAGAGGGTTCTGTTTTAACTAGCTTGTCCAGGAGGCAACACTATTAACTCTTCTTAATGTTCACACCCTTCTTAATCACTGAAAATTTATTAAAGGAATTTCTGGGTTACTATGAGATCTTGGCTATAGAGCTGGAGTAACTGAACTTTGTCATCTGTATACCACAGGGATGACCTGGATCAAAATTTTACCTGTTGGAAGGGTTTCAGAACAAGTAAAAGCCAAATGATCCAGTTTTGGAACTTCAGTTAATTTTATTGGACTGTTGCCCTTGGAAAGATCCTGGCCAGCCCATTTACAACAGCACCAAAGTGGGCAATGATGAAGACAAACATCTGAATAGGCAGAGTCACAGAAACCTTTTGGAAGCATCCTTTGATCTGGTGGTGTGGCATGTGTGGAATCCCCCAGGGGTTACTGTCATTAACTACTCCCATGAGACTCCTGACAGAGAAGGTTTTTCAACACCAAATGTGAATCATGAAGCATGCCTTTGATTGATTGCAGCCTCTTGTTTGGGAATGTAATTAATGCCTCAGTTCAGCTGCCAACACGCTGACGAGCAGTGATACTTGAGATGTCACACAGGGTGTCCCCCTTGGCCTCCAGCAGTGGCCCTACAAGGAAGGGTATCTCTGTAGGAGATACCTCGTAATGTTGGGATGGTACTTGGAAATAGCCAGTTGAAAAAAAAGCCCTTCTGTCAGGAGAGCCTTGCTTTATTTGAATTCTTATGAGAATTTGGGAATTTTTTTCATTTTCGTCCTTTTGCCTTTCAGATTTTCCTCTTATAAATAAAAATATGCATACATTCATATATATATATATATATATATATGCGTAACTTATAAATTTTTCCTGTTATAAATAAAACTTAAATGTTTCTATAGAAGAGGACTAGATTGACAGCAAAGATACCAGCCACTTCTCACAAGGAAAGACTTGTTAGTCTTGGACTTCATGTTGTGTAATAATGGCCAAATGATAAAAATATAGTATTTTTTCTTTAATCTTTTTGATGTGGAGATTAGCAAATCATAAATTATTTTTTACTTTGGCTGCTGATATGCTCATTTTAAAACTGAAGAGTTCTTAGGGCAGTTCAGTGACGCTTTCAAAGCATTTCTTCTTGGATGAGGTCCAGAGGATTCCAGCATGGTCGTTTTGGCACAGTTGGTTGGTTTTGTAAAACAGGTGTCTACATGTGTGTAATAAATCCAGTTATGCTGATAAATCTGAACAGATAATTGAAAAGTGTGTGTTACAGTGAACAAGGCTGGTAATTTACCATGTCAGTAAAGCAAAATATAAGCAATATTTCTGTAATGTGTGTAATGTTCAGTAATTCTGTAATTTAATGGCTCCATTGTGTGAGCCACTTTTAAATTCCTGTTCAAGATGTTCTTGATCCAGATGTTCACATATTTTATTTTATTACTGGCTGCCTCTCAGTTAAAATCTGCAATACTGATTCTCTTCTTGCTTTACCATGGTTCCAGCCCGTCCACGACAAAGGATGTAAAATTAATGAGGAAGTGGAGAACTGAATCATACACATTAAAAATACATGTAGTAAATGAAAATCAGTAGGCTTGTATTACCAAGAGTCACTTTTCCAGGTGATATTCCAGGCTATTCTTTGAAACCAAACAAGCTTTTTAATCCTGCTCATATCACTTACATCAGACTCTTGCTAATTAAGTTGCTAAGATTCGGCAATATCTCAGATGGTCTGGAAATATTAGAAAAGCAGACTGGCGATTTTATTGTAATGAATTTCATCCTTAGCACTGAGATGTTTTGGGCTCTTTTTATACATTTTCTTCCAAAGTTTTGAAGTCTCAGTTCTTATTTCAGATTAATGCATTGACCTAATTATCACCATATTCACATGGAGTCCCATGACCTCCAGAGAAAGGTAGAGGATCTTCAGTGTTTTGTAAAGGTGATAAACAGCTGAAAAAAATTAAACCCAAAGGCTGTCTGGTACTGAATTAAACAAAGGAAGCATTGCATATACTGGTTAGCACAAGTTCTTCTAAGTCCCAAAGGATATGCTGTACTTTGGTCTTTGTTGCTTGTGTGTGACAGTTTTCAAGGGTTGCCTCCAGCTCTGGGAAAGAACTAGGACCTGGAACCAAAGATTTCAGAGATGCAGGGAGAACTGCTAAAGAAAGCCCTGGATTCTGCAGTGATTTTAGATGTGTGCTGAAGCTGAGGATCAGTCAGTCAGGATCAGCAGATGAGTATCTATGTGGTGTAAGTGTACTTACGAAGTATATTTATATTGTATCTGTACATTCAGGATCTATGTATGGGTTGATTATTTAAGGGATGTGGCCTCCATAATTCGTCAAATGACAGTCCAATCCCTCATTCCTTTAAATGCTCTGTAAAAGTCCAGCATTCTTAAGAGGCCACCTGGATGAGAGCTGATAATGGCATTGTAACTTTTTTCCCCTCTTTAAGGTGTTTTTTTTTCTTTGCACAGAGAATAGGTCTGATCCTGAAGAGACTTACCCTAAATGCCTTTGTTCAGGGAAGTGAATATATTGCTCCTGTTACATCCCTTTCTCCTGCTTGGGATATCCAGCTAGAGCTAAGGGTAGCTTGGTCAATTAATAGCTTTTGTACTTCATTTTGAGGCAATTTTCTTCATCATGAGTTTAGGAGCACTTTAGGATCTCTCTGAGCTGCCAGATACGAGTGAGGAGGCTGTTCAGGGCATTGTCTGAAAAAGCAGGTATGTGAATCCTCTTAAAACTGGGAATATAATTTCAACTAAAGAACTTCTTTTGTGTCCTCTGATGCGATGATAGTCAGTTAATAATAGTTCTCTTAGCTGAGTATTATGGGGGGGTCTTCAGACCTAAATTCAAATATCTAAGGAGAGTTAGGATCTGTAGATGAAAGGCTTGATGTCCATAAAAAACACTGTGAGAAAACTTTCTGTTGTGCTTAGATTCATCTGTAATTAGGTTTTGGAGGAAGAAGGAGGAAAGAAGTGTGATTTACAGAGAGATTTGTAATGCTTTCCATTAGTTTTGACACTGAAAATAGTATTGGAGTTCTTGTGTTGTGTGCTGCAAATCTCCCCTAGACAAAAGCAATATGGAGAGAGCAAGAAAACTGTAATATTGACAACGATGCATATAAGGCTGTTGTGTGATAATGCATTCTAAATCAAATAGTGATGTGCAAGTTTGTGAAGGTGTTCTTGGTTTGGGGTTTTTTTTTTTTGTTGTTTTTTTGTTTGTTTGTTCGTTTGTATGTGTGTGTGTGAGAGAGAGATCATAAGTTCCAAGATATACAACCATTGAATTTGTTTAAAGAATTAATGTTAAACTATGCTTACTGCCAAGACAACACATAAAAGTAAATGAAACACTCACACAAACATTCTGCTTACCATTTCTGTGCTCAGAAAGATTTGAGTTTTTATTGCCTCTCTCAGCCAATGTGTAATGACCCAGCATTTCTGCTGCTGAACAAGATTGATTTGTTGTGCGAAACTGATGATACTAATTATTCTACCTGAACTATTTTCTTATGTCGCTGTCCAATACATTGGTGGTGATGTGGGCTAGGGTTCCAAGGTTTAGGTGCCTGAACTGCTTGCAGTAAATCTCGCAAAATCGCAGAATATGCTGAGTTGGAAGAGATCCACAAGGTCCAACTCTTGGCCCTGTGCAGGACCATCCCCAAGAGTCATCCATATGCCTGAGAGCATGCTTCTTGAGTCAGGCTTGCTGCTGTGACCACTTCCCTGGGGAGCCTGTTCCAGTGCCCAAACATCCTCTGGGTGAGGAACCTTTTCTAATATCCTACCTAAACCTTCTCTTGTTCAGCTTCAGACCATTCCTTTGGGTACTGTCACTGTTCACCAGAGAGGAGAGATCAGTGCCTGCCCCTCCTCTTCCCCTCATCTCTTCATCTCAAGATGAAGCCTCTTCATCTCAGGAGCATGCACAGGGTGCATCAGAACATGAGTGTATGTTATGGTTGTTACACTTGTAGAGTCTTGGACATTATCTGTATAAGAATATTGGGGGGTTTATGCCCTACAGATTGATTATGAGTGGAATGAATGAAGAATTGGAAGGGAGTTGAATTCCAACACCAGCTTTCAAGTGGATTGAAATTACTCTGCTTCTGGTTTGGAATTAAAAAGTTTTTCAAAAACATAACTAAACAGAAACAGGGTCTAGATTTATCATCTGCTAACAAAAACAGAGAACAGTCCTATGCTTTTGGCTCATCCACTGCACATATTCTCTACAGTAATATGACCAATGCATAAATTAATGTCTTGTTCTTGAATGGATACAGCCTCAAAGTTATGTATTACCTTTAAAATAGTGAATGGAGGTGGACAGGAAATATGCGACAGACCAGACTAAGGGCAATGCAGGTTTTACTGATGATACCTCCAGTACTTAGAAAGAATTGCACTGGTTTTTGTCAGTGTGAAGTACACACAATACTAGCAAGACTGTTCATGCCAGCCTTGCCTTGCGATTTTTTTCAATAATGATGCACACCCTTTTGTAGCAGAAGGGAAAGAAGTTAATTAAATCCTTTACAAATACTTGTGAAATATGCAATAAATAAAATCTTTTAAGAGTGCTGCTTAAGGTTATAGTGTTCATATGTCAAGCTCAGAAGAAAAGACCAATTACAGTCCCTGTGCAATGAGTGGTTTTATGTTATGTGTGCAGTACAGGTATCATAATAGTTTTCTTCTCTTGATGTATCGGTAATTTGCTGAATAGTGGCATGAGGCAGTGATTTGTTTTACGGCTGTCTAAGATCATGGTATAGTGTTAATGCTTCGTATTCTTCGGTCTGAAATGGTTTGGATGCCTTCGCTATTTTATTGAGGTATACATAAATGTATTTTACCTCACTGATTTATCAGCTTCTCATAACCATATCTGAATTGTCTCAAATACCCTCCTATCCCAAATCACTCGGCTTATGTTGTAGTCACTCAGACACCTTCCTCACAGCTGCCTGTCCTGTATCATCATCTATGCTTTTATTCTCTGACAGAAAGTGTAATTAGAGAACAATGATTTAGCTTTTGGTTTGACATACACTAAAAAACTTACTACAGTACTCTTTCATCTACTGCTGTTGCAAGTATCTCTTGTTTTTCTGCAGTTAACTTCCCAGCTCTCTCAGAGGTGAAACTCTCTGTCCATTAGCCATATAAAACATTATTGTCTAGGCGGGGAAGAGAAGAGTTATTTCTCTTAGTCAGCCTAGTGTGGGAATTTGGAGAGACAGAATGTAATTAATTATCAAGCTTGAATTTTGGCCAAGGCTCTATTAGAGATGAGAGCTACAGTTTATGAATTTCTTTCATTCTTGTGATGATAGGATGAGCAGGAGGGAGGCGAGAGTGGGGTTTTATGCAAACATAGAAGTTTGGACTCTTGCTGTGGCAGCGTGTTTCAGTTGTCATCATGTTAAACTGGACTGTTTTATGTGGCTGTGGCAGGAGAATGGGGGGTAAAAATGATAGCACAGCTTCGAATGAAATTGTTTGCAGGGGAAAAAATGGTTAATTATACATAAATCAAGCTCACAAAAACCAACCAGAGCATGAAAGAGCTACAGTGCATGCCCTCTGCCTTTCACAGACTCTTTCCAATTCACTTGGTGCTTTGTGTTGCTTTTCTGAGGCAGTTCTTTTCTCTTTATGTGCACCAACACATGTTTTGTCATAGTTTGTTGATGGTAATTTTGGGGCCAGATCTAGCAAGTCTCTAGTAGGCTGTTTAGCAATTAGATCAAATATAAATCAAGAAATTGCTGTATAAATTATGTTTTAATTCCTCTACTATGTCTAGAGTTAATTTTGTAGAAAAGGAATAATTACAGAGACAAGTATTAAGACTGGAAGGGAGGAGAAGTTATGTGTCCACCAAGGCCATTTTTCTGCCATGTTATTGGAGCATATGCCACATCAGCCAGCACTAAAGAAAATACTCTTATGCAATGGAGAAACAGGACTGGAGAGTAGATGATCTGTCTTTGACAAATACCTCCCTTGTGAATTTTCAGTTGTGTTCCTTTTTACCATTAAAATTCTTCAAATGTTATCTAATAGTTTATATTAAAAGGATGGAAGAAAGTAATTCAAGGTTCTAAATGTTCAGAATCTCTTGCTTGCATGAATTTGTCTTAAATGCATGGTATGCCAAGTCCCAGTATGTCCTGGTTCTTACATAATAAGAAAATAATAATTCACAGAGAATGAGATCTATTTTTCTTCTGAGGAAATGCTTGCATGCTGAAAAGGTTGTAGTGGTGTGCTGTGTAATGGGTCCACTGTCCTTTTAAAACAAGATGTACTTTGTCTGTTAAAATTAGAACTAAAGAGATGCCACACTTACTATGAAATTGCAAATCATCTCTCTTGGGAAAAGGTGATTTTCCTTGCTGAAGGAAAGTTGGCATTGATAAGCATATAATCCATGGAAATAGTGTTGTCATAAATGGATATTGAAGTTCCTATCTTTGGGAATAAATAATACTGTAGGGAGTAGGACGAAAATCAGGGTCCAACTGCATAGCCAGCATTCCTCTCCATCTTCTGCCTTTAGGACTAATTCATCACATATCCAACTACTTGTGCAAAGTAGAATTCACTGTTGAAAGGAGAATAGGGGAATGAGATAGAAAATGAGCTGAAAATTGAAAGAAAAATATCTGTGTACCTTTCAAAGATTAATCACTGGGTACAGCCTTGAACCCCCAGTCACAGGAAGTTTTCTGCCTTACTTTGTTCCATTTCAGCTCCAGGCTGTGGTGTAGTTGCACATGCAATGTGCAATGTTCTCTGTTGAGCAACCAACACAACCAACACAAGAAAGGTCAATAATTAACCAACACTTGGCTACCGATCAAAAATCACGGCAGAAATCGGTGAAAAACATCACAAATTCTCCTGTGCTGAGGCAGATTACCCATCCCATCCCATCCCATCCCATCCCATCCCATCCCATCCCATCCCATCCCATCCCATCCCATCCCATCCCACTCTCTGCCCACAGAGAACAGCAGTTCAGGGCTGCCCTGTCTTTCTGGCCCTGGGTGTGCTGGCATGGCGCAGCTGTGCTGGAGCAAACTCAGCCAGGCAGGGTCCGAGCTGTGGCTGCTCCAAAGGCAGAGCCTCGCGCAGTTTTGCGCACCCAGATTCTCCACTGCCACTAGAGCTGGGTAAAAGGTGGTGTGTGCCAGGCTACACCACGGTAGCTGCAAATTAACACACGGCTCGACCTTCCCAAGGGTTTTGTTTAATGTTTTGTTCCCAGTGGTGATGTTGCATCCTCTCCGCAGGACTGGTAAAATGAAGTTGTACGTAACTGGATTTGTAAGGAAACGGGGAAGATTTTCAAAGGCATATTTCCTTTAAAAAATCTGTAAAACTATCTATCTGATTGCTGGAAGAAGTACCTCAGACCTTGTTTTACATTTTTTCATATATACATTTCTAATAATGGAAACAGAGGGTGTGTTTTTATATACCTATTAAATAGAGGGATCTTTTCCTGATTTCTGACTGCAGTTTTGGGGATGTATTCCGTCTCAGTACAGGATACCTGTATGGCGTGGCCTAGATATTTAGGAGCATGTTTTAGTCAGTATCCGAGAACATTAGCTTTGAGTTGTGCATTTCTGACTTATGAAGTTATTATATGCTTTTAAATGCATTTAATCTTGCTTAAGTGCTGCACACACACAACAGAGTTTGCAAAATCAATTGCTGTACCCCACCAATGACCCTGTCTGTTTCCTTTCATCATAAACTCATTATCAGTCAACTAAATCCTCTTTTTAATATCTTCTTTAGGGGATCCTACTCTCTTCTTCTGCATACATGATCTATGTGGACTAGATACACCTTATTTCTCCTCCTCTTTCCAGCAGATTTTCCCTGCTGGAGTGGGGGTCAGCCTGGTCCCACTTTCCATGCTGCTTGACCTCCATCCTGGGCTGTGGCACAGGCATCAAATGGCAGCAAAGGCATCTCACCTTCCTCTCTTCACATGAGGATAATGCCCTTCAGTGGAATCCAGAATTAAATCCAGTATCTAGCACCTCTCGCAAGTTTGCAGACATTTGGAGTGTCATCACATTTGAACTGATTTTAAATGGCCTGGCAAGAGCCACTTCCCTGATTAAAATGTACTCTCTGCTGTTTAAAAAAAGAGGGATATTTGAATTATTGAAGATAATATTTTCTCATTGCAAAACAGTGTGGGTTTTTTTCCTGGCTTCTATCATGGAAATAATTGAACCAATTTTGTTAGTGTAAGAAAAAAAATAGCCTGAACCATGCATCCAACCTGGAAAGTTTCAGCCCAAACAATTAGTCTGGCAAAATTATAAGCAAGTGAATAGGAGGCATTGGATAATCCTTAGTAACTGTCCCGTCACAGCTCCCACCTGTGCATGTTGAATTCACAAGACAGCTTTTTTTTCAACATGCATGCAACTTGCACACACTCTCAGCCAGTGTATTCTGCAGAAATGCATATGACTTAAATAAACAATTGTTTAATATTATTAATTTTTTGTGCTTGTGAGGGCTTTGCTTGTTGAATAAACAGGTTTTTCCACTTTTCTCCACTTTTCCCGAACCAGTTTCAAGGGGCCACTTGAATCTGCTTTCTAGAGGGACCCCATTCGGAGGTTTCTTCCCAAATTTTGCCCTAAACAAGGACAACAATCCACTTAACATGCATAAGAATCACTCTGTCTAAATATGACTGCAGCTAATCGCCTGTGTTGTTAAACCTGTTAATTGCTTATCATCTGTTTGTGTAGATTGCATTTTATAACAGCAAATGGAGGAGCAAATGCTCAGTTATCATTTATGATTGTTCCTGTTAGACATGTTTTAATAATGATAAAATTTTTGTCCATCCTCAAAAACATACAGTCAATTTATAATGTAAAAGCCCAGTAATTGAAATGCTATTGTGACACAGAAAGCTGTCTAGCAATTAATGGCTCAGAAAAACAATAAGTTAGTGCAAAGCCTTGAGTCTTCATTCTCCTAATACATCATTTTGTTTATTTCCATACTGTGTTGTTCACAGTGGGAGTCAGAGGAAGCCTTTGGCTGAATATTTTCTACCCCTAGCTAAGAGACTGTTGTGTTTTCATTACATTTGCCTCACATAATCACTCACTGTTAATTTCAAAAAGCCTTTGATATTTCTGCATGTGTGTGTCCTAAACAATAAGCTGATCCATAATGCAGCATGATTTATTGCCTTCTGACCTTACACACAGCTTCTCCTTGTGGGAAACAGCTTACAAATCTGGGTGTTAGCTGCAGCTTGAGTAGCACAGAAAACTTTCTTCCTGTGTGCAGTACCTGCATTCCTAAGCAAGGTCAGTGATCTGGTCAAGTGAGGATTTTTTGTTTGGATGGCCTGTCTCACCCACATTCCTTATAATAATTTTTTCCCTATATGCAAGTATGCTTCCCAAACCGATTCTGCATGTGTGAAGTCTCAGTATTTACTGGGGCTGCAGGCTGCTGATGCAGTGTATCCAGGCTGAGTACTCCTAGGACCAGATGGAAAATGCCAATGTGCTATGGAAGAAAAGCAGCAAGCATGAACACCTTTCCTTCAGCTTGTTTGTTTTGATGGGTTTACGTTGTGCCACCAGAACAAGTCTGATGTAAGGGATGCTGGGGCAGGAAGGCTGGAACTTGCCAGGCAGACGTGGAGAAGGAAGGTGGTGTGTAGAGAACATTGCCTTAAAGCTTGTAATTTTCAGAGAAGCTGCCTGCTGGAATGCTGTAGGCGTGGAGGAATGAGGATCTCAGGAGGTTGCACTGGCTGTACCCCAGGATGTACACCTATTTGTGGGAGGATTGTTCTCACAATGTTGTAGGTGGTACTGTGTAAATTTGAGTGGCCTAACTGAACCCAGAAAATCATTAAAAAGTTTGAATTAGGAATTTGAGTCCAGGAATCTGTTACTTAGTTCTCTGGTAGATAGAGTAGATACTTGTTGCTTAAGGCACACAGGAGGGAAAAGTTCAGAAGAATAAAAGTAAACAAATAATTTGGAAATCCAGTATCTTTGCATGGGACATATGATCAAAGTCTTCTAGAAACTTTTGTGAGAGAAAGAATGTGCAGTTAAAATAGTCATTTGTTGTTCAGGCAAGTTCTTTTGGAAGAAGGTGGCTGGCTGAATCTCCGGGTGCTAATACTGAGAGTGGCAGTGGTTACTTTTCTGGTTCTGCTCACTGTCATGTCTTGGCCAGTTTTTCCTCCTCTGTCAGTCTTTTCAAGGTGGGCAGAGCCCAGGAGGGTTTCACAGTGGCACCATGCCTTGCAGTCAGTTCCAGAGTAAATGGAAATAATGGAAAATGTAATAAGAAGGCAACAGTAGTTGGGCAGGGAGAGAAGAAAAAAGAGTACAGCGGTACTGGTCTGTTCTGTGGGAATGAAAGATCACACATTAGGGAAAAAGCTGGCTCATATATGTGTGGAGATCTGCCACACACATGCTCATGTGCTGATCATGGTCAGTGACCTCATCCATATGCAGATCTGGATATCACAGTGGTTAGAGCTTGCCAGCCAAGGACTGACTCTGGAGGAAAGTGAAGACTGGCTGGTTTTGGCCCAGAATCCCCACTCTTTACGGAGTCACTTGGAATCTTACGAAGGCTATGAATCTCAGAGCCTTTTCTTTGCAAGGCTTTAAAGGTGGACAGCAGATGAAATAAGTTCATTTATTGGTTATTTTATTCCTCAACTAAATCTGCTTTCTATTTGTACCTGCATGAGCTCACAGATTTGCATTCCTGTAATGTGCTCTTTCTCTTTTCTTTTATTTTTTTGAGCTATCTTATTGTAGAGTCCCCAGATCCAATACCCTGCTAAATGCATTGGGACACAGAGGCACAGTGATACCCATTCTGTGTGCAGGCTGATGGGAATGACCTTGGAAAGGGTCATGACAGTCTGGATCAGCAATACAAGTCTGGGCTGAAGCCTCTGTCCCTGCAGGTGCTCTCAGTTGCATGCAGGGTCATCAAGCTGTTTCATGTGAGCCGGGACTTGTTCTGTAACTCAGTGTTTCCTGGCAGTGGAAGGCATGCTAACAGGACTGCTCTTTCCCAGCAGTGCTGCTCAGCTCTGTCCAGGACGTGCCAAGTCCTCATTAACATCTTTTACCCACTCTTGGCATAGCTCTGGGATGGCAGTGGTTGGTATTTCCATTTAGAGGGACTGATTTTTAGGTTCCTTTCATAGTTCTGCATCTAGCAGTCCTTGTTAAAGCATACAGTATGTACATATGAAACTCTCCTGTGGTCCCCGGAGCTCTGCAATAAAGGTAGAACTGGAGATCCCAAGAGACAGAGCGTTTTTCCATAAATTCTTTGCCCTGTCTGTTTTCATATTAACTGGTGATAGATGAGGGGGAAGAGGAAGAGAAAGAATAGCATTATAAACCACCCCCTGTGGCATCACTTAAAATTCTCAAGGAATGTTTGTAAAAAATCAATGCCGCTTCTCTTCAAGCTGCTGGGGGGCACAAGTCTTTAATCAATTAAATTCTCATTTTTAGTTGTGTTTTTTTTTTTTTTTTAGCAAGGCTTCTTAAATGTCTTTGTGCTGTTATGTGTGCCTGGTGTTACTTTTCTAGCTAAAATAATCAGATAAATTTTGCATGTTTTAGGTCTATACTAGCAAATAATAATGGGAATCATGAAAGTATGGTTCACATTAGGAATTAAAAGTTGATGTAATCTGAATGGGAGCCACAAGAGTTTGAATTGTTTGGCGAATTTAGTTCATGCAATTGGGGAAATAATGGAAAGGAAATTTAAGTATGTGTGGTACATTTGGTTATTGTGGATAAAGTAGAATATCATCTAAAATTGCATATTTCTTTGTGTGATAATCCTTTCTAGTCTTAGGGGACAATCAAGATAAAATAAGATCGGTGAACTGCCATTTTCCCTGTTAGCTGTAAAAACCTTATTCTGGTAATTTGTTCATGAATAGGTGAATGTGGCTGTTCTTATTGTAGTACTAATTTTCATTTTCAATAAGGATATTAATCTGGCAAGCTGTACATGATTCATGTTTCAAAAAAACCCCAAACCTGGTGGGATATGTGTAGGCCAGATAGGAATAATTTTATCTGAAGATACTTTCTTCTTTAATAATAAGTCATCCCTTCTTCTCAGTGTAGTTTATCCCACTACTTTTTACACCCATTTCAACTCCTACAAGGGCTGGTATCCTGAGAAGACCTCCATTCCTTGCGTTTTGTGTCTGACCTCCCAACAGTGGTACTTGTTTACCTAGGGAGATAATTGTTTTCTGGAGAGCATCCAGCTGATAACTTACTTTTTCATTAGACCCCTTTTTCCTATTAGTTATCTCTTGTTAGTTGATCTGTGTCATTTGATAAAACTAATTAGGTAATAAAAGACTGTTTCTGAGCTCCTCCCTTTAATTTTGGCATGGTGAAATGTGCTTCTTGGCACCTTGCTCTTTCCACATAAAGACAGCCTTCAGTTGACAAACAACATTAATCCAAAAGAAAACAAGCCAGTTCACGCATCCTCTCTTGATATATCCTTGTGCCAGAACAAAATAGTGCCTAACAAATTATTTGTACCAAAGATAGTGACATAACCCTGGCTCTGATTTAGAGTTTTGCAAATGTTTGCAGAGCTTCTGAAGAGGCCAGGCTAAAAATACTCAATGAAACCATTCAGAATTCTACTAAAAGCATTTTGTTTCCTAGGACTTTCCTCCCTTCTGAAAATGCCCTCCCACAGCTGCATGGCATTTATTAGAAGGTGATGAAGGTATAAGGTAGGAAATAACATTTTATATTATATTTTAAAATAGAGGCTAGTTTTCAGGCTTCCTTTTTAGATTACATACATTTTTGTAAAGAAATGGATATCTCAATGGAAGGTCAGCTTATTATTAGCTTCAAATTGAAGTATACTCATCCAATGAAAAAGTCTGATCAGATTGTCCTTCATTAAAGTTTTCAATGTGAAGGTTTGAGATATGCAGCATTTAAAGGACAAATAGCCAAGAACTGCCACTCCTTTATGGACAGTGGCCTCTGCTGTACCCTAATGATGGAGGAATTTCCTGAGGATGCTGGTGGATTTTTTTCTTGATTGCTGCACTCCAGAATAAAATTCTTCTTCAAAGTTTACTTTGAGAAGAGTACAGAACATGCTATGCTCAGATGTGAGACCTGAAGAAATCACTGTAGTCATTTTTCCTTCAGCCCTGAGAAAATCTATCCAGTGAAATTAGGCTAACAAAAGGATCTCCAGGTAGCTGTTCCGTGTTTTCACTCAGAAATGTCATCTCTCTTAAAAGAATGGCTTCTACCTGTTTGGTGTTAAATGCAAGCAGTGCTTTGGTCAGGTCCGAAAAACTGTTTCCGTATTAGTTGCATATTTACTGTGTGTTGTATTTACTTCCATCTCAGAAGGATCTACCATGGGGATGTTTATGTTGTGCTTGCACAGATTTGGAGTATTACATCTTCTGGGATGCAAGAGACCCAAAATAGCAGTATATGAAATTTTAAAATCAGTGTTATGATAAACCTGGATAGTACCAGTGTGTGTTTGTGAGCCATGTGATAAATAAATGATGAAAGTGATAGTGAGTCAGTTACAGCAACAAGAAGTGACTGTTTTAAAAACTAAGGGGAAATAAAAGTTCGCACTTTCATTTGTCCTAATTAGATTCAGGTTTTGGCTTGCTTTCTGCCCCTGAACATTTTTTATTGTCTTCTCTAGATGTACTCATAGCCAATAGTGACTCATGGGCATTCAGTTAAGATGCCTTAGATGGTTATTATCCTCTGGAGCTGCTTTTCCTATGAAGAACAGTCCTGAGATACTGCAGTTTATAATCTACTATAATGTTAACTATAACTTATTTTTGTCTATTTTGACTCTCATACCTTGTATCACAGGCAGAGTTGATTTTGCATTTCTAGCATTAAACATAAGAGCGTTCCAAGTAAATGGCAGCTACTACTGCAAGGGAATTGAAAGCATGGGCTAGCCTGTCATTGTGTCAAATCTGATAATTGGTTTTCACACATAAGCAGCTCTGGAAACCCAAACGACCAAGCCTGTTTGTCCTGTGTGCTTTTCTTTAACGTACCACTCTTTTTCACTCCAGACAGTTTCCTAGCCCTTCTGGCTGAATTTCTGGCCCCCATCAAAGCCTTGCTCAGATTGTTCCAGTGCTGTGGTTAGTGGTGCATCAGTGAATTGTACCCTGCATGGCGTGATTTTCAGCTTACTGTGAACAAATTCTCCAGGATTACAGATTTGCTAAGAGGTAGTGCTGGGAGTCTGTATTTATAGGCAGCCCTGTGGTGCCCAGCAGCATGACACTCATTTTCCCTCGGGATCCTTTCCCTGTCTGGGCCCTGTGCTATCTGCCCCTCTTGTAAATGAAGATGTGGAACAGTGCCAGAAGTGCTGCCAGCAGGGTTATGGGCCATTTTGGCTTGACCCCAGAAGAAGGGCACCAGATAAGGCGCCCAGTTTTGAATGGAGCTGCTCTTGGTTCTCTGCCTTGGCTCAGTGTTTAGCTATGGTCTTTGCACAACTGTCAATACCTGATCCATGGGAATGCAGAGAGACTGCTTGGCTCGCAGTGCTGCAGTCCTGTCCTAGACACTGCAGAAATAAATGAGGAAGTGCTGTTGAGCAGAAGCACTGCTCTGGGTGTCCTGGCAGGAGACAGCATAGCACCTCTACTGCTTTCATGGCTGGACAGATTGAGAGAACTCGCCTGCCTGCTGCTCATCTGTGCTGCTGACAGATGCTGCTTGTACAACTGATGGGAGAAGCAAACCTTTCCATCCCCACCTTTGCACATGAAGACAATGCAGTTTAATATAAGCATGTCCTTTTCACTGCTTATTAAAATATTGTGGATTAAACATCAGTATTCACATTTTCACTCATATGGGGTCCACAAATGCTATCTGTATATGGAATTCAGAGTGCATAGCTGTAGGAGAACTGTGTCTTTACTAGCTGACTACTGTGCAACGTTTTTCTGAATTAATGAGAAATCCTTCTACAGTTCAGGATTGTTTCTAGTAGGGATTGCTGTTGTGGCACTAGATTTTTTTCAGGTTCAACCTCATTGTGCTTCGATGAAGCAATTATTGTTTTGTTGGATTTTTTTTTTTTGATTGAACGCATCAGAGAAATGCTTAAACATCTGAAAATTAGAAAGGGAAAAACCTATTTTACTGCCAGGCTAGTGTGAGTTCTACTGACAGTTCAGCAGTTGATGATGTTTTACAGTGCTTTTGTTTGGTGCTAAAAAAAATATTTTCTGATTTATGCCTAAGTTACATGGAATACATATAAGAGCTAAAATTGAGTATATGTCTTGCAAAGGAGAATTAAAATTGCAAGGAAAACACACTAAACTGTGGTGTGAGTGAATTGTGGCAGTGATTTTCTTCTATGCAAAATTTAAGATAAAAGATGAAAAATGCTAAAAGCTAAGTAACAGCTGGTGCTGGTAAACAGTATTTATCTTCAAAGAGCCATAGGGATTTTAATGAATTTCAAAAGATCCATAAGTGAAAGAGATGATTTGGCTTAACTTGCAGATACTGCTGCCGAAGCAAGGAACTTAAGTAACTGTCCATAGCAGAGCCAAAATGAAATCTGACTCAGGTATTCCTGGTCTCTCTCCTTGTTCTCCAGTTGCTTGACTGTCAAGGCAGACTGACACAAAACAGTCTGCCTGTTGTTCCTGATTATTTTTTTTTAGCAGTTAGAAACTTTGGTTCTCTGTGACAGACAATGTTTGTACTTCAGATGCATGAAAGTGGTTTAAGCATGTCTGCTTGAGAATATATTTTATTTTTAGAAACTGCAGAATTTTCCCCGTTCTTACCATTTCCTGTGGTTTTACTCTGGAGCATGATGGATGAAGAAGGCTATTTGTGTGATTAAGGTATGAGAATAGCAACTGTAGGTCTTGGGTTTACAGTTGCAAGTCAGATGTGATGGTCAGTCCCTGAAGTGTGGTACCAACAAGTGAACTTCTTCATCTGTAAAAGAATATTTGTTCTATCCGAAGTGTGTAGGAGAAGTGAGGCTGTATGAATATTTTAAAAGCCCTGTGGGATCCATGTAGGAAAGTGTCCGTGGAAGTGATATTAAATCAGTGAGAGTGCAGAAACAGTACATTCACCTGCAGTAAGCAGTGAGAGAATTAAGCTAAACAGGAACACGATGCACTGCAATAGGTGTTGACACATGGAGTTAATTGAGAACAATTAGGTCTGTGCGTAGACAAGATCTACACAGCCCATTTGATGCATGGCATTATGTGAGTAAAGGGTGCAGGATTAGACCTTTTGTTTACTGATTTACCTAATGCTTTAAACTATTTGGATGAATGGTGTTACACAAATGTTAGTCATAATTATTATTTAATTATGACCGCATGTTTACTTTGAACGTAGTCCTATGCTCAGTATGTAGGAAAGCCAGAATAATATTGCAGCTTCAGTGTGTGAGCTGGAGTTTGCCAAGCTGCGTTTTCCTAATGACTTCTCCTTCCACGGGGTGAAAATGCCTCCCTGGACGGTGAAGTTACACCAGTTGTGGTGTGTAATAGGCAAATGGCTTGCATAAGAATACTTTCAGCTAGAACATTTTGGAATATGCATCTGATATAGAATGCTAACTTATTAAAATTGGTGCTATTAAATGTGCTTGCTTGTATATAATTTCAAAATCCCTGAGATGCCAGTATTTCATTCTGTTTCCATTGAGAGTGCAGAAAGCAAATTTCATACTATGATTCATAATATAGGAGTTCTACAGAATTTCTATAATTCATGTGTTGCTACTTTAATTTGCATTTAAATGTTTAAACTGTTATAAAATGCAAGATTCTTTAAACTTTAATCTATTTTTTTTCACTCTTAAGCAGAATGAAGTTGTTCCTTGTTTAACGCTATTTTGAGGTTTTCCTTTGCTCAGATCTTCCATTTCAGATACTGTGGAGATCTTAAGATAACTTTTTGAGTGGCCATGCACATAAGCAAGAAAGAGCTTAGTGGGGGTTTTTTTGGTTGGATTTTTTTTGGTTTTGTTTTTGTTTTTTGTGGGGGGTTGGGGGTTTTTGGTTGTTTTTTTTCTTTTGTTGTGTTTGTTTGGTTTTTTTGTTAAAAGTTTTTTTGTGGGGTATTTTTTGTGTGTGTATTTTTTTATTTGTCTGTTTGAGATTTTTTTGAGGGGAGTGTTTGTTTGATTTTTTGTTTGTATGGTTTGGTTTTGGGTTTTTTAACTTTTTTTTCTCTTTTTTTTAAAGACCCTTATAAGAAATATAATTCTGAGGGATGTATGGTAGGTATATCCTAGATTGCAAGAGATAGGATGCTTTCTGTCCTATTCCTCTCACTAAGTTAATGTGGGTGTTTTTTTAAGTGAAAAAAGGTAACGGACAATATGAAGCTTTTCCTTAGACTGCTCTTAGTGCTTTGAATGGAGATGCCTCAGTTCCTCTGTGCCTGGCATTTTACAGTAATTGTTGGCGCTACTGAGAGGGGGGAAAAGATCTCTCTTGAGCACAGGCTGTGCACATGGACTTGTGTGCAGGATCAACCTCAGTAATTCAACAAATATTAGTATTTTCTTTAACCCAATACAGGCATCTTCTGATTCCTGACTGAGTTACTGAATCCCATATAGTAATTCCAGCTTATATTTTTCTCATTGTTTAAGGCACTTAACCTCCCCTTTGGGCATCCCCTGGCATGCTTACCCTGGCTCACCAAACTGTAGAAGAAGATTTGTTAATCTCCTGGTGGTGGCAGGCTTAAGGTGATATGACACTTCCCATGTGCATGTATTTCTGTACTTCAGTTTTCCTGAGCGCCTATTTGCTTTGGTGAGAAATTACTTATCCAATAAATTTAAAAATAAATAAAATAATTGATCATTTAGAATAAGTGTATGTTTTCTAAGGGGAAAAGGGGAGACATTCCTGCAGGAAAGAAGAAACTTTTTTAAACACTAGGTGTTCAAAGTTTACTTAAACTTTCTTTCACACGAAAGGCATTCTGTTCTACATGACTGTGTCTACCTAGAAACAAAGTATTTTGGTGGAAGTAATTTATGTTTGATTTGAAAAGATTTCTGAAAGGAAGTTTGGTTTTAAAAAATTATTTCACCCCTGCCATTTATTATTTTGGTGCAGAAATGAAGGTAAAAATAATTTGTGAATGCAGTTTCCTTGAGAGGGCTTGAGTTTCTGCATTCCTTCACTTTTCCCTGTGTTTTTCCAGCCCGGCCGTATGATTGAATGTTTGAATATTGTAGTGTCAACAGCTCCTTGTATTTTCACTTGATACAGTTGAGCAAAAATTTTGACATTCAGCTGAAATGTTTGAGGAGCCATTACCAGCATAATTCTGCTTCTTAAGTAAATCTCATCTCAGTGCTTGAAATCTAAATGGATTAATATTTTTAATGTCTTGTTTACAATGCTGCCTATGAAAGCCTGTATTTGTCTACTTGCCAACCTTCCTTCTTGGCCAGGAACCATTCTGGCGTGAATCTTAACGCTGGGCTCCCATCCATTTTCCTTGAGTCTCTCTCTGGTTCCCTCCCTTTTCCTCAGGGGCTCTCTGGAAGATTGTCAGAAGGGCTTTAATTTCTTGAGCAAGTCAGCTTTTTTTGACTCCTAAATATTTCTGCCCCAGCCCTGGATTTCAGAGTTTGCCAGCCAGCCACAGATAGCTTGCCCCGGTGGTGTTACAAAAAAATTACATACATTCTCAGATTTTGCTGAAAACAAACCTAAAAACAAAACAGTGTTAGCTTTATAAGTGGGCAGAAAAAGATGCTCAGGAAAAGGGAATCATACAGTGTGCGTGTATGACTTGACAGGGTGCCCAGCCGTCATGGTGGAGTAAAGGTGAGCTAGTAGGTAACTCCTAAGGTAGATTGTATCCATTAGAGCATCCCATACCATTTACATATTTTAGCAGCAGAGCCATACGGGCTAGGAATGCCCCAAAAATTACTAAAATTAGAAATAAAAACCACATATTACCAGTATGGTGGCACTGGTTTAGCTGTGACTGCTGAACATCTTCAGGGGTAGGGGGACTCTTAGAGGAGAGTTTGGAGACTTGGTGAGTGTGGCATAAGCCCAAGTGCCAAAGCAGAAAGCAGGTTATTAGAGGTGGATGATAGGAGTGTATTAGGAGTGTGTGATATCAGACTACATTACAGTAAAATTATGCAGCTGTAGGTATGATGAACCCTCTCTTCTGAGCAGGCCAGCAAATCCTCACTAGTGGTTATTTTGATATATGAGACTCTGATGCTAATCTGAGGAGTTAAATGCGAAACCAAAGAATCTCCAGCGACAATGAGAGCCCTTACCTGAGTAAAGAGCACATGGCAGTTTCCTCTGCCTTCCTCGAAACAGAGAGTGACTCGAGCTCACATGGTGACAGGGTGCAGGGTTCCCGGAGAGGCACAGATGGGTGGCTCCCTGCATGGTCCCCTGAGCCAGGTACACCTGCAAGGAAGAGGTGGTGTCCCCACATCGCAATATTGGGACTGGTAATCAAAGAGCACCCCGCAAAGCAACAACAATTTCAGCTTGGTCTGGCTTAAGGTGGGGGGTTCTGCCTGGTCTGGCATTGGAGGGGAGTGCAGTAGGATGGCAGCCCTGGAGCAGAGACTGGCCAGAGACGTTTTGCCAGCCTGCCACTGCCTTTGGAAGAGTGGGAGCCACTGCAATTCTCCCCATGGTGGAGGAGAACCCACATTGCCCCTGCCATCAGTACAGTGCTGGTCTGCCTCCTGCCTGTGCTTCTCCTCAGGAGCTGGGCTTCAACCTCCCGGGAAAGGTGCTCTGTGCTGGAGGTGAAAGATGAAGGCATGAGTGAGAGGAGACAGCCAAAACCCTGCGTGCCTGCCCATGAGACACAGGAGGTGTCTGTGCACCCCAGGAATGAGCGAGTGAGTGAGTGAATGCATGTGTGTGTGCGTAAGATGCTGATTTCTAAGGAGATTCTAATTTCTGGTTCTTAACATGCCATTTATTTTTGAAAACACGGTATTAGTCAAAATGAGATAGGTTGATGAGACACAATAATCTTGACAATCTTTTATTACAGCTATCTGAAGGAATATGAGCATTCTTAATGTTTTATAGACTAGCGCGTCTGGCTCTGAGAAATTATAAAAGAAGTATAAATAGTAGGGATAAAGAAAAGGGAAATATGGATTTAATATGTGAAGCAGCCAAGTATTTGGCTACCCTTTATCATTTATTGATCATTCTCTCTGCTGTTCAGAAATTATTTGCAGTCAAGGATTCTCAGATTATTTTTTTTTTTTAATCTCCTTGTCTGTCTCACACCAGGCTTACAAGACAAATGTACAAACATGAGTGTGTGAGTCAGGAAACATGTCAGTGGAGGTGGCTGTGTGAGCAAGGCTGTAGGTAAACAGAAATAAAGTTAATTGGCAGTTTTCTTGTATGCACGGGCAGCTGAAGTCCTTTTCACTGGAAGAAATTTTCTTTTCCCATTATCCTTTAACATTTTCTTGGAGGAATTGTCTCAAGGGAAGTGAGTGAGTCAGAAAATATGCCAAGTTCATGTCATGGCTGTTTCGGCGTTTCTTTCTCTTGCTGGCCTCCAGGAGCTTTATTGGCAAGTGTTTTTAAAGGAAATATTGGCACAGGAAGGCCTTATTGTTTATGTCATGAAAGTCTTTTGGCTTCTTCTGCCTTGTTATTTTCTTGCTTAAATGGGGAAATTAGGAGTGGGGGGGACTGAGAAGGGAAAAGAGGAGAGAAGCAGAAACTATTGATGGTTGCTACCAAAACTCTTCCTCCTACATCAGGATGTATCTTGGTGAGTCCTCTCTTTGCCTTTTCTCTGTTGCTGCTTTTCAGGCTCTGTTACAGTTGGTAAATGGGTTTCTAAATGCATAAGTTTCCTTTTTATGCTTTTCAAGATGTGGCACTTAGAGAGCTTTTTGAAAGAAGCCAGCAGTTTTCTGCTGGGCTCTCCTCTGCCAGAACAGCACAGGGAGAGGCGAACGCAGAGCCCCGACAGGCTCAGATCACTGCCACCTTCTCACATGCAGATCAGAGCGCTGGGATGGGAGTACATTTCATTGAATTCTTTTCAGTTCTGTGTGAGGTTTGCACACAAAATACAATGTGATTTACAGGAAAAAAATGTAAAATTGGGAAGCTCTGCACAGCAGATGCAGCGGGTGCAAAGAGAAACAATAGTGAGATGGTGCATGGTCAGAAATGTTGCTTGTTAAAAACCAAACCAGAAAGCAAAAGCATTTCTTCAAATGTGTACATGTTCTTAAGAAAATACCAAACCAACAACCAACCTCCTCCCTCTATCTAAACTTACTCATATGCATTCAGGCAATTTTGGCGTAACATAAAAGCACACAAAAAAAGAATTATGTCCAGTGCAGCAATAAAAATTGCTGTAACCTATTACCCTCAAATTAGGTGAGAGTTGGAAAGTCTCTGAGAATGCTATTAAAGAATCAAATATTAACATTTCAAAGAATGTTTCAGTATTTAAATTTTTTATTTGGAAAGTAAAAAGTTAACTCTCCTTGTGGTACATCATGGCAGAAATTCTGTTTCTAAACCAGGTTCATTTTTATCTATGATATTTCCTTCTCTAATATTTGTGTATGCAGTTCAAAGATCTAGGATAAAAAAATTCTTTCAGGTTAATGTAACAAAGGTATGCATTGATGTGCAAAAAATGCATAACCCTATTTCTTCTGGATTTGTTACCACAGAAAAAGAAATTTAAAACAAATGTCTATTTTTATGAGTTGAACAGAGAAAATTACATCTCAACCACTTTTCTTTGTATCCATTTAAACTAAGGGCTGGCTGTGGAATTAAATATCTATTTCAAGGCTGTGATGCAGTTTTTGTGATGTCTCTTCAAACACTAAGTATTTGTTGGTATATAATATTTCTTTTATTGTGGCATTTACTTGCATTGTGGTGATGCCTTTTTGGAATGCTCTTTTTCAAAGGAAAGAGAGATGATTAATCTTGGCTCTTTAAACCTATATTGTTTCACTTTTCAACTCTTTCATGTTCTTTTGTTTTCTAATCTACCTATTTGCGGCAGCTGTGCAAAATTCTGTAGTGCATAACAGTTTAATTTGTGGAAGCTTTTCCCTTCTCCCTCTGCTTCCAATTTTGTACTTTGCTTTGCTCAGACCTTGCTTTTGCTTTCTTTAAAAATGTATATATAATTTAAGGTTAGTTCGAAGTTCTTGTGGAACATGCATTTCTAGACCTGAATATTCTTAGAGGTTGTTGTTTTTTCAGATTTGGGATATTGCTCAGCCTGTTACGGGAAAAGCAGCTGCCTGCCAACTTTAGAATCCAGGGAGCAGGAACCTGGATTTTGCTTGGAAAACATCTTTAGGAAAGGTGGCTGTGGCTTTTATATTCCTGACTTCAAGTGTTTCTACCATTACAGAGCCATAAGAAATATATGGTGAAATGATAGTTACAAAATCAGGAAAAAAATACTCCTTCTAGCAGCACTATAATTTGTTTATAATTTATTTGTATGAATATGAATTTGTAACACAGTAATCACTTTAAAGGATATCATAGTTCCATATAGGATGTTGCAAGTGAGCCATTTTCACTATGTTGTAATTGTTATCTAGAGTGAAACATAAGCTTTTTCTGATTTTTTCTATATGTACATATACCTGTATCTATGAATATATTTGAACAGTTATATCAAAAGACGAGCACTGGAATACTTATGGTAATATCACCATGGATTTTTCTTCTGTGTTAGGAATCCTACCTGTGTCAGTTCAAGCAGACAGAAACCTTTGTGCCGTGTTTTTTGTGTCTCATGTCATAACATGAGAAAAAACAAACCATAAAACTGGGTGTGAATAACTGTACTTTGGCCTGTGTCTGCTATCCACTTTACCAGACAGCCAAAATTCCTTAGACATGTTAGTAAAAGCTCAATATTAAATCATCAGCCCATACCTACCTCCAGTGTCAGGTAACTGTGACAATATTGTTTTATCACTATGCTGGAGCACCAAGTGAAATCAGGGACTTCAGGAGATGTCTTTCTCCTCTGTCCCCTGAAACTTTGAGGTCTCTTCTGAGCTAGGAAGCCCTCAATGTGGGCTACTGCATTGGTATTAGGCTTGTTGGTTTCCTTAGCAATGAAATGTAGGAAAGCTACCTTCTCCTTTTCAAGAGCTTTCTCCTCTCTCCCACAGCTCCATTCATTTTTGCTGCATTGGAGAAATAAAAGAAAATAAAAAATGGATATGATTAATAACAGTCTTGTAAAAAAAATTTCCATAATTCAGAACTTTTCATTTTCTGACAGCCGGACTGTCACATGTACATAGAGAGCTGATGGGGATGAGTGCTCTCAAACCTCAGCTACAGTTTAGTGCTTCAGCATGAAAAGAATGGGAACAGGGAGTCAATTATAATTTAGGATTGTGTTGTTCATAATGCAGGCTAAACAGCCTGGCTTAACAGGAAGAGGTCAAAATTCACGGGTCTACCCAATTCTTCAGAGGAGGCAATGACTTGGGTTAAAATTATGATCCAGTTATAATCTACTTGAATTTCTAGAAGTTATTAATAAGGTTCTTTCCTGGAGGCTTACAAAGAATTAAGCTGCTGCGCACTGAAAGAGAAACTCTCATAGTGAATTAATAGAAGGTTGAAAGTTAGGAGGCAATAGGGAGTAAATAATCAAGTTTTACAATGGGGGAATCCTGTAGGCATCAATCCAACATAAGAAAAAAGGGGTTAATATTGAAGTAATAAAGCCTGATGGTGGTGCTTGAGTCAACTGGGAAGAATTGTACAAGGATTTGACAGTATTGAGTGTGACTGACCAGAAAATGGCAGGGGAAATTCAGTAACAATAAATGTTAATATTTTTAAAAAGAAGAAGAATTGCAGTCATAGTGGACTTTTGGCCACTTAGGAAAAAAGTGCTGGTGTCTAATAGATTTTTTATAAAGGTAACAGCTGAATGTCTATCATATGCCAAAAGCAAACATTGGAATTTTTAGGAAGGGGGCAGACAAAAATATCATATTCTTCAGGTTTTGCTCTACATCGGACTGCATCCAAGTAATGTGGTCTTTGTTCTGACCTGCCAGATTTTCATGTCTGTAGTGTTAAAACATGTATAACAGCACAGTATTTTCCATCCTCAGGTACATCTTTTTCTGACATGATCTAAAAAGCCTATAATACAAAGAACAAGTGAAGATAGACTAATGCCTACCAATGTTATAACACTTTGATAGAAGCATTTAACAGTTTCTTACTGGTAATTAAGAAAGGAAAACACCGAGAGCATATCTGAAAAATAGAATAGAGTGAAGCCTGTATGAAATTTCAACCTGGGAAAAATTACAAATGTAAACAGCTTTTTGATAAACAGAAGCCCTCCTTTATAAATAAAGATAGTTCATCTGAGGACTTTGCTGTAACAAGCCTGTCTTCCATAATGTTTTATTCCAGAATGGGTTAGTCCCAAAGGACTTTTTGAATGTGTAGTTTCAGATGTATGTACATGTAACTGCTGTACCTATCAATTTATACCTTACTTTATTCCAGAGCAATTTTACCCAGCAAAACTTATGCCTGTTAGGTACTAAGCACCAGTATTATCGCCATAAATATGCAAAATTAACCAGTTGGCCAGGTACTTTCCAGGTACAATAACTGCTACATATTTTGTATATAGTTCAATTATTCTCTTGGTTACAGACTTGCACATGTAGTATGGGATGCATGCTGCACATAACAATATCTACTTTTCCCTCCCCATCCATCTGAAGATCTCAGATATTAAAAAGAAGAAAAATATTCTAGTCATGCATTCATTTTACTTATGGTTTTATATGTTGTTAAAATTTCACCATTTCTGACCAAAAAAAAAAAATTACAAAATTCTTTGTCACCTACAAAAGGCTTGAGAGCACACTGACCATACTGCTCTTCAAAATTATGTAGGTGTATTCAAACGGCTTAAAAGATTATTCTTGCTTCCCTGATTAAAAAGAAAAGAAAAAAATGCTGATGTTTTTCTAAGGTTCATCTAATATACATAGAAGTAATAAGTAATTTTACCATTTACACAAATTAAAATAGAAAAATATTAAAATTAAAAGCAGAAAACCCCATGGATAATCAAATGTGGTTTTTTGCAGAAAAAAGTCATGCAAAGATTTCTACTGTATAAATAGATTCTGCATAATGACAGAAAATGTTATTTCCACATTGCTTAATTTCTCATTTTTCTCCCTGGCATTTTGAATCCCGCATTAGTCTGTAGAACAGATTCAAAATATCAGAGGTAAAACAAAAAGCCAAACTTTGTCTTCAGGATGTAGTTTCACTAACTTGATTGGGCATTACTCAGAGCAGATCCATTTTTAGCATGTTGCAATTTGCATACTGACCTTTTCTGCACTGTGAATGAAAATTGATGCTGTGATGTGTTAATAAGTCCTGTAAAAGAATGTCTAAGATTTCATTTAAATATATTGTTTGGTGAACAATAACGACATCTACTCTATTACAATATAAAAATGTCCATTACAATAATAAAATAAATCTAGATTGCTTCCAGATAGCTGAAAAAGATGAACTTACAAAGCTAAGTTTTGTTTGCAGAAATGTGCACTGACATTTTCTGTCTTTGGTCGCTCTCAGTAAAGTGCAGAACTGTTGAAAGTTTAACAGTTTTATGCAGGATGGATGTAGACATCTGGTCTGAAATGGGGGAATGTGTACATTTGTATGTGTGCATATGCTGATGATAATAGTTTGGAAAAATGTCACCTCAAAACCTGAGACAGGGCAGCTGCTCCAGGTGAGCTACGTAAGTGGATGCTTTTATTTCTCTTCCAGTGTGATCGCAGCATAGTTTAATATAAATTGAAAGCACACTTACTTCAGGGAGAATATTACGGAGTAGTTAATGTGTAGATTGCCCTAAGTAATGACTGCAAAATATGTGCATAATTACTTTGACCTGCTGAGGTCTCAGATGGAGCACCTGGTCCAGTTTAGTATTATAGGAGAGAGAGTGAGCAACAGGAGGCAGTCTAGAAAGGAGTATCAAGAAATACCAATGGCAAGGGAAGCTGGAGTTCTAAGTAAGGTTTAGCAAAGGATAGCTGCTTAGTTTTGTGCAAAGGTGATTGGGAAGACCATGATAACAGTTCTCATGAAATAGATAAAAGTTAGCTGTGAAGAAGAGCCAGCATTGTTTGTGGATATAGCAGGACATTGACAGTTGTGTTGACAGTAAGAGAACCCTGTACAGGGAAAAACACTCGAAAGAAAGGAAGAGATAAGCAATATAAGATGTTGACTAGGGTAGGTGTGGTGTTTGGCATAAATGGGACTGGGTTTGCAGGAGA
The DNA here is from genome assembly GCA_009812075.1 of Sialia sialis. Classification (NCBI taxonomy): domain Eukaryota; kingdom Metazoa; phylum Chordata; class Aves; order Passeriformes; family Turdidae; genus Sialia; species Sialia sialis. Next base: position 38,915,157 of record VRYO01002734.1, on the reverse strand, counting down.
GATACACCAGCTGGCAGATCTCCCTTATTCACAACTGGTGAGGTGCTCACTTTGTCTCAGGTGAGACATGCTATAGTAGTCCCAATAGGCAGCCTCTAGTATACTAGAATTTACACAAACCCCTGTAAGATAAAAGCCCTTTTGATCATTGCTGTCCTTCACTACTTCACCCTGTACTTATGCAAATCCTGCTCACAAGTTACAGCAGCGAGTCTGTATGGACAGATGAAGTAAGTCCTCTGCTGGACTGGAGCTGATCCCCTCCATTGAAAGAACAAACATTAAACTTGTTGAAATGCTAAAAGCCTGTTGAACACTGCAGGTAATTTCTTAATGCATGGCTTAAGGATGTTTTGTTACTATACAGAAACTGGGAAAATAGATGCAGATTGTACTGTTTCAGAGAGGCCATTCAGTGTTTAACTTTCAACTATGTGTCTCAAAAAAAGGAAGCAAGCTTTCCACTCTTCACACTCCAGTGTTCATTCTGAATGATGTTTAATGTACAGCCTACTGTGGCACCTCCTCTAATTAGCACTTGCTGCTTTTCTTCTTCTGAAGACAACTGTGATAGTGGCAGACTTCATGTCTTTATTACCAGCAAGATGGGAAAGGTTCCTGTGACTACTGTAACTGATGGGCTGAGACAGTCTGGGTGCCCGTAGCTCCTAATGAGCAGCGCATGACACGGTGCAGAGAATTGGCAAGATTAACGAGCCCAGGTTTCCTTACCAGCACACTGCCTTGTCCTAGCAGCACAGAGTCTGCAATGTACCTTTGTACTGATGGGAAAATCCTGTGCAACCAGCCACAGGAATAGGTGGGGAAAAAAATTTCAGGTGTCTATTCGCAAATCAGGATTTGTGCAGATGGTTGGGGACTGATCATTGTTAGAAGACTGAAGCCCTAAACAGGGAATCTGCCATTTACCTTATTTCCATATAGGAAAACAGATCAGAATATACTGCCCTCCTTCCCAGTTCTCTTGGCAACATCAAAGGGTATTTTTTCTTTGTTGAAGTCCCTGTCAGTAATTTTCTGACATCTTTAACAACCTATCTCATTTTAACAAGAAAACATTATCACATAAGCCCCCTGAAACTAAATAATACTCCTTCCGATGTTTTCTAATCAATAGATTCCTGCTAAGTTTTCCTCTGTACTGGTGAAATTGTTTCTAAAATGCTTTAGTTTGGAAAGCTAATGACACTTGCGATAGTTTCTGAGTAAGACTTTGCAAATACCTGATTTTCATCTAAAGTTTCTGATTTTGCGATACAGACAGCTGTAAGGAAGTATAATCTTTTGGGTAATCTTGAGAGTGTCAGGACACAGAGAGACTAATTTGAATTGAAATCACATATTATAACCATTCAACTCAAAATTTGGCATCTAAAGTGCTTAAAAACACCCACTGATTTCTTACATTTCCTGAAGACCAGAAAGATGAAATGTTAGGAGGCTCTATGAAGTGGGATGAAAGAAGACTAACAAACTGAGTATGTGCTTTAACCTACCTTCCTTCAAGGAGATGAGCACCTGCACACTGGAGAGACCAGAGACTCCATTAGAGATCCAAAAGCTAAGTACAGTACAGGATTCCTGTGTAGGTAAATACATGAAGGTTTTGCTTTGTGACACCTGTTTCTCAGAGTCTGAAGGTTATTTCAGGCTTAATTCTTGGTGTTCTTGTTGCACTTATACACCTGCCAGCTGCCTATTGTAAGAGATGCTTTGGAGAGGAATGGAAGCAAAGTCTCACCCTCTAAGCTGGTGAGCTGGGGCTGACAGTGCTGAGTTCTGGAGCCAGGCAAATTATATCCCTCCCTGTCTCCAAAACCAGGAGGAAATTCCTGATACATAAGAGAGCAGGTTGGCAGCACTGCGGCTTTGCTATTTCTGTCTCTCATCTTGTCTGATTTGATCTCTGTCAGCTTCCTTGGTAGCTAGGTAGAATTAGCCAGAGTGTGGGTCTCTCAGCATCCCTGCTGAAGCTGTTTCTCTTTTTATATAAAATATTTAAATATTCCCTGAAAACACAGAAAGAAAATGATCAGTCTTTTCTGGGAGAAATCTGTGCAGCATGGAACTGAAATCAGTCTGGAGTTGTTTTACATGGATTTAGAAAACAAAACAAGACAAAACAAAATATCCACCAGCTGTGAAAAAGTACTGAGAGAAGCAAGCATTGCCCAGCATCAATCAAGTGAGGGCTCATTTGCTGAGTATGTAAAAACATCAATTTCTTCAGATGATTTACATGGTAGTACTAATTTCATAAGACAGAAGAATATTTCAGAAATCATCTGTCCAGCTCCAGAGCAGCTGATTCTTATAAACAATGGGTACTCATGGACTGGTGAAATTTCATCTGAAAGCCTTGATCTCAGGCAGTGCATCTGAGTTGTGAGACAGTGCACCAGTGAGGGCTGTGGAATTGCAAATGAGCACTGTGCTTCTCTTCTCCTGGGTGGTGTAGGCAGCTTTCTGCTCCAGGCTGCTGCCTACCTTGCCTGCTGCCTTGAGCTGTCTCTGCTTTTCCATGAAAGAATATAAGCAGTGGGTAGAGAAAAATTCTCTCGAGTGAAATGGGAACAGGATTAGGATCAGACTGCTTGTTGTTTTTTTGGTTTTGCAAAGTCAAAGTATTTCAGGTGAATGTCATCTTTATTCAACCACCTGAAACAGAGAACTGACGATCATTGTAAAGAGGGTTTCACTTGAGATCATTCTTGTCTACAGCTGCCAAATTTGGGCCTCAAATAAAATTTCAGTGTCATATCAAAGACCAGGAGATCTGTGATTACCACTGCCTAAGAATTACGGAAAGTCATCCACACATATATTCATCATAATTTTTTAAAAATAAAATTAGTGCAAGTTCTTTCCTTCTAATGTAATTATTTTGAAATTTGTTGGGGATTTCAATAGCTTGTAATTTACAAAAAAAACAGTTCTACCTGCATGTCTGAAGTTTTCCCCACTGAGCAGTAACAACAAAAAAGGCATAGAGATATTTTGTTACTTACCTTGCAAATTTGATTTTTGACACTGCATCTAGGTTGATCTTCTTCCAAACTCTTGGCTATTTCAGTGATGAACAAATCCTAAAAAATAGAACTTTTTATTTAGCAGCTTAAAATCTTCTTCTTGTTAACAAGCACTCTGTGTATAAAATACTGGTCTTCCTGAGAGAACATTAATAAAGAATGTATGGTACTGTTAAATATTCTAGTAGCTAAACCAAGCAAGAAATATGCAGGCAAAGACTAACATCCCAAGTCTCAGATTCCTCCTAGGAGTGCCAAGATTCTCCAGTATTATGCTGCTCTTTGTGCAATTGTTTGCATTTTGTAGCATTGAACAGTGCTCCTGCTCGGTTGTAAATGTGCTGTGAGTACAAGTGGACATTTTTCAGTGGTTATTCAGCAGACGTTCAGTCACCGTCTCTGAAAAATGAAACAGATTTTAACAAAAACCTTATAATTAATAAGATTTAATATATTTAGTGACATACCTGGGTTTATATCTACTGTAGGTGTCTTGGTGTGGAAGCAATCAGATTTCTTTCTGCAGGCTGAATTTTATTAAGTTTTTTCCTTAAAGAACAAGCCCCTTTTTCTTCTTTTTGACTAGCTCTCTTTGAAAGCTGTACAACTCCCTTTTGGTTTTGAGGATAGTAATACTCATATATGTTTTCTTTTTGCTCTGTGGCATCTCAGTTCAGAATTTGAACTAAACTTCAAAAGCACAGCTGGCACCCAAAGACAAAACATCTGTCTGCTGGAAAACTAAGCCTTAGTTATTTCAACATCAGTAGTTTACACTCTGACTGGGGGTACTTGGATTTGATATCTGTGAGGATAATACACTATATGCTCCTTTTAAGGATAATTTGTGCAGTATCTAAAGGCAGTAATACTTACAGGAAAATTTTGTTGGTATGAAACAAACTGAAAAAAGATATAAGAGTTATTTTACAAAAGCACCAGGGAAAAAAAAAGAATTTGGGAGAAAGAGACTTATGCCTAGTTTTCTAGCTAAGTCCCTATTGTCCCCAAAATAATGCTTTCAATGTAAGAATGCCATAATTTAATGTAGCATTTTTGTGAAGAAATGGGCAATTCAGTTTCATTACCTGCTCTTCCACTTATTGAATTTGGAGGCATTAACTCCTTCTTTGGGACTAGGCAAGCAGTGAAATGACTTCAGATGATTTTTCCAGCATGCATATGTTGTGTAGAGACATCTAAAAATAATCATCCCCTCCTAGCTGGTGAAATTATCCTGGCAAAGCCCCTAATACATATGAAGCTATGCCAATGGAAAAGTGCTGCCGCCTTTATCAATTTAGCTGATGCCATTTTGGGGAGATGACGCAGTGTTGGTGGGAGAGGGTTTCCTTCTGCTGGTGTGCATGTGAGGAGAAGGTCAGGAAGAGGCTGATGCTGTGAGGCTTGGTACATGCACCACCACGACAGCACCGAATGCTCTATCCATCTGCCTTGGATGTTCCCCTGTGCCCGTCCCACGAGTCCTCCCGAGTGTGCCAGCAGGTCAGCACACGTGATGTGCTCAGAAAAACAGGCTTGGTTGCTGTTCCAGTTTGGGACAAGTGCACACAAAAGTCGCTGTTACCCCCAAGCAGCCCTGGTTAACTTCATTTGCATCTGCTGGTACTACTGCCATTCCTTGACACTTCTTTTTGCTGCCCTTGTACCTCTTTTCCCCACTCAGTCCCCTCCCCAATAAACAACCGACCCTTAATTGCCTTTTTCCCGCCTTGATCCCATTTTCTCCACATCCATCTTAACCTTGTAAACCTGGCCTCAGATGACAAGATTGGTCCTGATGGCCCTGTGTGGCTGTATGCCCCAGCAGGTCCTCTGCCCTCCCTTTCCCTGTCTGTGGCACTCTTGCCAAGCTCCCCTTCACCCATCAGTGAGATTATTGAAACCTGTATAAAGGGCACAGCAGTGGCAGTTCCAGTAGACTTCATTGAGCCAGCTCAATGGAAATGAGTGCAAATGAAGAACTACAGAATTTGGCATGAGATGCTCTTATTTGTGTCCTAATCCCTTGCTAGAGGAACATGGTACAAAATAACTGACGTCAGTAGGAAGAATCCCTTGCCTTCATGGGCCTTCCAGCAGACCCTTGTCTTTTCTCTTACTATCTTAATGCTGGCAGGATGACTAATACAGACAGATATCCTAAAGCTGACAATGACATCTTAAATCTGTTGCAAAGGATTGAACAGAATACTTGTTTCTACAGCAGAGCAGATTTTTCACGAATTGTAGCCCATTATTCTAAAAAAAAGTGTAAGGATGAAAAAAATCAAAATGAAGAAATAGCTGTAAAATGTAACAAAATTATATATGCTTGAGAAAAGATAACTGGAAGAGAGGAACATATTTTGGCTTTAGCTGTTGACCACAATACCTGAGAAATAAAGCTTAGTGTGGTTATGAAAATCCCAGCAAATTTATGGATTGTAGTGATGTCAGCGTGTTCGGGAGAGATGTCTGTATTTTTAAGGCATTTCTGATTCCAGCACTCAGGAACTGTGAATCAGGTCATTACTGCTAACTCTGCTATTTTATTCTGAATTTTTAAGACTTTTTTTGTTGTTCTTGTTGCTGTCTAGATGTAATCAAGGACAGCATTTTATAGCCCACTATCCCCTGTAGCTTCTGCGCCAGCTCAGAAAATGCTGATAGTATACCAGTCTCCCTTCTGAGAGACCTACTAAGATTTTTTTTTTTTAAAAAACCCTGGTTTAAAAACACATATCATCCTGTTTCTTAAGTATTTTTTTTTCTCTAATTTGGATAGGATACCTCAAAGAAAATTCTATTTTAAAGTCATTATAAATAACTTCTTATGTAAGATTCCCCAACAACTTCACAGATACTAAAAAATAAGCCCGCTCTAGAAGCTAGTACATTTTGTGCTTCCCATACAAGCAAACTGCTTTGTCATTTAGACCAAAGTCTTTTGGATGAAAATAAATCTGGGTATCTTGTTCTGATGAAGTTTTCCCACAGCTGATTGCAGATACCTTCCACAAACAATACGAGGTGCTCTCTCATTCTGTCAGTATCTTTGGGTTTTTTCTAACTAATCTATCTGTTTTTCATAGCAGAGATACTCTGTTTTGAATGGGACAAAATAACAGAATCCTCCATACTGTATTTTTTTTTCCACAGAAATTTCACTATGAGCTTTTGCAATCTCCACATATTGTATCTTGGCACAAAACACTACCTCTGCTTATGGTTTGCATCATTAACTATCAGATTGGCTGCTCACTGTGTTTATAGGGTACAACAAGAAATAGCCTGTTAAATCTGGCTGGTTGGTAAAGCCGATGTTAGTTGAATCATTCCTCTCCTGTGTTCTCACATTGTACAGAAAACAGAATCCCATAAAACTAATAAGCTGTAAAATAGAATTAAAGACAGTGGCAAAGAATATGCCCAAGTGTTGTAAATAAATTGAGAATAACTTTCCTGAAGTCTAAAATAGTAAACACTGAGAGTAGACTAGAAATGCATTCTGTAAAACTGTTTTGAAGTAAGAAGTGCATGCCAAGCATATATGATATTAATAATAGCATTTCTGATGGCTTATCTGTAAATCTTACTGGCATACTGTTGGAACTGAAGCGAGTATTATCATCTCCACCTTACAGATGAGGAAGCTGGGTAACCATAAGAATAATTTTCAACACAGAACATGAGGCAGTGCTGAGTCCAATTCCCATTGCAGCTCCCCAACTTTAATTATTTTTCTGTGAGCTTCGTTTGTTTCTCTTCATTATACAGAACTTGTTCTTTCAGCACGAGGCAATTTGGATAACACTGAATGTAGATTAGATCCATGTATTAATACTTATGAAACTTATTAATTCTATAATTGCTGTGATAGATTAGCTCATTCCCATCACTGGATGGGAAAATGCCCACATCCTTAATTTAGACTAGTGTGTTGCTTTTCACGCTTAATATTTTTCTGCTGGAGACACTATGAAAAGCAACAGGAAAAGAATGTCTCTGCTGCTTATTTTAGCATGTTTCCAGATAAGCCTGGTGGGAAGTATGTGGAATATCACTTCTAAGATCATGTATTTTCACTGTCCTTTTTAATATCCATGTGATGCTGCTGAGATAAATCCTGGGAAGCCTCAGTATCAGCAATACAAGGATGATTTCCCATTCTGCTTCTCCTGATTATGTGTGGCATAAAAACTGTCTCTGAGTGTCTGGCTAAAGTCAAACTGCATATTAGTTAAATAGAAATGGTGCTCAATGGAGGACTGAAATCTACTGAAAAAGGCAGTGATTTCCATCCTGCCTTGTGTTTGGGACTTTTTTTGGTAGTGGCTTCTCCCTTGGCTCTCTTTGGCTTCCTTATTGTCTTTATTTTCAGGGCAATCTTTCCTGAGACAAGCAGTGAAAATTCATCTGGTAACTTGATTTGGGTAATCCCCACATTTGTATCTTCCATCCCTTTCCACTGCAGTGTGTTTATACAGAGCTTTAACCATAAAACTCTTCAATTTCTTGTTACTGTTCAGTGTGCTGCAGCTCTGGGAGGACTCTCTGCTTTATCACTGTCTTGCCCCTGGCACTCCATACCAGGTGGGATTCAGCATCTTCCTGCTAACCTTTGAAGTCATCTCTGCTGGGTTTCTTAAAACAAAGTTTTCCTTGAATGGTGATTGCCTCTGCTTGTAGCTCTGTTCTTCAAGGATCTGTTTGTCAGGCAGCAGATGCACAGAAGCAGCACAGGAGTCATCAGGGCCATGGCTTTCACATTTGGTAGTAGAGCCCCTCAGGAATGAAATGCAACATCCAGATTTCCTATTGCACAGTTACACAAATAAGATATGAAATTAGAACAGAAGGAGAGATTAATTGGAAAATTGGAAAGGAGGAGAAAGGAGAGAATTATGTATTCAAAGAAAAGCCCAGCTCATCCCACTGATTCAGGAGAGAAAAGAAATTTGGATTGATACCTTGGTGTTACCTCAGTCACATGGCCATCGTGAAACACTATAGTATTGAGAGTTTAATGAACTTAATAAAAGGGATGGATAAGATTTCTGCATGTGATTTTTGGTGTCCTTCTGGGGAAAGTCTATCTGCTCAAATGAGGGTTTTGCTTCAAAAAATGGGAGAATGCTGCTTCCATACTGACCCCCCTCTGCCTTTTCAAGACCCCTAATTTTACTGCTTTGTTAAGTACATGCTCTAAGTCATAAATAGGGGTTGAATGCAGGGATGGAAAGATTTGAGCCAACTACTGACAAACCAAGGAAAGAAAAACAGCTTCAGATGTGCAACTCACTACTCAGGGGAAGCAGGTGGTGCTGAACAGGGCCTTACAATTGAATTTCCCCTGCTCAATTTTTCCATGCTTTCCTTCCAGAGGCTTGGACTCATTGCGTGCTGTCTCCAGCATGTACCTATGCCTCTGCACCTACAAGCAGGCCACCCTTAAAGCTTTCTCTATCAGTCTAAGTTTCTAGAACACCTGCCCAAAGCCTTGTCATCTCAGGATAGGTCAATATGGGTCATTTTATGATGGGTCATATAATATTAAAGCATGTTCAGAATTAGCTGTTAGAATTATCTTTCAGAGTCTCGCTGCACTTCTATAGCTTTAAAGAATCTTTGATTCTTTACCTTTTATAAGCAAACATAAGCTTTCTGATTGTATTCTCACTCTTTGTACGGCGGGTACATTTATTTGTGGAGCTTTTCATAGCTTCTCTATAGGCTTTGCTGTTCCTGAAGGCCGTCCAAAATCTCCTTGTTAAAAAATTAAAAGTCTCCCATTCTCGTTTACATCATTCTGCAGCCCCACATGTTCCTCCTCTGCACCTGTGAGCTGTCTCACAGTGGAAGTGCTATCACAGCAAATGCAGGGATGGGGTGTTCTGCCAAGGAGTGGCACAAAGACTGGGGATGGCAAGGTGAGTTTCACAGGCATGCTGCCTGTGGATGTGTGGAGCTACTGAGATCAGTGAGGAGGGCAGTAGTAGAAATCTGGCAGCAACAGAATGCTGCACCACAATCTTCCAGCCATGTCTTGGTAGCCTGTTGGTGAAGGTAAAATACATAGATAACACAGCAAGCTGGAGAGATCAATTGCAGCTTCCTCTCTGCTCAGAAAGACTGTCTTTTGGATGGGTTACTGTGGGTCTTATTCAGGTGTGCTCCTGAATAACCTACTTTATTTATTTTACTCCTGATTTCATACACTTACTTTTTTCTGGTAGAAACAGGGAAGAAAACATTTAAAGTCTAGGCTGGTCTTGGATTTTAGTGTTGTTAACAAATTTTCAGGACAAAGTTTGTGTGGCAAGTTCAGCTAGCTAACTCTGTTATCCAAGTCTTTCCTGTGTGTGATCTTTATTATTTATTTGACCCACTGTTACATTTAGGTAACTTAGCAATGGTGTGGACTTGGGTTCTTGCTGGAAATTTATTCTCATATCTCAGTAGTACTAGATTCATGGCTTTACTTAGTGCTAAAGGGAAGACTGACCTCACTGATTCATACTGTCATTCTCCAGAACATAAAACTAGCACTTCTTAGTGCCTTTCTTCAGTGTATAAGGATCTAAACACAAAGAGTTATAATGAATTATGGTGTCTTTAGGGTTTTTTCTTTTTACAGTGCAAGACTTAGAATCTTCAAAAGTGTTTCAGAAAGCTTCAGAAGTAATTTAACAATTAAAAAGTAATTCCAATGCCCTAGTTCATCACAAAAGACATCAACCCATCTTGCATTCCTCTGGCCTATCTCTGAGACATGGTGAACCTCACCTCCCTCCCCTTGCCTCGAGCAGCTGTGGTCTCCTACCACTTGGTGCTAGCTGTGATGGTCACCAGTCACCTCACAGGATAATTCAACTCACTAACCCAGCAAAAAGTAGGTATTTTCTGCAGGGTCAGTGAAGCGAGTCAGGTCATGCAAGGGGTAGAAGGGGGCTGAGCTACAGAGAAAAAAATCTTTTATGTCTGTCCTCATTAAACATTATGTCTATCTTAAATCTATCACCAGTTTTTGTAGTCTTGCATGAAGATTTTTAATGGGTTGACTGTTGGCCTCATACTTAAAACTCCTTCTGTCCTGTGTGTTAGGCCTTCTTTAATTCTCTTTATTTTGAAATTCAGCTGTTAATATATAGTTGTGCTGCATTTCAAAGAGCTGTTTTACACAATGCAAAATAAGCACTGTGGTATTGGCATTTTCTAGAACTATTAGCATAATTATTCCTTTATTAAAAATTATTTCAAGCAACTAATTAATGTTGTGATCTACATACCAGGAATAAAAAATGCCCTCCTGTATTTGCAGTAAACTTTCATCCATTAGAAATACGCCACTAGACATTTAAATCAAATCACCTAAGGAAAGCAGCTTAACTCCTCTTTATCTTCAGCAACTTCAGCAGTTTTGTAGAGCCACCTGTAACTCAGAGTGGTTCAACAGCTCCCCACTCATGACCCCGTAGAGCCATACCAGGAACTAAATAAACCCTACTTACTAGCAATTAAAGTGATTTAATTTAAAACACACTGACAGATGCATAATGGGTTAATTAGAAAATAAGTAATTAGCAAATAGGATGGAAAAGGTTAAAAGGTTGTGGACTTTTGTTGTTTGCTTGGGAGAGATAGCGAAATCATCAGCGATTAAACTTTTTCTTTTCATTTCTGGGCTTAATTCTATTATTGTTAGCTGTAAATGAGGCAGCAAACAAGAAGAGAGGGCTAAAGAAATAAGAAGAAATCACTGTTTTATCAGACATACTGAAAGGCCATTGTTTACACTTAGGCTATGGGATTTATTTCCAGTCTGCATACAAAAGCAGGCACACATCTACGATATTTGTACTTAATATCAGTATATATACATCTTCTGAGAAGAAGTAGTTGTCCTCTCCTCTCTGCAGTGGGCTCACAGTGGGGTTAGGAAAAAGGATATAAGGCGTGACAGAGATTAGAACACACTCTTAGGAAATTCTGCCTGCCTTAAAGATTAAATCAGTGAATTATTTAGTTGGGAATATGCCATAATGTGTTTGTCCTACAAAAAAAAGAGTTAAAGACTTTGAATATGGTAACTTCTGAGCTGTGAAAATCCTCAGCTGAAATCCAGTTAGCTACATGCAGTGCTGGTTATACAGACAAAGCCATTCCAGAGGGTATAAGCAATTTTGTGTTTTTTAAAAAAAAGAATGAAATAAGAGCTTCTACTTCATTTTCACAAGTATTATTCCTTCTCTCCATGACTTCTGTCTGCCCAAAACCAGAAGCAAATGGGCATTTTGGTAATTTTAATACAGTCATATTTTATGACCACTAGCTTTTTGCCAGGTAACTTGAAACTCTTTATTTATTTATAATAATTATAAATGTATTTATGTATCTATGAAACATGTGGTTTGTATTTTGAAATTTCAGAGAGAATGTTTGCAGAAAGCTTTCTTCAATTTGAGCCTAATTTTTACTGAAGTCATTGAATTTTTTCTTGTGAGAAATAAGCTTTTGGGTGAACCTCAGAAATAGCAATATGAAGTTTTCCATTTCAAAATATCAATTAAAACCAGGCATGACTTTTTCTTTTTAAATATAGCTGCCTGCTAACCTAATTACATGTCCACCAGTAGCCATTAGCATAATTTGACCAAATTTCCCATAGCAGTCACATTCTTCCATCATTCCTTGCTCTCTTTTGACCGTGGCTGTCCTGTGTTCACTTCCTTGTCACTAAGCCATAGTCAACTCTCAACAGATACCTGTCAGTCCAGCCTTATAATCATTTAACTTTACATGTTTGTCTCCCTTTTTCTATTAGCCATATTTTTGTGTGTGCCTGGTGTGCTTTCAATGTGCCTTCAGGGTCATTTTCTGCTTTACTGCTTGATATAAAGCCTGAACCTACACATCCAGAGATGCACTGTCCTCTTGGTCTGTGTCACACTGTCATCGACCCTCTGATGCCCTTTTCCCGTGAGCCATTTCTGCAGTGGCAGCCAAAGGCTCCAGGTCTGCCAGTCTGACTTGTGGAAAGGATCTTGCACAGATTCTAGCTAGACTTTATTCACCGACCATAGAACTTGCTGGCTAGGGATTCAGATTTCAGAAAACAACTTCTTGTTTTGTTCTGTTCCTTTGATTTTGTTGACAATCAACTTCTGCAATTTTTTTTCCCAATTATAATTGAGTTTAAGCCATATATTTCAGGCCTGGAATCTGTGTAAAACATTTCAGAATTCAGGGGTTTGGCAATTCAGCTATCAGATTTTAGGAAAAATGGAATCAAATTTGGAAACTCATCAAGTCACACAATAGACAAAACCCATGAGGCTAAATCCATAGCTGTAAAAGCACCTCTTGTTTTGTTTTCCAAGGTTTTCTGCAAAGTTCTATATATTTGCACACTGTAACTCAAAGCCTGCTATACAGATAACAATTTTTCATTTAGATTTTTTTTTTTTCATTTTAGAATTTATTTTTTCAACTAAGTGGTGACATTGTAAAGCTCTGGTAAGAAAAACAGAAAGACTAAAGCTGAATTAATTCTGCTGTTCATATCTGAATCCCTGAAAATAGCTCAAACAAATGCCAGTACCAATCTTTAGAGTAATACTTATCCCTATTCAGAGTGGCATTTGTAGATTAGAACATACTCATTTCTGCTTCACTGATTTTTAGGCACAGCATATATAAGATGCGTTGACAAAATGCATTCATGTTAACAAGATTCATCCTCCCCTCTTGACATTTAGAAAATATTATTTTTCCTTATCTATTCCATCATAAGGGGGGACATTCACCAGTTTTGAGGAAAGTCTTTTAAATGTATGATCTTTGGGATTAACTACCATCAGTCAGTTGCAGAGTAGGTAGGTAACTCAAGACAGCCTTTGTCTAATATATACTTCTAAGTGAGTAATAAGAGAAATTAGTATCAAAGAGAAACCATCCCTTGTTGAAATTTCAGGGAGAGCTAATGTTTCCTGAGTTGAGAGAACAAAACAGACAAACGAGAAAAGTTTTATGTCAAAGCTGTTGTTGAACACCCGTGTGCTGAAGAAAGAACACAAAAGCCATGAAGTATCTCAAAAAACCACAAAATTATCACTCAAATTAGAGATCTTTTGTATAGCACCACCCCACCCCCGCCCCCCCTTTGCTTTTCTATCATTCTTGGCCCTCCAGGATCTTTGCTCAACTGGATATGTATTCAGTTTGGAAGAGGACTTTGTGAATAAAGGCTTAACTCTTCAAAAACATCACTTAATTCACAGTTACAGATCAGCTACTCTTTGGAAAATCTGGCTACTCACGCAGTAACACTTCAAGTTAAGGAAATCACTCACAGGCAATAGAAGCCTGGTTATCGGAACAGTGGCTAAACAGGGCTGTCTCCAGTTCTGTGCTCCTCTCATGCCCTCCTGTGTACACATGTAGAAGGTCAAAGCAAAGCGCTGGAGAGCTGACATTTCTGCTAGGGGATGAAGTAAAATGAAGAGAAGGCTGCAGCTCATTATGCTGACCTAGTGTTAAACTGAATGAAAATAGATTTCTTAAGGGCAGTCAGCAGCTCTAGATGGTGATAATAAGTGATTTGAGATACTCTGGAAATGAGATAACATTACTCATTTCTGTAAGTACAGGGCAAGAGGAGAATTACATATTCCATTTTCTCCTTGATGCCCAGGAGGTTTAAAGGTAATATTACAGTCTCCCTCTGTGTTCTCTCAATGATACTTATGAAACTGCCTTTCTAATCCGTTCAGACTATTAGCAGACACACTAAAATTCTGTTTCTTTTTGCCTACGAAGAAATGCGTAAATATATTTTCCATGCACAACAATTCATTATTATATTTTCTACTTATAAAAAAGACATATTTACCCCAGTACAATTAGCCATTAAGTTTTGATGAAATCATAAAAACAACTTCTATCTTGCTTCTGTCTTGCATTACTTTATTTTACCGTGCTGGGTGGGGGGTTTTGGGGGTTTTTTTGGTTGGTTTTTTTGCGGGGGGGGGG